>OW799236.1:23509473-23920852 GCA_941918925.1 Phyto melanocephala | reverse complement strand
AATTTTTATTTTTCAAAGTCATATATCTCCGATCTGAAATAAATTCTGAATATAGACTATATGGTTCTGAAATCTCTAGAATGATAGCATTCGAGCACTAAAGGTCCGATTGGAGCACAATTTCTAGATTTAGCCTTTTTTTGCAAATTTCAAATTGTCCATATAGCAAAAATTTTAACATTTTTATTTTTCAAAGTCATATATCTCCGATCTGAAATAAATTCTGAATATAGACTATATGGTTCTGAAATCTCTAGAATGATAGCTTTCGAGCACTAAAGGTCTGATTGGAGCACAATTTCTAGATTTAGCCTTTTTTTTGCAAATTTCAAATTGTCCATATAGCAAAAATGTTAAAAATTTTTATTTTTCAAAGTCATATATCTCCGATCTGAAATAAATTCTGAATATAGACTATATGGTTCTGAAATCTCTAGAATGATAGCATTCGAGCACTAAAGGTCTGATTGGAGCACAATTTCTAGATTTAGCCTTTTTTTTGCAAATTTCAAATTGTCCATATAGCAAAAATGTTAAAAATTTTTATTTTTCAAAGTCATATATCTCCGATCTGAAATAAATTCTGAATATAGACTATATGGTTCTGAAATCTCTAGAATGATAGCTTTCGAGCACTAAAGGTCTGATTGGAGCACAATTTCTAGATTTAGCCTTTTTTTTGCAAATTTCAAATTGTCCATATAGCAAAAATGTTAAAAATTTTTATTTTTCAAAGTCATATATCTCCGATCTGAAATAAATTCTGAATATAGACTATATGGTTCTGAAATCTCTAGAATGATAGCTTTCGAGCACTAAAGGTCTGATTGGAGCACAATTTCTAGATTTAGCCTTTTTTTTGCAAATTTCAAATTGTCCATATAGCAAAAATGTTAAAAATTTTTATTTTTCAAAGTCATATATCTCCGATCTGAAATAAATTCTGAATATAGACTATATGGTTCTGAAATCTCTAGAATGATAGCTTTCGAGCACTAAAGGTCTGATTGGAGCACAATTTCTAGATTTAGCCTTTTTTTTGCAAATTTCAAATTGTCCATATAGCAAAAATGTTAAAAATTTTTATTTTTCAAAGTCATATATATCCGATCTGAAATAAATTCTGAATATAGACTATATGGTTCTGAAATCTCTAGAATGATAGCTTTCGAGCACTAAAGGTCTGATTGGAGCACAATTTCTAGATTTAGCCTTTTTTTTGCAAATTTCAAATTGTCCATATAGCAAAAATGTTAAAAATTTTTATTTTTCAAAGTCATATATCTCCGATCTGAAATAAATTCTGAATATAGACTATATGGTTCTGAAATCTCTAGAATGATAGCATTCGAGCACTAAAGGTCCGATTGGAGCACAATTTCTAGATTTAGCCTTTTTTTGCAAATTTCAAATTGTCCATATAGCAAAAATTTTAACATTTTTATTTTTCAAAGTCATATATCTCCGATCTGAAATAAATTCTGAATATAGACTATATGGTTCTGAAATCTCTAGAATGATAGCTTTCGAGCACTAAAGGTCTGATTGGAGCACAATTTCTAGATTTAGCCTTTTTTGCATATTTCAAATTGTCCATATAGCAAAAATGTTAAAAATTTTTATTTTTCAAAGTCATATATCTCCGATCTGAAATAAATTCTGAATATAGACTATATGGTTCTGAAATCTCTAGAATGATAGCTTTCGAGCACTAAAGGTCTGATTGGAGCACAATTTCTAGATTTAGCCTTTTTTGCATATTTCAAATTGTCCATATAGCAAAAATGTTAAAAATTTTTATTTTTCAAAGTCATATATATCCGATCTGAAATAAATTCTGAATATAGACTATATGGTTCTGAAATCCCTAGAATGATAGCTTTCGAGCACTAAAGGTCTGATTGGAGCACAATTTCTAGATTTAGCCTTTTTTTTGCAAATTTCAAATTGTCCATATAGCAAAAATTTTAACATTTTTATTTTTCAAAGTCATATATCTCCGATCTGAAATAAATTCTGAATATAGACTATATGGTTCTGAAATCTCTAGAATGATAGCTTTCGAGCACTAAAGGTCTGATTGGAGCACAATTTCTAGATTTAGCCTTTTTTTGCAAATTTCAAATTGTCCATATAGCAAAAATGTTAACATTTTTATTTTTCAAAGTCATATATCTCCGATCTGAAATAAATTCTGAATATAGACTATATGGTTCTGTAATCTCTAGAATGATAGCTTTCGAGCACTAAAGGTCTGATTGGAGCACAATTTCTAGATTTAGCCTTTTTTTGCAAATTTCAAATTGTCCATATAGCAAAAATGTTAAACATTTTTATTTTTCAAAGTCATATATCTCCGATCTGAAATAAATTCTGAATATAGACTATATGGTTCTGAAATCTCTAGAATGATAGCTTTCGAGCACTAAAGGTCTGATTGGAGCACAATTTCTAGATTTAGCCTTTTTTTGCATATTTCAAATTGTCCATATAGCAAAAATTTTAACATTTTTATTTTTCAAAGTCATATATCTCCGATCTGAAATAAATTCTGAATATAGACTATATGGTTCTGAAATCTCTAGAATGATTGCTTTCGAGCACTAAAGGTCTGATTGGAGCACAATTTCTAGATTTAGCCTTTTTTTGCATATTTCAAATTGTCCATATAGCAAAAATTTTAACATTTTTATTTTTCAAAGTCATATATCTCCGATCTGAAATAAATTCTGAATATAGACTATATGGTTCTGAAATCTCTAGAATGATTGCTTTCGAGCACTAAAGGTCTGATTGGAGCACAATTTCTAGATTTAGCCTTTTTTTGCATATTTCAAATTGTCCATATAGCAAAAATTTTAACATTTTTATTTTTCAAAGTCATATATCTCCGATCTGAAATAAATTCTGAATATAGACTATATGGTTCTGAAATCTCTAGAATGATTGCTTTCGAGCACTAAAGGTCTGATTGGAGCACAATTTCTAGATTTAGCCTTTTTTTGCAAATTTTAAATTGTCCATATAGCAAAAATGTTAAAAATTTTTATTTTTCAAAGTCATATATCTCCGATCTGAAATAAATTCTGAATATAGACTATATGGTTCTGAAATCTCTAGAATGATAGCATTCGAGCACTAAAGGTCCGATTGGAGCACAATTTCTAGATTTAGCCTTTTTTTGCAAATTTCAAATTGTCCATATAGCAAAAATTTTAACATTTTTATTTTTCAAAGTCATATATCTCCGATCTGAAATAAATTCTGAATATAGACTATATGGTTCTGAAATCTCTAGAATGATAGCTTTCGAGCACTAAAGGTCTGATTGGAGCACAATTTCTAGATTTAGCCTTTTTTTGCAAATTTCAAATTGTCCATATAGCAAAAATGTTAAAAATTTTTATTTTTCAAAGTCATATATCTCCGATCTGAAATAAATTCTGAATATAGACTATATGGTTCTGGAATCTCTAGAATAATAGCTTTCGAGCACTAAAGGTCTGATTGGAGCACAATTTCTAGATTTAGCCTTTTTTTGCATATTTCAAATTGTCCATATAGCAAAAATGTTAAAAATTTTTATTTTTCAAAGTCATATATCTCCGATCTGAAATAAATTCTAAATATAGACTATATGGTTCTGAAATCTCTAGAATGATAGCTTTCGAGCACTAAAGGTCTGATTGGAGCACAATTTCTAGATTTAGCCTTTTTTTGCAAATTTCAAATTGTCCATATAGCAAAAATGTTAACATTTTTATTTTTCAAAGTCATATATCTCCGATCTGAAATAAATTCTGAATATAGACTATATGGTTCTGAAATCTCTAGAATGATAGCTTTCGAGCACTAAAGGTCTGATTGGAGCACAATTTCTAGATTTAGCCTTTTTTTGCAAATTTCAAATTGTCCATATAGCAAAAATCTTAACATTTTTATTTTTCAAAGTCATATATCTCCGATCTGAAATAAATTCTGAATATAGACTATATGGTTCTGAAATCTCTAGAATGATAGCTTTCGAGCACTAAAGGTCTGATTGGAGCACAATTTCTAGATTTAGCCTTTTTTTGCATATTTCAAATTGTCCATATAGCAAAAATGTTAACATTTTTATTTTTCAAAGTCATATATCTCCGATCTGAAATAAATTCTGAATATAGACTATATGGTTCTGGAATCTCTAGAATAATAGCTTTCGAGCACTAAAGGTCTGATTGGAGCACAATTTCTAGATTTAGCCTTTTTTTGCATATTTCAAATTGTCCATATAGCAAAAATGTTAAAAATTTTTATTTTTCAAAGTCATATAACTCCGATCTGAAATAAATTCTTAATATAGACTATATGGTTCTGAAATCTCTAGAATGATAGCTTTCGAGCACTAAAGGTCTGATTGGAGCACAATTTCTAGATTTAGCCTTTTTTTGCAAATTTCAAATTGTCCATATAGCAAAAATGTTAACATTTTTATTTTTCAAAGTCATATATCTCCGATCTGAAATAAATTCTGAATATAGACTATATGGTTCTGAAATCTCTAGAATGATAGCTTTCGAGCACTAAAGGTCTGATTGGAGCACAATTTCTAGATTTAGCCTTTTTTTGCAAATTTCAAATTGTCCATATAGCAAAAATGTTAAAAATTTTTTTTTTCAAAGTCATATATCTCCGATCTGAAATAAATTCTGAATATAGACTATATGGTTCTAAAATCTCTAGAATGATAGCTTTCGAGCACTAAAGGTCTGATTGGAGCACAATTTCTAGATTTAGCCTTTTTTTGCAAATTTCAAATTGTCCATATAGCAAAAATTTTAACATTTTTATTTTTCAAAGTCATATATCTCCGATCTGAAATAAATTCTGAATATAGACTATATGGTTCTGAAATCTCTAGAATGATAGCTTTCGAGCACTAAAGGTCTGATTGGAGCACAATTTCTAGATTTAGTCTTTTTTTTGCAAATTTCAAATTGTCCATATAGCAAAAATGTTAACATTTTTATTTTTCAAAGTCATATATCTCCGATCTGAAATAAATTCTGAATATAGACTATATGGTTCTGAAATCTCTAGAATGATATCTTTCGAGCACTAAAGGTCTGATTGGAGCACAATTTCTAGATTAAGCCTTTTTTTGCAAATTTCAAATTGTCCATATAGCAAAAATGTTAACATATTTATTTTTCAAAGTCATATATCTCCGATCTGAAATAAATTCTGAATATAGACTATATGGTTCTGAAATCTCTAGAATGATAGCTTTCGAGCACTAAAGGTCTGATTGAAGCACAATTTCTAGATTTAGCCTTTTTTTGCAAATTTCAAATTGTCTATATAGCAAAAATGTTAAAAATTTTTATTTTTCAAAGTCATATATCTCCGATCTGAAATAAATTCTGAATATAGACTATATGGTTCTGTAATCTCTAGAATGATAGCTTTCGAGCACTAAAGGTCTGATTGGAGCACAATTTCTAGATTTAGCCTTTTTTTGCAAATTTCAAATTGTCTATATAGCAAAAATGTTAACATTTTTTTTCAAAGTCATATATCTCCGATCTGAAATAAATTCTGAATAAAGATTACATAGTTTCAAAATTATTAAATGATTTTTTCGATCTTATTTGTTTTATAAAATTTTTAAATTTTTTTAAGGTGTGCGAAATTGCAATATACATATGTATGTTCATATAGATTTTACTTAATATTAACATTATGTTACGCATACATTTTTGATTTGTATGCACACAATGTTTTTAAGCTAAAAATATACTGTTCTGTTAAAGTAGCAGACAAAGAGTGAGAGTTATGTTAAGTTACCATTTAACTTAGGTAAACTTAAAAAACGAAGCTAACTTACGGAGCTAACTTCACACACATACCTAGAAGTAATCCCAACAAATATTTGTATATTCGGCTAAAATACAATTGTCGCCGACCTGTGTTTACAGTATTAAGATTTTGTAAAAGGAAATTTGCGCTGGATTTGATTAATCGTACTTGCAATAACTTTGATCATTAACGAAGTTATCGAGGTAAACATTATGTTCATTGTTAAGAATTGTTTTATGCATTTGCAGGTGATCATATTGTCATGCAGAAATGCTAGTTGAAAAGTCAGTAACAGGCGAAGAGAATTGTTATTGGATTGATGATTAGTCGTTTATAAAATGCGGCAAGCAGACTTGGATTATAGATTGTTGCTTGAATACGTTCTAAGTCTCAATAGGTGTGCCTCTGTAAAAAAGAGAAATTAGCGTTTGATTAAGTTGCAAAAAAAGTGATTTGCATTCCTGAAACTAGAGTTGCTGGGGTAATAGCTTAGTGCGATAAAAACTTTTTTAGTATGACTCTGTGAACTCAAGAAGACGGCAAGAGGCAACCACATAAACATGGTAGCGTATCGCCCTCAAAAATCCACTTAAAAAGAAGAAAAAAAAAAGCACTTACTTCTAGCTGCGATAATATGTACCAAGAGAATCTAAAACGGCATGGTGAACATTTGCATTTTGTGTTCGAATCCAATATTAGCTGTCATCAAAAGAAAAGACAGGTGGGCACACAAAAAATGTAAATGTTATTTCAAACCCAAGTCTAAGTCTGGCGATTACAAAAACTAAACGATAAGAAATTTCAATAGTCTTAAATCGATAGTGTAGAGCATATACCTGTGCAATATCAGCCGGAGATCGTATTTGAGAAATAACCCTTAAAGTAGCGTACTGTTTCAGAGTCTCCCAACATGATGATTCTGGTGGAAAAAATCAACATTTGCTTGTTGATATCCAGCTATATATTCAATGAACTGGTTTTATTTCATGTATCAAAAAAAACTTTAAGGCATTTTTAAGTGAGAAACATAAAAATCCTATTCATTCTGAGACTGACTTTGTTTTGATGAACAAAAATTCGCATTAAATTAATGCACTCACAATACAGGGGCCGAATTACGGCATTCGATATCGATCGAAATTTTACTCGAACGATCATGATCGCTGTACTTTAGGTATAGAGATTCTAATAAGAATTTCAAAATTTCGATCACGTTCGAATGCCGTAATTCGGCCCCAGACTTTTTTTCCAAATAATGAAGTTGTTCGCATATTCACGCGTTGGCTGTTTATTCAGTTCCATAAAATGTTTTTTTTTCTTTATCGACCAACCGTTCATTTGCTTGTTCAAAAATTCAGCGCAATAAAACAAATATACTCCGAAAGTGAGTGCACGTAGCGCTTGTAGAGAATTCATTTAAAAATACTGAATGGTTCTGAACATAATAAAACTCATCAAACTTAATTTGGCAGATTAAAAAAGGAGTGAAGTTGTTGTTGGGAATAGGATCATTCTGAGAATGACTTTGTTTTGATGAACAAAAATTCGCATTAAATTAATGCACTCACAATGCAGGTTTTTCTCCAAATAATGAAGTTGTTCACATATTGGCTGTTTTATTCAGTTCAATAAAATAGTTTCTTTTACTTTATCGACCAACCGTTCATTTCCTTGTTCAAAAATTCAACGCAATAAAAAAAATAAAGTGAGAAAATGAGTGATCGTAGCGCTTGTAAAGAATTAATTTAAAAAAATTGACGAATAAAACTGATCACAATTAAGTTAGCCGACTAAAAAAGAAGTGAATTAGTTTTTAGATTTACTGAATATGAGAGCATGAGTTATTCAGCAAAATTGTAAAATTCTTCATGCCGTTCTGTTGTTAATCAAATCGATCAAGCACTGTTTTCTGACTACTATTTAAGATTTATCAGTATGTTAAGCATCTCTTCGCAAGTGACAAAGTCATTAGCGTAGCTACAAATTTTTTCTAGGGGCGGCAAAGGGTACAAATTTTTTTTGGCATAATCTTAAACTGAGTTTAGTTTATAAGTATATTAAATGTTAATAGTTAATTTTATCAGGTTCTGGGCGGGGAAACAATACTAGGGGGGAATTTCACCCCCTGGAAAGATCTAGTTACGTCCATAGACAATTAAAATATGTTCTTCTTTCGTGTAGCGGTTTTTTTTACTAAGCCTACACTACCAGCAGTCCAAATGGCATATCGATGATTGGCAACGATATACTGAACAAATTTCCAGGCAGATATAACAATTTAAGGACAGTCATGTTGATGTTAAGATTCAAATGTGAAAGTAATTAAAAATATCAATGTGATCCTATTTGTATACAAACTACTTACACAATAAAACTAGAGTTTTGAAAACATGTGTTAAAAGTGTTATTCACTGTTTAAAAAAGCACATGCATAAATGTATCAACGTGTAAACCACAAAGTAAATTTCAAAATATAAACCACAAAACATTATCTTAATTAAGATAAATGGTGATTTAACAAAAAAAAACGAAATTTTTTTAAAAATCTAAACAAGAGATGTTACAAAAATGTTTTCACACATAAATACATTTAGGGATTTACTTGCCACTACTTAGCAAACAAACAAACAAACAAACGAATTGAAACTTAAATATTTTACCGAAACTACTTACACACATACACTTAAACACAGGACATGAAGATGGTGAGAGAAAATGAGAAAACACATAAATATACTTGCAAGGACAAAGTAATAATATTAAATGAATAAGAATTACAAGCCGAACACACATATACACATGGATATAACAATACATGAACATTAGAAACAAAAACAGCAACAACAAAAGGAAGTTATAAAGTGCATAATTTAAGTTCCCCTTGAAATTTAAATAAGAACAGAGAAACACAAGTAGTAAAAATTTTCTCTCTTTCTATAGTCTCCCTTTAGCTACCCTAACATGTGTAATAAAGTAAATGACTGTATGTGTATGTGTGTGTGTTTGTGTCTGTGTTAATATTTTGCTTGTTTTATAGCATCCGCTGCAATAAAAGAAACCAAAGGACCGAAAAGCTTTGAAGAGTATGAATAAAATTATGTGTGACAAAGAATATTATTTTTGTTTCTTCTTCTACATAATTTTTCCCAAGTGTCAGGTCATAAGTCTTTTGGTTGTTGTAACGGCTGTCATTGTTTCTTTTCTGCTCTGCCTTTGAGGCATGACACACATGAACAGGCTTAGTATGTAAAATTAAAAAGTAAACGAGACTCTGAGAACGGGGACCAAGGAAACAAAACATAAAGAACTAATAAAATGACACAAAAAGAAAGTTTAAAGGAAATAAAAAAGGCAAATCCTCGTTTTAAAGTTAATGAAAAAAAAGAAAGAAAAACTTCAAACGAGAGAAACTAAACGCGTGGCATCTAAGTTTTTGGAAAGTTTCTAGAATTCGGTTAGAAAAAAGACTAAAGTAAACCTCAAGGACGAATTAAAAAAAGCCATCAAGATTTCAATGTTATTACTGTAGTGGGATCAAGGGGTATTAAACGAATATAAAGAAAAAATTATTTTGTAAGGCAAATGTGCTTCAGACCGCAAAACTTTATCTCACATTCCGACGAAACAAATTCACTAAATTATAGTTTTTCTGCGTTACATGTCTAATGAACATTTTTGGGTTCGTTATGTTAATGGATAAATGACTTTTACGACGACGTTTCTAATGTTAATGGATAAAGCACATGAATTACCCTCTGAATTACTCGGGGACCAAAAGAAAACAGTTGACTTTTATATGCATAATGCTATAAACACAATCAAGTCCACCGACCATCGACTACAAGATGTCAAAAATAGAATACATGCGTGCTTATGAGAATAATTCTTTTAGCCGCTACACGACTACCGACTACACGGCTACTTTTGTAGCCCGTAGCCAACTTAGGCTAGTTTCTGTTTTTCCTGGCTACAAAAAACAGATTAGTGCTGCCAATACAATAAATGCATGAAATGGTGGTTTTAAAAACGCAATACATTAAATATCGATATTAAAAACGCGAAAAACTATTATAGTGGCACCATTGAAAAATAATAATCATCTGTTCATTTGTTTACATTTTTCATTTACTTTTTATAAAGTTAATTAAATTTTCTTGAGACATTTGAAATTTCTTTTTCACACAAATTCACTTAAAAAAATTAAGTTTGTTTTGTTTTGGTTAACTTTAATACATATGTCAAAGCAGATGTTTATTTTTTGTAGTTAGTGGTCGGTAGTCGTTAAAAGAATTGGCTATTGGCGACTTGGCTATTTTTGTAGTCGGTAGTCGAAGGTCGGTAGCCTTTGATTGTGTTTATAGCTTTACAAAGTATATAACGAAGACTGCGGCTAAAAACAAACAACAAACAAAGTGAATTTTTTTTATCGCTCTTTCGGAAAATATCGTAAATAATTAAGTTGCTGAAACCGAACAAGGCTGTTATCAGAGCTCTGTACTAAATACTTAATTAGAGATACTTTTTGTTGGCATTTATTCTGCTCGTTGGATCATGATCTGTACAGTTCTTTTAAAATATATCTCCAATTTAAGGTTAAAAAAGGCAAATAGTTTTTTTTTTATACCCCGAGTTACCAAAACACAGATATAAGCAAGTTTTTTCTTCTAATCTCACATGTGCGTCTCTGCCGCCTTAACTAAAAAAAGCAGACTTGTTAGTTTCTCATCAGCATTTAAATAAAAACTTGCATTGAAGTTGACGAACAGTGTACAACGTTTTAAATTTTTAATTTAATTATTTATTTGAGTCTATGGATTTTAGATTCTAATAGACTATAAAGCAGTAAATACAAATTGTTTAATATTAGCTATTCAAAAACAAAATTATTTTCCATTTTACAATATTAACACTTAATGAAAAATCTATATCGACCCCTGTGCGCAAATTATCGAATGTTACAAAAACAAAATTTTAGAGGAGAGCGTTTTTATTACTTTTAAATATATAAAAACGTAAATAACACTGCTACATACGATAAAATGTTCACATTGTTATTGTTATCGCCATAATATTTTATCAGCAGATGGATTAATGGATGTAGAACCAATTTGCATAAAAAAGTCGAATTCTCAAAAGACGTAACATACGATAACTTCGAGCACAGGGGTCGATATGTTGATCAAGTTTATTGAACTCGGTACAAATCCTTAAAAACGGATCGAACGGAAAACTTTAACTAATAGCGGACAAAAATGACGCGTAGAACGAGATGGTAAATTGAAAAAGATATTCGCTGTTAGAAAATCGAAGCATATACATCCTGTTATTCAATTTAGAACAAACGTAACATTTAGCATTTGTTTAAGTTGGCAGCTACACAAGTGCAAGTCTGCTAGTATAAGGCGGCAGGTTTAGCGAATTCCACTGTAAGCCACGAAGACAAAATAACAATTAAATCTTTTGTTTTTGAATTTAAGCCTTGGACTTTTTTTGAACTTCGCTAGCCAGAGGTTTAAGCCTTGAAAAATGAAATGGAAGTTACCTTTCAAGAAATTGAAACAGGAACAATCGAAAATTATTCGAAAATGGGGTTGGTTAGATGAGGTATTATTGGCTCAGCGATGGCTGTTATTTAAATAATATTGTGGTCCACCCTTTATTCAAGACCTCTTTATTTTAGATATTTTTTAAACTGAAAATAAACTCTATTGGTATAGTATATAACCTAAAAATCTGGGATTTATAACAGAAGGCGTACCTTTGGAACGCAGTGTTCGTGCTTAATAGCTTATATGTAATATTGAGGTGTACATGACTGCATTTATTCTCATGCAGTTATTAAACATTATAGTGTAAGCAACAAAGTTTTTTTTTGCTTTGAAACGCAAACTAGATTTACTTCTTAAATTCAAAAAAAGATCTGCCCCTAAAGTACACAGATGATGACAAACCGAATCTTATAGTGAATGTGTTCCATTGATATCAAGTGTGGTTCAGGAGTAATAATTTTGACACTGATGGCAAAGAACGGTCAGGAGAGTTAAAAAAGAAGTTACTAGACCAAGAAGACAAGACACCAAGTATGACCCCATTAAGATTGTTATCAAACTGAACAAGAGCTTGCAAATTCATTGGAAGCTACTGAAGCAGTGATTTCAAAACGTTGTTGGGGATATATTTATTCATCCAAAAACAAGGAAATTGGGTACCAATGAAATGATAACACAAAAAAATAATTTTTCCACAGAATCATGAAAAATACATTCATTACTTGGGTGCACCGATGGACCAGTGAGTAGTGTACTAGTCTGCCAGTCTGGGGGTTTCGGGTTCGATTCCTGCCAGAGGCTCTGGTCTGTTTCACTACAACGGGCAAATAGTCTTTGTTAGGTTAGGTTGAAAAGGAGGGGCACTAAAAGCCCAAGCCCTCGACAGGTAAAGACTTATGCCCAATTGGCATGTTGTGAGCTCCATATGAATAGAATAGTTAGAATAGAAAGAGAATAGAAGAGAAAGAGAAGCAGACCAGAGTCCAGAGTCTCTGGCGGGATACGAACCCGCAACCCCTAAACTAGCAGACCAGTACACTACTAACTAGTCCACCGGGGCACCACTGGTATTCGTTACTCAGCTCGGTTAATTGAACTATAATATAATTTGTAATTGTATTGTAATCAGAATAAATAAAAATCAAATCAATAAATAAAATCAAAATAAACATTCATTACTATAACTTAAAGCGTAGGATATCATAAGTGAAGCCCTGCCAACCAGCTGAATCGACAACAAGGCTACATATCCACTGCGCTAAGGTAATTATTGCTGTGTATTTGGTGGGACCAAGAGGAACCTACAGGGAACCTGTACCAAACGCAACTAATTCGTTTAAAGGAAAAATTTACCGAAAAACGACAGGAATATGCGGCCAGACCTGAAACCGAAATAATAGATCATGACACCTCTCAGTCACATGTTGCGATTCCGGTTAAAAACTACTTGGACAGAAGTGGTTGAGAAGTTGTATCTCACCCGCCTTATAGTTCAGATCTGGCCCCATCCGACCATTATGCTGATCGTTCTTTCTGTCTCTGGGATATTATTCATTTTACAATAATGTATTCGAAATATGCTTGTTCCGTTTTTAGAATGATGATGAATCCATATGTTGCCAGAAAGATGAGAAAAGGTCATAGCTAATAATGCCTAATACTTTGAATAAATATACATTGAAATGTTATAAAATGTGCAAATGTTAAAAAGTTTTTTAGCAATTTAAAAACAATTCCCCTTTTTTAATGATTATAAAATGTTTGACATTGTAAAAAGAGTTTGATTTTTTCCTAAACAGTTTGAAATTATCCAGTTTTTAAAATGCTTCTTTTGATATAAAAAAATTATGTTCAATCGAATGGACATTGAAATGAGTTTTTGTGCTAAAAACTTCAAACGCTTGATCTGGATTTAACATGTGAGGTATGATTTGTTTGGCGATGTTGAGCCAAATCTTCAAAATAATCTACACTTTAATGACTTCTGAATAATTTAATTAAATATTTCAGATTACATCGTGAATGGAACTTCAGTTGCACTGCCAGTTGGCAAATACTACATCACGGTTGCCAATCTTATTTAACTTTTTAAATGAGTGTAACAGCTGTCAGTTTTCAGTTGCCATCTGTAACATCATTTTTGGCAGCTGACAAGGTAACTGGGATTCCGTTGCTTTTGAAAATCGGCTAATTAATTTCTTTTCAGCAATAAACTTAATTTAAAGCATTTACGAAAGATACTGTTTGTAGGATGTGCAACCTAAAAACGCATACGTAATGGTTGCAGTAAATTTTTTCAGGGTCTTAGTAAGAGGTTTATTTTATAATCGATTGAAATGCAAGGTTGCGGTATATAACAATATTGGTTTGTAAGAGGAAATCTTAAACTATCATTATTAAAGAAGTACTACAGCAACCTCTGTATTCATCATATACAGTTCTTTTCGACCACTAGTCACGTATCGGATTTTATATATTGTATTCAATATAAGTTTGTTTTTAAAAAGGAAAATAAAAAGCCTTAAATCTAATTTGATTACACAATTACTCAATAAAAAGTAATAATTAAATAAACACTTCCGCTACTTAAAACGATTATCTAATAACTTTAATAATTAAATAATTTGACCTTTTACTTGGAATGTAATATTTATATAAATCCAAACGCTTTTAGAATTAATAAACCATTAAACAACGCTTTAATTTCATTTTCTTAATTAGAAACATTATTTTTATACTTTAAGGTAGCAATCTATTTTTCATTAATTATATTTTATTACTTAAAGTACATTTGTACAAAAAAAAAATAATTTTTTTTCTTACAATTTTATAATTTTCAAAGCAAAGTTGTTGTTGGTAATTGTACTTG
This sequence comes from Phyto melanocephala, assembly GCA_941918925.1. Classification (NCBI taxonomy): domain Eukaryota; kingdom Metazoa; phylum Arthropoda; class Insecta; order Diptera; family Rhinophoridae; genus Phyto; species Phyto melanocephala. The sequence continues at coordinate 23,906,593 of OW799236.1, read as the reverse complement.
AAAAGCTTGGATTTGTTGCTTGGTTGTGAGTCAAAAAAGCTTACGGAAGTGGAAAATATTTTAGCTAAATAAGATTGAAGTACGAATAGGAATAAAGGTAAATATAACCCAATAAACAATATAAGGGTCACCAAGTATGAAGTGACTTTTGGTGTGGTTGATACATGTTCGTAGTATACAAACCATTTATAAATTAGTTTGTATACCACATTTATACCACGTACATGATCGGAGTATAAAAATTAGTATTCAACGCTATTTTTTCGAAGGTTTAGTTGTAGTTTAGGTTGATACACACGTACTATTCCACAGTGCTCGTATTATAGTATACAAATTCTATGTCTTTCAAAGGATATTATAATAATAAGAATAAAGCATCCACTTTAAAGAGATTTCTAAGAAAATAATATACTACATAACACAGTATTCATTTCTGACCCCATAAGTCATATATTTTCTGAAAGAAGTATGTCCGTCTGTCCGTGTGTTGGTTGAAATCAACTTTTCCAAGCCCCACATGTTACCCATTTCTGTATGTGATCCGAGAATGAATCGCTGTCGAATCCCGTACAAGCGACCAATAACTTTCTGAGATATGAGCAAATAAACACGAGTGCCTCACATTTTTACCACAAAAATCCATATTTTTTTAACCCTTGGATAAATTTTAGACACATTTGTTACTATTTATTGGTACTATATGCCTCTTGGGATATTCGTAAAAATTGTTTGACAAATCGTTAAAGTTATAGGCAAAAATTATGAAAAATATATTTTTTATGTATCAAGTTTATGTATAAAGTTTAATTGTTGAAAACTAACCGAGATATATGCACAAAAACAAAAATGCTTCGGTTTTTTTCTTTTAAAATTAACAAAGAAAAATCGATTTTTTTTCAGCTTCTGGACAACTGAGAGGAGCAATATGGCCAAGGGCTTGACCGGCAGAATATAAAAATAAATTGAATCATGTAAATTAAAAGTGCACCCACTTCAACCTCCTCAATATTAGTATCACATAAAAGCACTTTACCAGTAAAATACAATAAACCATACAAAAGTTTAAATCCAAGATGGCGGTAGAAAAAAAATCGCGGTAATATTACTGGATTTTAGTTAGTATGACTTTGCTCTCTTCAAGCCAGCCAATATTGGTATCAAATAAACGCGCTTAACCAGTAGAATACAAATAATTATGTAAAATTTCCAAATAGAAGATGGCGTCGGAAATACTAAAGCGAAATGGCGTTTAATGTTAAATCTTAAATCGATGCTAAGCTAAAATGTGGTCACTATATCTCTGTATATCATGTTGAAGGATATTTTCAAATTCGGCACGGTCTAATGTGGCATTCTTACTTGTTAATGGAAGTTTTTTTATCCGATATTACCCACTCAGAGTCACTATTTCTCATATTTAAAAGCATCCATTGATACAGAATTTCTCTAGACTTTTTTAAGCTTTGATTTTTAAGAGAACAGAGCATTGCTTGTACCAGTAAGCTACTGATTTTAAAAATTATTTTTTTTGCTGAAATATTCCTTTCAGTAGCTTATAACGCTTTTTAGTATAAAATTTTTTGTCGATCTTAGGAATTTGATTACTACTTTGTATTATGCTTTTTGATAAGAGGATATAACAGAATTAAATACGTTAGCAACTACAAGAATGATAAAAACAAGATTACGCATGGCGCTGTACACAAATTAAAAAAAAAATTGTACATTTATAAGCCAAACGAATCTTACTTAAGAAGCTTTGGTATCAAAAAAAAAAAAGCTTTAAAACTCTAGGGTGGCGTTGCAGTCGAATTTTTTACCGAACATAAATGTATACCTATATACGAAAACGTTTATTCTGCGAATATACCAGCTTTTCTGGAGAACTAAATATATTTAATCGGCCTTATTGTAAGTGTCGTTGTTGTATTTTTTGGAACCGTGTAATATTTACAACAATGTAGGTAGGTAGTTAAGGCTGGTGCAAAGTTACCTTCACACCCTCAACCGGAAATCATTACGGTACATTGTGACGCTTTAATATAGAAATAAAGAGAAGAATAGAAAAAGAATAGAAATAGTTAGAATAGAAGAGAAAGAGAAGCAGGCCAGTCCAGAGTCTCTGGCGGGAATCGAACCCGCAACCCCCAAACTAGCAGACCAACACACTACTGACTAGTCCACCGGGGCACGACAATGTAAATCAAATGAGAACTTGTCGTATATCTACGACAACGCCACTCACAAAAAGGCTTAATATTTATATATTGCGATCAGAAATGCAGTCCAGGTTCAGTTGGTTTGTTAATAAGAATTTTAAATGACAAAATAAGATATAAGGACTTTATAGTGCTAAATAAAAATTCAAAATAAACAAAGTCTGACGACTGCAAAACAAGAGTTTTTACACTCACGCTTCTACCTTTTTGCTTACATTTTCACTGCAAATAAGTGTAAAATTATATGATAATGTGAAAGAATTTTCTATAACATAATTCTAATTTTATTTTTTTTTTTCAAAATAAGATTTGATATTTAGTTTAATCTAATTTGCTTTTTGTAAAAAATTTTTTTAAAAATTTGTAATTTCAGGCCTACTATTCTTACAAAAATATTCCCTTGGTTGCCTACAGAAAAAATCATTTATATCATTTTAAGGCAAAATATTTCATAAATACCATTCATGCAAAGAAGAAGTATTTATCTTCCTCTTACTTACATCCGTGTTGTAGTAATGATTACGAAAGGAATTGTCTTTGATGTAGAAGATGAGAAATATTCACAAATATTGGAAGGTTTAAGTGTTTGTGTAGGCAGGCATGTGTTTGGGTGTTGCAAAAAAAGCATTGGCATTAATTCAAATTGTGAGGCTTAATTTACCGTTTACTGTCTCTCTGAATAAAAAAATTTCATTCAATGACAGTTAAAGGTATGTACGAGTAACTATGTGTTACAATTGACACATACATAAGTATATACACACATATAAACATAAAGCTGGTTGTTTAATAATGACTTTAAAAATAGCTTTAGCTTTAGGAGAGAAATATTACGGAACGAAGCTATAAAAAATTTTTAATAATTATCATCACAAGTCTTATTTTTTTTGTAATAAATTACGAATTTAAAGGAAATTTTGCGATAGATTTTTATTTAAGAGAAGAAGGTAGTTTGTATAAGGGGTCTTTAAGTCCTAAAGCAATTTTAGGTTATTTAAATGACATTTGTTTTTAATTCTAAAAAAACTAACTAACTTGATATAGTAAAAGAAAATATTTTAGTATATTCCCAACAAAATCTTTACTTAACTAGTAAGTTAGCAAGTATATCTCCAATATTTTATATTGTGTTTGTTAGAGTTATTTATAGTTGATTAGTCTACCGGGCCGCCATAGTTGACATTAAAATTTGTTTTATTACCTCGACGCCTTCAGCATATTGTTTGCATCTAATCTATATATATATAAAAAATCTGTCTTTCAGTGTGTGTGTGTCAGATATGGATTCCGAAACCGTTAAGCCGATCGGAATCAAACTTTGGCAAGTTGTTGTACACATTTCAGGGAATGTTTATGGGTGGTAAAATATGGGCGGGTTACGCCCATAAAAAATAAGTTATAATTTTTAGTAACATGCACTTGACCAATTTTTCTGAAACTTTGCACACATATTAAACTCTCTTCATTATACAATTTCGTGATTAGAAAATTGGGCAGGGTCACGCCCTTAAAAAAAGTTATAATTTTGAGATTCTTGCACTCGACCGATTTTTCTGAAACTTCGCACACATATTGAGCTGTCATGACTTTATAATATCGTGATTAGAAAAGTGGGGGGGCCACGCCCATAAAGAAGTTATAATTTTCAGGTAATTGCACTGGACCGATTTTTCTGAAACTTTGCACACATATTGAGCTGTTATGACTATACAGTTTCGTGATTAGAAAAGTAGGTAGGGCCACGCCGATAAAAAAGTTATAATTTTGAGGTGCTTGCACTGGACAGATTTTTCTGAAACTTTGCACACATATTTAGCTGTCATGACTATACAGTTTCGTGATTAGAAAAGTGGGCAGGGCCACGCCCTAAAAAAGTTATAATTTTGAGGTACTTGCATTGGACAGATTTTTCTGAAGCTTTGCACACATATTGAGCTATTATGACTATACAGTTTCGTGATTAGAAAAGTAGGTAGGGCCACGCCGATAAAAAAGTTATAATTTTGAGGTGCTTGCACTGGACAGATTTTTCTGAAACTTTGCACACATATTTAGCTGTCATGACTATACAGTTTCGTGATTAGAAAAGTGGGCAGGGCCACGCCTATACAAAAAAGGTATCATTATCAGCTACTTGAACTTCACCGATTTTTTTGAAACTTTGCACACATATTAAGCTGTCATGACTATAAAGTTTCGTAATTGGAAAAGTGGGCAGTGCCATCCCCATTAAAAATAAGTCACTATTTTCAGCTATTTCCACGCATTCCAATGGTTTCCACAGATAAGCCTTTCAACGTCAAGCGACTACAGTTTTCAGTTCGCCTTGCCTTCACTATTACCATCAACAAAGCACAAGGACAATCTATGCGTGTTCCAGGATTGAATTTGGAAAATGCATGCTTTTCACGTCTCGTTCTCCAGAGTGAGACAAAAATTTATTTATTTATACAGCAAATGGAAAAACCAAATATATTGTATACCCACTTGCATTACAATAAAATATTATTTTTAATAAATTTAATTAAAATTCAGAATGCATTTTTATTCATTAAGGGGCGTAGCAACGGGCGCCGGGCTTGTCTAGTTTATTTTTAAAACTGAATTCGACTCAAATCGTATTCCTTAATGATAAGAGGTTATTGTTTCTTTTTTGGGTTTTTAAAATTGTTATCAATAGCAAAAGTAGACAATTTATAAAACAACTACTTTAATAAACTTTATTTTTCCTATTTTAACTAGAAACTGAACAGTCCCAGTGCCACCAAACAATATCTGTAGTAGGTTATTCATACGCACACAGTCTGTCGTTCTTATTGTCACTCTTTGTCATGCAATTTCATTCATTTCATTCATTCATTCATTCATTCATTCACCGTAGTAGTTACTACATAGTTGTACATTATTAGTTATTTATACGACATCATCTAGCTGCATTTCAGTCATCAATTCGTTTTACCTTTATTGTTGTAAAGCTGTAATTTTTTTTTTTTTGGCAGCAATGATGCATAATATTCATGTCCTGGTTGCCTGTGTAGTGCTTTTGTATTGTTTTATAAAACAAAAGCTGAAAAAAGGATACAACATGTATGTATGTAGTAGTAAGTAGTTTCTGTGCACTATTCCCAAGTATTATTCTTTGAAAAATGTTAAAAAGTTATTTATTCAGTTTTCAATCTTTTGTTTATATTGTCTCCTTTGGAGAGTTTCTTTTCCAGTGTTTCTCATGCCTTTTCTTGTTGTTGTTGTTGTTGAAAAATTTGGTGTGTCTATTCATTACATTCAGGTACGACTTTTCTCATTTGCAGTGCCACACAATGAGATGGTAAGGAAACCAATCGAAATTTTACGTATTGGATAGCTCAATTGTGAAACATTTATTCATAGAGTACAAGTAGATTTTTTTGCAGCTTTGTTATTTGCCGTAGCAATACAGATAATGTCCTTAACATTGTGTGGATGTTTAACAGCCAGCAGTAACTAAAATCTATATTAAAGTTTTTCTGGTTTCCTTATCTGGCTTTTAAAAGCAGTATGGAGGACATGTGCTTTGCGATTTATCCAATGGTTATGCCAATACGCGTAAAGACTAGAATCTTGTAGTGATAAATTACTTATCGATTAGGGATTTTCGGAGAGTATGAATTACAGTTATTAAAACTCTTTTTTAATACAGTTGTTCCTATGAATGGATTTTATATGGAAAACATTTAACAGTGATTGAAATCTTTAAATATTTTTGCCTCTTTAATGAATATCGAAAAGTGGCGTAAAGCACTATATTCGCCCTCTATGCTTAAGTGTATAGTACAACATGTAGACTACCACTAGACATCGAGACCTTAATGGACACAATAGTGTTGTTTCCAATTCTAAGCTTATTTCACACATATCCGGAAAACATATAGGACCAGTGATACGTGATTATGACTATACGTCACATTAATTTGCTAATTGGATCTTATAATAACCACCACTTTAGTTTTTTTTGTTAAATAGAAGAGGGTGGCCAGTTATAATTCCAACCAGAACTTTGTTAACGAGTTTGTCTGTTAGTTTTGTCCCAAAAAAATTCAGGTCACTGTGTAACCGACGAGTCACTTATAAGGCTACATCTTAAAATTGCCGTAATATTACTTTGGAAGGAGCTCATTTAGTCAGTTACATTACCCCCGACTACACGTAATAGATAGTATCAGTTGCTTATATTCTCTTAAAAAACAACTGTCATGTTTCTATAACCTTCTAGCAGTCACTTATGTTTTTCCTGGACATTTCTATTTTAATATATAATTGATTTTATACCATAATTTCTGACTCCCAATGTTAAAACTTAACTCTTCCAGCTTCTATTCCGACTACATAGGATAATGTTTAGTCGATAATAGATGTAGAAAAATTCTTTGAAATCCATGAGGTCAGTTATCGTTTGTATGCAGAACATCAGTAACCTTTTAAAAGGATATTTTCGGCACTCTTCCTCTTATTGGTGCTCACAAGAGATAATGGCTTTAGGGTTAATATAGTATATTGGCAGCTGAACTAATAGTGATGTTCAATAGCTGTTAAACGCCATAGTCGCCAACGACCATCAGAATAAGACATTGCATGGGATTCAAGCCGGTTTATTTTTTCGTTGGATTTTGCCCTGTATTCGATTGTATAAGATTGTGTTGACGCATAAAAGCATCCACAAACGTTTATAGCCTGTGGGTATCTTTACACTTAAAATCTAGACAAATACCTATGCATATGTGATGGTAATCGTCTTTTTGAGGTCAGCATCTATATATATTTTTACAAAATACCACTGAATGGCATGCAGCGTTAAAAGTTGCGAAAAAAAACATTTGGCGGCTGGGTAAATTTACGTTAAGCATTTACTTATTGGCAGCCCTAATTATAAGGCTTAACGTCACGCTATCATTTTCTCTGTGGCTGTATAAAGCCCTTTGCCTACGCTAATAAGTAAGCTTCTTTGGAAAAGCTAGAGGTTAACATAAGAGGCTATATGACGGGTATATAACACCTCCCATATAAACTAAGACATTAAAAATTGTATCGACTGCCTGAAGATCGGCCAGCAAAGCTAATACGGTCATGCGAAGAACACCATAAATGTAGCTTCAAAAGAATACTGGAGTTCCCTCCTAATTCAAATGGTTTTTGCGAATCTATGGACACTTTTGAAAACTTATTGTTCCTAGCTATAAAAAGGCATCAGATATTAAGACACTTTTGTGCAGTTTAGAAAATTTTAAATAATTTTTGTGCTCTTCATCAGTAGAGCTGGAGGACTATTATCGTATTATCCGGATCTTTTTAACATCGCTCAGAATTAAAGTCTTAACTTAAAAAAAAAACACTATTTAAAACAGATTAATTATACATTAATTATATTGCCAGTACCATTCGCAAATTTAAGTACGTGTTAACGCATACGTTATGAGATGATACGATACGATACGATACGATACCAACTAGGGTACATCTAGTGAGGAGAATATTACGGCAATTGCGGTGACTGCGAGTGAATCAATCGATTCGACGCCGTGCGAAGCATCTCGGCCTTCCATGCGAAGTCACTAGTTTAAAGCCAGGATCTTATTATACCCTTCACCTGTGGTGCACAAGGGTATATATAGCTTTGTCATTCCGTTTGTAATTTCTACAATTTTCATTTCCGACCCCATAAAGTATATATTTTCTGAAAGCTTATGAATAGAGGAGTCGATTAAGCCCTGACCGTCTGTCCGTCTGTCCGTGTGTTGGTTGAAATCAACTTTTAGAAGCAACTATATGTTCCGCAGATCTGTATATGGTATCAATCTCTTGGAAATATCCAGGAATGAATCGCTATTGAAATTCAGCACAATCGCCCCATAACTTTCTGAGATATGAGCAAAAAACCACGACCACCTCGTTTTTTTTTCACAATTACAACAACAACATACATACATACATACATACATGTAAAAAACATACCAAACAAAAAAAATTACAAAAAAAAAAAATATTAAAAATAAGAAAAAAATAACAAAAAAAACTAAAAAAAAAAATTTAAAAAAAAAATTTAAAAAAATTTTTCTAAAAAAATTTTTTAAAAAAATTAAAAAAAAATATAAAAAAAAATAATAAAATATAAATAATATATTAAATAAAATATATAAAATTTTTTTTGGCTCAGCTGGGATTCGATGCCACATTTATTCTAACGTGTACGTATGCACGTATTTTATATGGGATGAATGGTGATACAAACAATTGTTATTGCATGACTACACGTTGTGAAGGGTATATAAGATTCGGCACGGCCGAATATAGCACTGTTACTTGTTTTAATTTAGTTTAAAATTTAAGACAATTTAATTACAAAAAATTGGCTTTAATGAAGATTTGCTGTTTTCACGTCGAATTTTTTCGCTGACAGTTTTAACCAAATGGATAAGTAATTGAACAATATTACCGCATTAGGCCTGCATTATAATGCTGAAAAGAGCGACTAAAAATTGTACATTACGAAGGGACCATCTGTCGCAGCCAACATTTCAATGAAATTATCTTTTAAACTAAAAAGGCAAAGATTCCTCTTTCAGGTTATAATTAAGATTTTACCACTTAGTTTAATTTTAAATGTTTTATTTAAATTTAAAAACAACTGTGACGAACCTAAAAATACCCTTTACCGTCTTGCACTTATACTCCGCTATACTCCATTTTGTTTTATTAATTCCGGCGCCAACTGTAGTTTTGAATATTTAAATAGTTGAAGTGACAATAAAAAATCATAATATGAAAATTGAAGGTAATTTTTTTGATATTCGTGTGGAAATATATAAGAAAATCTTAATGCCATATCTTTGGAACCACTGGGCCGTTGTCGTGCAGACTTCACATAAACCATCTCCCACTTTATAATTTCATTAATAGAAAAAAAACGAAAAATTTATTTCAATATTTTTTTTCTATATTTCTCTCAGACTTGCTTCTAAATTTTCAGCAATGCAAGCTGAAACTAGCGCTTATTTCTTAAAAAAGAAAAGAGATAAACGAATTGGGACATCGCATATTAAAATCATGCCTTGTACAAGCACACTCGGAAGCAGATAAGCACAAGGTAAGCAATTTAAGAAACACTTTTTGGTGTTAATGTTTTTACGGTGGGCTAAAGCTCACGCTGACTTGGTATTTCATGTATATGAAACATAAAGTCTAACGTATTTTAATTTCAATCTTTAATACAAACCCTATAAATAAATTAATATTTTAATTTAAATAATTATTAAAAACGATTAAAAAAAAACAATTTTTAAAAACTTAATTAACTTTTGAATACTTAAGCAGTATTAACCATAAAAACTGCAGCATTAGCATACAACTACTAAACTCTTTGTCAAATTAATACTTTTCGATAAAATAATTGAGATTTTAATAATAGATTAAGTTTAAAACCCCTTTTGGCATTTAGTATCACTTAAAAGAGTAATAAATTAAATTATATAAACAAAAATGAATTTTAAATGATATTTATGGAATTATATAAATTTATGCATCCCATGTGTGGAGTGCATTGAAAAACCATACATACAAGAAAAACAAATTATTTAAAAGCAACTAATAATGAAGATTCATACAGAAAAATTATATAAAACATTTATTAGAAGAATAAGATAAGGACTGGGGGTAAACAAAATGTAAGAAAATCTCAGATTAGAAATCTGAATTAAAGGGTCCGCCAAATAATTTTTTTTAAAATGGTATATAAAAAAAGTGAAGCTTCGGCTGTGTGGCACGTAGCGCCGTCCTGTTGAAACCAAATGTTGCCAATATCCTTCTCTTCAATTTTTATGAACAAAAATTCGTTCAACATGGCCCGATAACCATCGCTATTGACTACGGCCACTCCTTGCTCATTTTCGAAGAAAAATGGCCTAATTATGCTTCTGGATTAAAATCCGCACCAAACAGTGACTCGTTTTGGGTGTATCGACTTTTCATTGTATGCTGGCGGGTTTTCTGTGCCCCAAATGCGACAATTTTGCTTGTTTACATACCCGCCAAGATCAAAATGAGCTTCATCTGAAAATATGATTTTTTTGGAAAAATCGGCCAAAGTAATGTCGCAATAATTCTCAGTGTTGTTCAAACGTACACAACCATATTCGTTCAGCGGAATGATAAAACTAATTATCTGTCAAATCAGACATGAGCTAGGTGTTACCATTCACGAAATAAGCACTAGTTGAAAAAAAAACGTAAGATGGCGGACCCTTTACAAGAAAAGGTTGTATTTAAATTTAAGCGAAAAAAATTCCATCCCAAATTGACTTAAATATTTTTCCTGGTGGTAAATTGGTTGGTTGGTCAAATGGAGTCTGTATGACACCGTTCTGACAAGACCACATCACTCGCCAGTTCTAATGTATCTCAGAATATAGCCAAGAGTAAGGGTACTAGATGCACCCCGTCGCCGTGAGGTATCTCAGTAGATCATTCATCTCAACTTCATATATCGTAGAGAGGCTATCCAGTACATTTTTCTCCAGAAGTCTGTGTCTCTTAGCCGCCAATGCAGGACATTCGCAGAGAAGGTGGAAAAATTATTCCTCCTTCTCCCTATCCGTACAGCTGCGACAATGATCGTTCGATGGAAGTCGAGTAGACTTGGATGTTTGCCTAACATCCAGTGATGCGTCAATACCGCCAGCAAACTCGATATGCCCCTCCGGCATCGACTAGAAAGTAATAGTAATATTTTCCCTAGTTTATCTCGTTGAAGTCCTTATCATTGGTGTTTTGTGGCTTCAAATGCAAATATATGAACGAGAATATTGTATAATTTTAATGATAAATTTGCATCAACGAAATGGAATTCTCATATGCATTCAAAACATAATTCTTTAATTCTAATGCAATCAAAATCTTCTGATTGCAATTTGAAGAGATACCGAGAAAAGCGGGAGAGGAGGAAAAAAAATATGTATAAACAGAAACAAGCTTCAAGTGTTGATTGAGAAATGCAAAATTAATATGCCTTAAAACCATACTGACATGAATACGAAATTAAAGCTGGATGCATGAAAACACAACTACAAGCAAACTTATGTGACATTAGGGGTTTAAGCAAGGAATTGCTGGGAGGAAACTTCATATATGACTTCTTTTGAAATAACTTAAAGGAAAACATTAAAGGGAATTCAAATTATTTTTTTTTTCCTTTCACGTTAATAACACTCCTAAAATGTTTTTAGAAAAAATATTTTTCTATACTCTTTACCTGTGGTACCAAGGGTATATATAGCGTTGTCACTCCGTTTTTAATTTTTACAATATTAATTTTTGAACCCATAAAGTTCATAAAGGTCGATTGAGCAATATCCATCTGTCTGCCCAAACAAGGTTTTACGGATCTTTTGCAAATATGCGAGAATGAATCGCTATTAAAAGTCAGCACAATCGTCCCATAACTTTCTGAGGTATAAGCAAATAAACTCGATTGCCTCTGTTTTTTCGCATAAGAATCAACATGTTTCAGCCTTGAAATAATTTATAGACACCTTTGGTACTGTTTGTTAATATAAGATAACTCCAGGACTATTCGTAAAAGATTTTAGTCAAATGAAACACTAATCGGCAAAGTTATAGGCAAAAATAATTTTTAAAAATATACATCAAGTTACTTAAGCTCCTTAATAAGTTTTGGGCACGCTAAAGACAGCAAAATATAAGCCGTTGTTTCGAAAAATATTTCTGGCAAAAACTAACAAATCGGTTAGTAACTAACTGAGATATAAGCACAAATATCCAACTATTTTCGTGTTTTTCCTCAAATTTACAAACGACATTCTACTTTTTTTTTAACTTCTGAACAATGGAGGATCGATATGGAGAAAAGTATGGGGTTGAATAACAGAATATAATACACTAAAAAAAATTAAAACTTATAATGGCCGCCACTACAAAATGGCGTAAATTTATATATGGGTCAGAGCTAGTAATTCAAAATGTTCCCACGTGAACCGCATTAATTTTGGTATCGAACGAAAGTGCTTGACCAATAGAATACAGTTAAGTATGAAAAAGTTCAAATCTAAGAAAGCGATCTAAACAAAAATGGCGTAAAATTTTATTACAAATGAATGGGCTTGACTAGTAGAATACAGTTAACTATATAAAAGTTTAAAACCAAAGTTCACGAAGGCAAAAATCAAGCAAAATAGCGTATAACATTAAATCTGAAATCTAGGCTTAGTTACGATGTGGTCACTGTGTACATGATGTTGAAGGGTATTATCAAATTCGGTACGGCATTATAACTTGTTCTCAAGCAACATTTCTAAGCAGGGTCCAAAATACGGCATTCGAACGTAATCGAAATTTGAACATTCTTATTAGAATCTCTAACACTTAAAGCACAACGAACTCGATCGTTCGAGTAAAATTTCGGTCGAGATCGAATGCCGTAATTTGTCCTCAGGTCAACCACACATTCTGATCAGAATTTATTTAGTTTCATACGCGCAATTGAGATCCATCTTTACTTTCTTTAGATTTCGTTACTTTTTTAAAACTATTTTTAAGCACAAATACTTGCATATCTTAAGCTGCTACTTCATATTTTTACACATACAAAGCTCATAAAGCAAACATTAATTGGATGCCCCTAAAAGTATGCACACTGAAAGCTATTTATTATAAATAATGTAAACGAAAATGTCCATAAAAATTCCACTTGAAAAATATTCGTTAAACAAAAAATGCGAATTTAATTTCACTCTGGACGCAATTTATTTCTGTGACATATTTGATGGATTGATTAGGTTTGTCTTAGTTGACAAGTCACGTTAATTTTTTCATTGTCTGATTGTTGACTTTCGTTTGCTTTGATATTTATATCAATTTTTTGTTAAATATTGTAGTTTAGAAAATTTCTTTTTAATTCATACATGACTTCAAAAGGCAATTTAAATTTTTTTCAATTCCAAATATTGGGAATAAAACAAATGCAATTTAAAAACCCTTGTCAAAGCTAAAAAAAAATATCCTCTTACAAAGAGGAAACCTACAATCTTACTGAAATTCATACCGTGTTCTAGATATTTCCATAAAACTCTATTAAATCATTTGTATTTAGAGAGAATGTAAAGTTTTGAATGCATTAGTAACTAAAAGTATGCATTGCACTATCGCACATGCATATAAAATACATATACACCCATATGAACACTAAGTCATAGAGAAATAAATCCCACATACTTTTAGGATGAACGTTTTAACATGAATTCTTAATGTGGTGTAAAATGTCACACATCATCAAACATTAAGAGAAATGGGAATAGATTTCTTTTTTCTGTTAATACAACAACAAGATCATATTATTTTTTAACTTCACACACACACATACACACTTGCACTTAAATACACTTATGCAATTACGTATGCAAAAGGGAAGTAAAATCCCATACATACAAACACATACTCGATTTTTGTGTGCATAAAATTGTAGGATGCATAAATGTGAATTTGAAGAATTTTAATCGACAACAAATGGATTGGTAAGTTTTCTAATTTTTCAAAGTATTTTAATATGGAGTAAAAGTTGAAAGAAGTTAAGGTGGAGTTACATACCATCCGTTCATGCGTTGTTGCGTTTGATACTTTTTCACCTTTTTATACGTTTCTAAACTCAAGTTACACACAATGCGTTTTATGCATCAACTCTTATGTTTTAATCAGCTGTTGTGTTAGGGTTGCCATTCGTACTGTTTTAAACAGTACATGTACTATTTTTTGCAATGTGTACTGTTATATTCACAATACCTAAAACAGTACGAAAAAGTACTGTTTTTTATATTTGTACTGTTTTTGGATACACATGTATTGAATTTTGTAATTTTTTGAAGAATGAAATAGGAAAAAATTGTATTGTTAAATGAAAAGAAAAGGGATAAATATTTATAATTTATTTTTGAATTAACTTTTTTTGTAAGCATATATTATTTTCTTTTATATAACTATACCACCTCTATTTGTGTTGTATAATTATTTATTGAATTTTAAAAATTATCAAATGTATTCATTTTAAAAATTCAATTGATTTTTTTGGATTTTTTTAACAATATTTAATTAAAACTTTTGGATTACTATATATAACTTAAAAAATATCAATTTTAAATGACAAATTATCAATTTTAAAGTAGACTTTACTTTATTGTTCATAAAAATTGTTATTGTCTTTAAAATAAACTTCAAAAAAATTATTAAAAGTAATATTATAGTCGACTTTAACAAGAAATGTTTTCTTTTTGTTGAGCCTAATAATTATTTTCTTAAATATTGTTAAATATTGATTTTAAGTTCAATAACAATTTCTATGCGTGATAGATTAAGTGCCATTATTACAACTTGCTTTTAGTTAAAGGTAGGATTATGTCTGTTCGATAAATAGCTTTTGATTATTACATCTTCCATTTTTTTTATTGTTATTATTATCAATTTTAATAATATTTAATGAATAAAAAAATAATAAATTAAGGGTTTATAATGCAAAGCCATTAATCTGCCAAACAAAATTCTGCCTGTAGCTAACGGAAAGTTGTAATAATGGCCCTAAGTCTACTTAAGAATTGATAATTTGTCAATTACAGGTGATATTTTTTACGTTATAAATAGTATTCAAAAAGTATTAATGGAATATTATTGTAATTTTAAGAAACAAATTAATTGAATTTGCATATTATAGATAATTTCAAAATTCAACTAGTAGTTTTTGAAATTCAATTACCAATTTCGAAATTCTATTTACTATTTTTAAAATATAATTAATAACTTTTGAAATACATTAGATCATTTTCAAAATAAAGTTTGAAAATATAGTGCATAATTCTGAAATATAGTCAAAAATGTTAAAGCATTGGTAATTCGTTTATTCAAACTAGTATCAATATCAAAATCGAAAAACAACGTTAAATTTGTGTTTTTTACCACGTTTTTACATGTTTTTATGTTTCTTCTTAACTATTTTTAAATAAAAATGTGATGTATTGAAGTAA
Source organism: Phyto melanocephala (assembly GCA_941918925.1). Lineage (NCBI taxonomy): Eukaryota > Metazoa > Arthropoda > Insecta > Diptera > Rhinophoridae > Phyto > Phyto melanocephala. The sequence continues at coordinate 23,891,322 of OW799236.1, read as the reverse complement.
AAGTTATGTTATCAAAATCAAAATGTACTGTTTTTCTTTTTTTTAAAAATTACTGTTTTTCCCCCTCAACGTACTTTTTTCACTTTTCAAATATGGCAACCCTATGTTGTGTTTATATTTTTATTAACTAAAAACAATTTTGCCAAAATGGAAAGTAAAATTGACAATTTAAGGGCATTTATGGAATTCATTTAGTTTATGTACATGATATTTTGTGCTACAAAAAGTTCAAAAATAACACAAGCATCAATAAGCATCTCCTCCATTGCACTTGTTTTCTTTTAATAATAAACAGAGATGACACTCAGCACATAATAGTTATCGATAAGTGGAATAAAAATTTTGGTAATGAAAAAATTGTGTTTAAAATTAGTTTTTATGTACGTTTTTCTTAAAAGTAATTGTAAACTTTATTTCGAATGCTTTTTCTTTTATTAAAAACATTTTTTAATACAAAAAAATGAAAAAAATAAATCCACCACACAATCAGATTTATCGATAACATCGACAAAAAAATATTTTTTGTCATCCATGGCTATCAACAACAGCTGACATTTATTCACCTTTTATGCGACGGATACAAAAGTAGAAAGTAAACCTACTTTGCTGCGTTGATACGTTTATGCATTCTATGCGTTTTGCCGTGTAACTTGTCACATACAATTACACTGATTCTACTTTTTGTCTGATGCAAAAAACGGAACAACGGATAGAACGCATGGTATGTAACTCCAGCTTTAATTTTGAAAAATTTTAATCGAAAACAAAGTAAATTATAAAAGTATTTTTATTACAAAAAAGAATAAGGGAGTAAATTTTGAAGAATTTTAATCGGCATCAAATAAATTTGTAAGTTTTTTAATTTTTTAAAGTATTTTTATTAAAAGATAAAGTTAAAGAATCTTGGACAAGCAAAGAGGTCATTGAAAATCATTGACAGATAGTATATTTGTGGACTTTTGACAAAACATCTTAAGTCGAGATAAGAAAATTGTTCACCCTAATCGGCAACTTTCTACGTATAACACTTTAAGAGGTATTTTTTTTAAATAAAAAAAATGATTGATATGGTTTATGTTTTGTACTCCTATGTGCTATTATGCTTTTCTAAAAATGTATTATAAAATAGCTTGACACTCATTTACAATCTTTAAAAATAGTTAAGAATTAAAGGATAAGATTTATCAGGTTAAAAAATGTACAGTAGTTTTCCTGTTTAACGAACCTTCGATTCTGCGAACATCGCATTTAATGTACACACAAGTTTGCTCTATTGACTACCTTATATAGCGAATATTTTTTTGTGCTCAATTTAGTGAACAAATAAAATTCATAATTTTAGTTTAAAAAAGCATTATGTGAAATAATTTCTAACTTAAAACAAAGTGAGTAGCAAAAAAAGTACCGCTGTTTTGTTTATGTAGTATTTTTCTTTGATTATGCTGCAATGATCCGTTACGCATATTCTTTGAGCAACAAATAAAAAACACATAGATGCTATCAAAAGCTTTGAAATTTGTATTCAATGGGCTCAACAAAATAATGTTAATTTGTCAACTTTATTGCTTTTAAGAGAACTTCAGGAAGACGCCACAAAACAAAATGTTTGTGTTCCAGAGAAACAAATATTACTCGACAAATTTTTTATGTAAAATTTTCAAGGAAATTGAAAATAGATTTGAACTTTAAATATTATACATATCTCAAAACATATTTCAAAATAAACGACAAATAATACAGTTCTAGTTATTTATTTGTTTATAACATAGGTACTAGACATAAGTATGACATATAACGAACTTTTCAGTTTTACGAACTGTTAAACCGGAAAACTACTGTATATTATTTGAAACAATTTTGTCATTAAGTCTTTTGGGTCGATTATGGATAGCAAGCGAACTTCAGTTGCGTTGCCAGCTGGCAACTAAAATTTCTCGGTTGCCAAATTTTCATATAAAATTGATCGCTGTAAGTTGCCAGTTGCCATCTGCAACGCCTTTTTTGGCAACTGGCAACTTAACTCAGATTCGGTTGCTATCCATAATCGACCCATTTATTTTATTTGACCTCTTTTTTAATTTTTACAATAATTAATTATTTAAGCCTAAGGTCAGGCAACAGTTTTATTTTTTTAAAACTTAACAAAAATTAAACAATATTTAATTTTTCGTTTCAATACACATAATTAATTACTTAATTAATTTGAATATCCTGCAGATGCTACACGTAAAATAAAATATTGTTAAGTATTATTAAAATTTTAAAAGATAAAACTGTTGCATGACCTTAGGCTCAAATAATTTAAAATTATATAAATAATTTTGTTATGTTTAGAACCTTCTCTAGAAGTGTGTATGTACAGAGTTCAGCAGTTTTTTAAAATACTCATTTAATGTTCAATATTTTGCTTTAAGTTAAAAAAACAAAAAAACCAACGTTATTAAACAAAAACTATCACAGAAATAATCTGCTTAAATAGAATATATTTACAACTGTCCCATACAACAATAAATTGATTGTTTTATGGCTGCCGAAAATATTACTTATTAAAAGGGATAAAATTGATTTAAGGGGGAATATCCTTTATCCGATTAGCTGGATCCGCACATTGTCCTATATTAATAGTATAATATTTCAATATTTCGAAAAGTAAAAATATTTACTAGTGACAAAATAAAATATGTTTTTGAAAAAAAAAATACTTTTATTGTGACCACAATTGTTACCAATCGTATAGTTTAGTTGTGCTAAATACTGGAATATTATGGTTGTAGAGTTTCGTTTCGAAATATCAATGTGTAGTCATCAACACAACAAAATTATGATTGTTGCAATACAAATTTTATTACCACAAAAAAAGTTTGATTGCAAGAATTAAACCATTTGAATGGCAATATGTTGGATGGTCTGTTTTCTGGTTGCAGACTGTATATATTTAGAGAACAATTTCGCATGATTCCGATGATTTCAACAGCAACTGGAGGGAAAAGGAATGATAAGCGCTGTTTTTTTAAAAGCTTGGACGGCTTTTGCCATGAGAGTACTCTTGTTTTAACGTTTTAACCAAATTCGTCGAAGAACATAATATTACTTAGCGGTTAATCAAGACCTTTTGTGGAAAGCAATAATGATACAAATTTCTACAAATCACTACATCTGTGTACATAAAAAAGGTGTCTCAGTAAGAATAAATTTTTCCTTTTTAAATGAATATTGTTAGTCATGATTTTTTAGTGAATTATTAAGAAGATATTTTCCGATTAAGTATGGAATAAGATATTCCTCAAATTGACCCCACGGATCTGACGAGCGGCCGTTAATCTTTTCACATCTTCACAGAGATGTGGCTGTATATCACTGACGACTCGTTGCATCTAGGAGTTGAGCTCAGGAATTGTTGCGGGTTTATTCGCGTAAATCGCAAATTTAATATAATCCCAAAGAAAAAATTGCACCTTTGTGGCCACTTGACATTAGAATTACTTCAGATAATTAGTTCTGGAAATCGTTGCTGCAATAAATAGAACGTACCAGTTATTATGTTCCCATATCGAATGCCGTTTACAGTTAAACAAAGGAAGGCTTAACTAAGCCACCTGACCAAAATCCGCACCAGACAGTTGCTCGTTGGCGTTATTTGGATTTTTGAGCCCTTATATTTGAAAGTTTTGCATATTCACGAAACCATTAAGATGTGTTTCATTGACTTTTTTTTTCGAAAAATTGACACTGACTTAACTTTGCTCCTTTATCCTTTGAACAAATTTCCGGCGCTTTCCATGATCCTCTGGTTTGAGCTCTTCTGCCAAAATTTTCGAGATTTCGGTGACACTATAGTTTGCAACAGCAATGCTTTTAAGGAATCGACCGGTAAGTTGGCGGACAAGAGTCTTTCTATCCGTCACTGACCCAGTTTCTTAATTTTTTTCATCACTCCTTAAATGGTTGAAATATTAGGTGCTCTTTCTCTACTGAAAATTCTAGAAAGTTTGCGAGTGTTCTCAGCAACTTTATAGATTTTTGTAATAAATTTTTAGCAATTATAACAGTGTTGTTCTTTAGAAAAGTGCTTAGTTTTTAATAATCGGCATGAACGTATGTGACAGCTACCTAATTTCAGAGTTGCCACTTGCACAAGACAGCCTTTACAAGCTGATACAACTACTTAATGGTTTTAAGCAAACAAGAAGGTTTGATCTCAGATTTAGGTTGATAAATAAATAATGAGAAATCTTAAAATAATATGATAATTATTTAAAAACAATAGCTTTGTAAGAAAAAAAAGTTTGCAATATTGACTTTAAGTTTGAAAAACACATTTAGGGCCATTATTACAACTTGCCGTTAGTTAAAGGCTGGATTTTGTCGGACCGATAAAAGGCCTTGCGCTATAAAGCCTCCATTCATTATTTTTTCATTTATTAAATATTATTTTTATTAATAATAATAACAATAAAAAATGGAAGTTGTAATAATGCGAAGCTTTTTATTGGGCACAAAAAATGGCCCTTAATATCATAAAGGTGATTTCCCATTTTATATCTTGTTGTAATAAAAGAAATAAGTGCATTGAAACGATTTTCTCTTAAAAACACCATCCTTTAGATCAAAAATGTTTATTTTGGAATTGGAAAACGATGAAAAAAGTGATTCGCAATAGGGTTATGCCTGCAATAGGGACATGTATGGCCTTTATCCGGTCTTGAACAACAGATTAAGGTATTGGTGCATAAAAATATTGGTGAAATCTGGCACTAACTTTTTCGTTAGTATAAACGAATATATTCCTCTTCTTTCGAATTGTGGTTACAATAAATATTTATTTTAAAGCAAAAATGTATGCTGAAATATATAATTTATTATTCATAGCGTTCAGGGTACATAAATCTCGCCCATGGTTCTTAACACACTTTTTGCCCTGCAGTTCTGCTGTAGCTATATGCACCAAGACTTATTTTTGCATTAATGTTTAAAAACTTTTGCTAGACAACATACCCATACTTATAACATGACTCCTCAGTGTTTATTTATTTATTCAGATAAATGTCTACTATCTACCCAAATGTCCCTAAATGATACACTGTGTAGAAAATTGTCACTTTACTGTTCCTATGTAAGCAATGAAAAAAATTTAACTATGTTTTTGTTAAAGTCATTTTAAAATAATTATTTTATTACAATCTTTTATACGTTAAAAGTTTTAAAAAATTAAGATGAGTGATAACCACAACTGTAGGATGCTTTATCCTATAACCACCTACTCACTTCCCCTTGTCAACTATCACAATACACACTCCTTTAAGTGCAGCTTAAAATGTCAAACTGAACTAGCTAGAAGCAACTGACAACCTTTTGGTCCGTACATTCATATATCTTAATCGGCCTGATTAGAACCTATAATTAAAGGATTTTTTAAACAAACCATGCCAATTAAATGTCTTAATGCAGACTATTGGCTAGCGTTGTCATCGTTATCCTTTAGGTGGGATTATAGTTTAATTTTCCTTAAGGGAAAACATTTATCATACATTTGCTAATAGTTGTGTACATATATACATATTCATGTATATGCGAACTTATACACATAAACGGTATCTAGTATTAATCGAACATATTGATTACACGAGTTTTTTTTTTTGCTCGCATTCAATGTTATTGATGAGGGATTTTTGTTAATTTTTTCTAATTCCAGTCATTTTGTGTTCTCTGTTTCGTAATTTTCAAGTGTAATCAGATAAAAGAATTCTACTTTCATATACATTTGAACTGATGTTATTGCATGCTCTATTCTGTATGTATTTATGTATGTAGTTGTTGTCACTTCTGCTGCCGTTACAAAAATCCTTTTCATTTTATTCTTTTTGTAGTTTTTTATGTTTGTTGGTATGTATGTAGTTAAGCTTTTTATAAATGTCATAAATTTTTATCATTGTTGAGAGAGAGAAAAAAGTATTGTGCATTTTTTTTTGTACTCGATTGCAGTTTTTATAGTGCTACAGCTTTAATTGAATTTTTTTTAACTTGTATCATTTGCTTGCATTTTTTTATGATTGCTTGCAGCCAGTATTCTTGAAAAACAGAGAATTGTACATAAAATGTATGTGTGTTAGTGTATTTAGAGGTACAAAAGATGGGACTCAGACGAATTAGAGATGATTTACATAAAAAATTAATTTTTTTTACATTTTCTTAAATTTCCATTATTTTAATATATTGTCACGTTTGCAAGAAACATCTTTAGAAATAAAATCCTGGGCCTTCCACTTACACGTTGAACTAAAATTATGGACCTAATATCTATCTTATATAAATAATTTAAATTATACTGATAGAACCTCGTTTAAAACGAGACTTACAAGTCTTATCTCTGTCAAAGCTCATTGTGGGGTTAATTTTATTGCAAATAATAAGCACACTTGGAATTTACTCCTTGACACTTTATTAAGTAACACACGATAAACCGATATAAAAATCTTTTTTTGTTAGGTACTTCAGTTATTTACTTTTACGCAACTTAAAATGATATACGCTTAAAGACCTCTGTTGTATTACTCGATCAGTTAGCTGCGCTGTTCTCATACTTATAGTGACTTTGTGAACTAATGGTTATGATCGAGAATTTTTAAAATACTTCTAGTAGAGACACACATGTATTTGTGATAATCAGTAGAGGAAATTTACAAGTGGCAGAAATGTACCAAAACATTCCCTAGAAGTATGCTGCAGATTACTTATTATATATTATTTTTCAAAAAAATGCTCAATATCATAAAATGTAAATCAAACCAAAGCTGTTACAATATTAAACAAAATTCTGTGGCAATAACTAAATTTTCTGTCTTGCTGTCACATTTGAGTAGGTGAGCTCATTGTCCACCGTGAACTTTATAGAGCCAATATCCATTCGAGTAATTTCTAGATTTTTATTTGGCAAAAGGTATTAAGGGTCTAAAAACATTACTCTGACACAAAGTACTTGACTTGAATTTATGAAATGGGAAGTAGAAATCTATTGAAAAAACGTCAACCGATAATCATTGTTAGCTTTTAGGCATAATTAAATCACATAATCTGATGAGAAAAATTTTACCTTAATTGTCCCAATGGTTTCAGCAAAGATCTAATAATACAACCCAAGCACTTTTAATAAAATTATATCGAAAGAGTTTTTTTATAATGACAGTGTGCTTAATTTGACATTCTTATACACCAGAAAGAATTTACTGAAGTACTACTGGCATTACAAGATCATTTAGTATTTTCTAAAAAGCAGCCTTAGAAGTTTTTTTTGTTACAATTCTTTTTCTGCGATATAATTTGATTAAAATAATGTCTTTTATGGGCCACTAAAAAATCTATAAATATTGTTACAGACTTAGCTTAATTAACATTTTATGTATTTAACATATTCCCTGGTTGGTTAGCAGTAACATGTTAAGTAATACACGGTCGAAATGTTATAAATGAGCTGCATACTTTAGGGTGTAGTTATTTAACTTTCACATTACTTAACGTTAACATCGTAGTTCTTTATTTAAATGTCAAGGCCTCTAATAATTACTAGAATACTCGGTTAGAACCGTTAGATGGCACACACTGTAAAAAGTGGAACACTACAGCTAGTAGTAGTACAACAGAGTTCGTTGCGTGTACATCAAATTGAGTTTGATAATAAAGGTGTATAACAATAAGTAAAATACCAAATAAAGAACTTTAAAAGTTTGATTTACAGTGTTTAAAATTAAGTATCTTAAACATTTTTTAATATGCAAACCTGCTCAGTCCACTTTTTAAGTAAATTGAAATTTTAATGCCGTGTGGTAGAGAAATTTACGCCTCGTCGACCAGCATGTAGTTTTTCTTCAATTTGAAGTGTGTAAAAAGGTTTGATAAGATAAACTGCTAAATCCTCTCATAGAATAATAATAATGGTTTTTGTAAGAAAAACTGCTAAATCCAGAACATTATTAGTTCAGTGTTTATTACTAACTCCAATTTGATATATGAAATATAAAAAGTTTTTTGGCTCTCCTGTAAAATTTGCTAAAAAAGGGAGTTAGCAGGTTTGCATATTATGCCGCCGACGATATATTGCAAAAACGGAAGTCTCTATTTATTAAAAAAAAAACAATAACATTTTATAAAGGTTCTTGTCTTAAGGCTGGGGCACAATGAATCCGTCGTCCGTCAAACTTCAACTTTTTCAACTGGCAACTAAGTTCAAATACATGTTTTCTTATGAGTGTTGTTACATTCAGTACGTCTTCGTCAACGCAAAGTACAAAAGTTGATCAACTTTTAACTTTTGGCGTACGTCGAGTACTTTGAAAACTACCATATGATTGTACGCAAAAAGCGAAGTCAACCGGCTTTACAGCAGACGCCGTACTTTTTTGTGATGCATGAGCCGCCACAGAAGCATACAGTTGTTTTCGGTTCAAAACTCTTTTTTTATATATAGATTGTATGAATTTAAAGCAAAATTGACATTTTCTTAAAAATATATTTTTTTGTTTTATTAATTTTTTGTTATTGTGAAGATAAGTAAAAAAAAATTATATAAATATTATCGGCCTTCAGCCGCCGCTGTTTGTTTTTGATTTGTCGCAGCAGTCAACAATTTAACTTGACTTATGATTTGTCAACACAAAGTACTGATTGTGCCAACCCCTCTCCGTCAATACGTTGATGTCAGTTGAAAAAGTTGAAGTTTGACGGACGACGGATTCATTGTGCCCCAGCCTTTAGCCATGTAAGGTGATTGTATTACAGGAGGATGATTTTTTTTAGAAAATGTATAAAATTTTTTATATTAGAAAGTGAACAGATGATTTATCAGCTGATGTTATCAAGCTACCTAGTTGAATGCACCTTCCTGTTGACTCTATGATCGAGAACATATTTTTATTGTTTTCTTTTTTATACGTTTTACTCATCATTTACACATACTAATCAAATCCACTTATGCTTAATATAAAAGGAAATGTTGTACCGATTATAGAGTACCCGCCTCAGAGCAATAAGACAACTAAGAGACCAGTAGCACTTGTGAAGGACAATTCATTTTGTGTCGCAGTCGTTTTTTCTTTCATACTTTTTGCAAAATAATGAAATTGAAAACGTTTATAGTTTTTTTTTGCTTGATGTTATATTTCTCTTATACCACATACATGCATACATGAATACATATTACTAGGTCAACATGTTATTGTTTTTCTTTTTGTCTTTATGGGTTTTTAGTATTGTCTCTGAAACTGTTATTAAATATAAGGGCAAAGTATTTATGGAGACGACAAAAAAATGCAGAAAAGGCCACCAGAAGAATGAAAGCAAGAACAAAAATCGGCTCATTGATAAAATAAAAAATCTATAAAACTAAAAGCAATATCTTCAAAAAAAAAAAAATAAAACTGAAGGTTATAAATGACGAAAACGATATGTTTAAATTTCCAAAACATGTTAACTGAAATGGGGCTATTGTTTTTTTATAATAATATCGTTCTAAACAAAAATATCTAAGCAAAAAAAAAAAAAAAATTCAAGTACAAAATAACAAAATATTTATGTCACAAATACGTATTTATGTGCTTAAAAGTTTTTAAAAGAGTAAGGGGCATAGAAATGTTTTTCAATCACTACTTGTAGCAAAAAACAAAAAAACACTTCCTAATGGCTTTAAAAGGTTTTCGATTGACTGATAAATGGAGGTCATTTATAAATTTCTATATATTTAGTTATTCGTGTTAAAGACGTTTTTTGAATTAAAAGAAAAATTTTATAAAAACTTTTAGCTGAAACAAATTTTATGGACTATTATATAAGTACGTATGCACGATTAGAAAAAACTTCATATTCCTTTAAACGTCTATTGCGTGCAGGGAGGAGTGTGAATTTGAGCGTTCTCAAAGTCCATTTGGTAAAGAAGTGCTAAAAAGTAAAATTTATATAACGTTTAACAGTTATAAGTGTGAAAAGCTATTCATAACACATACATAACTACAACCTATTCAACCAGAACTTTAAGTGATAGCGATTGTTTAACCAAACTGGTTCTTATATGTCAAACGTTTCAGAATAGTTTGAAAATTATTTGAGAAACATAGGTTGAAATATTGATAAATTTTTATATTTGCGTATTTATTTGAATAGGTTCTCTTCTTAAAAATAATTTAACAGAATTGTGTTTGCCCGCACACTGTTAAAAAAATGGCGCATAATTTGGTGACAGTAACGTTAAATGCTTTCATTTTATATTTAATTTTATATTTTATTATTTTTCATTGTGCTAAAACAACAAACAAATATTGCTGTGCTTGCAAATGTACGAATAACCTTGTTGAGCGAAACTATTAAAATAATAAAATACCTTCTAAAAATGGAATAGATTCTATTTCGTCATTAAATTCTACTACGTATTTTAGATACATTAAAAGAGCAGTTCTGGCATAATTCTTTCCCGTGACTTGATAGATAAGGAAAAGTAAACAATAACACGGCTTAGAGACCCAAGTACTTTTTCAATAATAAAGTGATTTGGTTCCTTGGTTATCGTGGTAGTTCACTACGTGGGAACTTTAAAGTGAAATCTGTATGGCACGGTTCTGACAAGATCACCTCACTTGCCCTAGGGTTACTAGATTTACACTGTAGTTGTGAGGTATCTTAGAAGATCGTTTAGTCTGACCTCGGATCTTTCAGAGAGGTTATCCCATATTCCTTATATCTTAGCAGACAAAGCAGTACATTTGCAGATAAGATGGAAAACAGATTTCTATTCCTCAAAATCTAGAAGGCTGTGATAATTGTCGTTCGATAGAGGTTTGAGTCGACTTGTATGTTTCCATAACACCAATGACCGGTTTATATCGCCAGCTACTCGAAATGTCCTCAGATCGTAAGATGCAATGTACGTCTGATATAAAAAGGTGCCAAGTAAGCCAGGTCATTCTACATATATTCAGTCCACGCCACCTATTTTCGGCCTACTCACACAGGTGTCTGGAGACCTTGCCTTTAGTAGTCTCCAAAGAGGCTACGACTGCATTTGCGTTGGAGATATCTAAAGCAGATACACTCCTGGCCAGCTCATACGCTAGGTACCGTAATGAGCCCTGTGAGCAGGAACTCAGACTAGAGCAATGTCAGTCAACCTGCATTTTAAGAAACTATTGGAACTTAGACATTCAAGTGTATGATCTGAGCAACTAGAGTACCGTCTGACTGCCAACAAAAATATCAATATGCTCAATTTTCATGTCATTCAGTATCCTACATGCCTCGTATATAGAGAATATTTTAAACAGAAATATGTTACAATCCTCCGGAAGGCTGAAGGAGAGCTCTATCTTTCTTCAAAAAAGAAGACATGGGGTCCAACTCATTATGCCATCCTAGAACTACACGCACAGTATCTAGTGTCAGAGTTCCCAACAAGGTTACTCTTTTTCCACTTACTCATGGAGCGAACTAAATCTTTAAAGACCCTGTCAAGATCCATATAAATAGGGAGCATAACTATATGTCTTCGATCTCCAACATCCATATGTATTAGGCTTATTGTACTACCTGCACAATAGGAAAATCAATGGAAACGAAATGCAACATTTTATTCAATGCCTCTGAAGGACTAGTTCGTAATGCACCCGTAATTTAAATGCTTGCTGATTCTTGAACGTTGAACAACTGGTCTAAAGCATTTCTTCGTCACCTTCAAGACCACCATACAAGAGATCTATAACAAAGAATTGAACAGCCGTATACATGAACTTAAACATGTTAGGGTTGAGTCCCCATTTCACGACATTTCCTACGACATAAGTATTAGACTACCATACGTCCTTGACTATGCGTTAGATGTTCAGTTTGCAATTCCAAGTCGAGGATAACACCCAGACATATTACCTTGTCAAATAGAGAAATTTCACAGCTCCCCATCCTCGGTTGTTCAAAGTTTAAAATCTTGATACTTGTTCAGGTTGCAATTCCAAGTCGAGGATAACACCCAAACATATCACCTTGTCAAATAGAGAAATTTCATAGATCCCCATCCTCGGTTGTTCAAAGTTAAAAATCTTGGTACTCTTTGTGAACAATATCAGTTCCATTTTTCCTAGATTTACCCCTAGACCTCAGTCTGTGGCTCAGTTAACTAGTAATCTCAAGATTTCGGGCATGAGAATACGTAACACGTCCGGAAACAGTTCTGATATAAAGTGACTTCACTTTATGCGACAAATTAATGGTTCAGCTATAGCACCTTTTGGCAGAATACTGGCAACCATTTTCGCGTTCTCCACTTTATAATTTACTAGTATTTTTCATTTCTTTTAATAAAAATTTCAATCAGAATATTAAAAAAATATTTTTTGCATTATATCAATACTTAGTTAACTTACCACTTTAGTTCATTACATTTTGTTGTTTTTTTTTTTTTTTGCTTCAAGTTTATTAAATTTTAAAACTCACCTGCAACGAAATCAGAAAAAAAAAGAAAATTTATTAAAAAAATCATTATTATAATACATACGCTCTATTTGTGTTAGTATGTCAGTAATTGTTTATAAATGCACACATACATACATAGAAATGTATGTGAACATGTGAAAAAAAAACATTAATATTTCATTAATTATTAAAACAAACAAAGCTTGTTTAATGCAAGCAAATAACAATAGATGTAATAATGTAAATAGTCATTTAAATAAATCATATTTGTTATAAATGGTTTGTGCAACTATTTGAACGTTTGAGATACCCTTCATTACCATAACTGAAGAGGATGTGTTTATGCGTTTGTGATGACATTATAAAATTGTCTTAAATCAAATTCAAAACTCAATTAAAAAATTATGAATAAAGAATTATACAAAGTTCCGCATTTTTCGCCTCAAGGCATCTGTAATTTTATATCAGAATTGAATGAGCGCGTTCAACTTGACCATTACTGTCGCTACGCTGTGACGATGTGAAATAAATTTTTATAAATCTACTTTATCAGTTACCAAATTCTTTAGTGCTATAAAGTAATGTAAAATCTTAAAAAGTTCTCCCTTATGTTTGAAATTACCTATCGCTAATGTGGAATAGCTTAACGAGCTTTAAGAACTTATCAAAGACAAACATAAATTTTTGGGTTGTTTCTCGATTATATTCATGTGTAAGATTTCACATGGCATGGTTGGAGGGGGTGTTTCCTCGAATTCGTGTCTAGGAGGATCTCTATCATATTTATAAGCATTACATATGTCGCAATTGATCACGATTCTCTGGATGAAGCCGAACATGCCGAACTAATATTTATTCAGTATCTGTATCTTATTTTCCTTCGTGATCCTACGTAGTCTACGATCTTCCTTTTGGATGATTTTAAATTGCGGTCCTCTGTGTTTACGTCGGCTATTACTTTCTGAGAATTTTTTTTAAGAGATTAACTAGTGTAATAACGGGTCACACAGAGTTGGAAACTCATCTAGCTCACATAGGATTGTTAAAAGAAACGACAAGTAGAGCATGCTTTTGCTATTAGGAGTATGAGATGCGAAAGCTTTAACGTGGATACTATGCCGAACTAGGAACACCTAAGTGACTAGAACTGGACTGGATCTTTTAAAATTGGCAAATGGCATTCTGGAATTTTAATGCCGTTTATTATACCCCAGCAAAAAGACATGCAAAAAAAAATGCATGATTGCAACCCATGATGAAGTAGTTCAAGATTAATTGCATGCATTTTCACGTATTTTGAAGCCCATCAATAAAGGATAACTATTTTGTATTTGAAGAAGGCATTCTTTATGCCTCCTATTGCACTTATGAATTAAAAGTCATGCAAAATGTTATTCACATTGAACAAGTGCAAAATTTTTTTGATGGAAAATCCGAAAGTTTTTCAGCATTCCATTCGGATGATGAGAAATAATGTCTAGAAATTCTCGTGTGAACTTCCTGTGATTGTAGGTGGTTCCTGAAAATGTTGATTGAAACCTCCATGTGAGAAACGAGAAGCATATTGGCTAGCACTGTGAGCAGTTGAACTGGTTGATGAAAAATTGTCGTCTCTTCCTTTTGATGCTTTTAATATGTGTATATCGATATAAATTTAAGAAATGTGATACTAAATCTACAGATATGTCTAATGTCCACAAACAATACACAGGGTATAAAATGGTCGGTCTTGGCCATTATTGAATTTTTCCTTATTTATACTATAGAAAAGCATTTAAGTAAATAATAAAAAAAACAAGTAAGAGCGCTATATTCGGCCGTGCCGAATCTTATATACCCTTCACAACGTGAATTCATGCAATAACAGTGGTTTGTGTCACCATTCATCCCATATGAAATACGTACATACATATAAAAACATACATATATAAAAACGTCCCATTGTAAAATTATAAATTCACGTATGAATGTTAAAAAAAAACAAAAAAAAAAAAAAAAAAAATTAAAAAAAAAATTTAAAAAAAAAAAAATTCAAAAAAAAAAAAATTTTTTTTAAAATTATTATGTATGTAATATATATAAAACAAAAAAAAAATAAAAAAAAAAAATAAAAAAAAAATTAAAAAAAAAATAATAAAAATATAAATAATATATTAAATAAAAAATAAAAAAAAAAAAATAAAAAAAAAATAAAAAAAAAATTTAAAAAAAAATTAAAAAAAAATTTTTTTGGCTCAGCTGGGATTTGATGCCACGTTTTCTCTAACCAGTATACACGTTTGTATGTATGTATGTTGTTGTTGTAATGTTGCTTTTGTGAAAAAAAAATCGAGGTGGTCGTGGGTTTTTGCTCATATCTCAGTTGTTTATGTATCGATGTTTCTGATTTTCAATAGCGATCTACTCCCGAATATTTCTGATATTTTAATACCTCACCCGAGTCCAAGCGATGTCGGAGGGCTTCAAAAAGTTGATTTCAACATACACACGGACAGACGGTCAGACGGACAGACTGACAGCGCTTAATCGACTCCCCTATTCATAAGCTTTCAGAAAATATATACTTTATGGGGTCGGAAATCAAAATTGTAGAAATTTCACACGGAATGACAAACCTATATATACCCTTTTTCACTGTGTGAAGGGTATAATAAACACTAATTAAATCATATGTTTGTGAAATGTTTTATTGTAAAAAAGAAATGCGAATACTAGTTAGTATGTATTCATATAGTAGTAGAAAAACCAGTGCAGTAGTTTGTATATACTTACATACATAAGTACGAACGTATGAACAAATAAAGTAAAGAAAACAAGAAATTGTAATTTGCAATCGTAAAATAGTGCAAATATTAATGCAGTAAGTAAATACTAAAGAAAAAAATTCAACTAAAGAAGGTACGAGAGCAATCAAAGACTTAATTGCAGTGTGCTATATAAGAATTTAAGGAGTGAGATCGAAAATATCTTAACATATACAAAGATGAATAATTTTGAAACGGTCGATTTAAGAGATTTGATTTTTTTATTTAATTGATATTTTATTACCACTACCTAAATATGTTGACCATTTTTAAAAAAACCCCTCTTACCCTTTCATTTCTTTCAGTTACTTTTTTTAAACAGTTTTCATATTGTAAGACACCCTTTTTGTGTTCTACAAATTTCTTTTCACAAGAGCCCGATATCTATCCGCTGGTCTTAGCTCCGGAAAAAGTGGAAATCTATGTTATTGTTTTGTCACTATTCCGGAACTTTCTTACCAAGCGACATGATAACAAATCGTGACAAAGATATGTGGACACATTGTGTTGTCTTAGGAAAGGAAGAAGCATTTTTTTATTAACATTCTTTGATGTATATTGAGGTATTCTAAGCGCCTACTGTAACAACTGACTTGTTTGTTTTGCCGCAAGTGCAAAAAGCTTGCCATAGCAAAAATTGTTTAGGAAATTCTGTCTTGCTTTTGGGTATTAAACTTATTATAAAAAACATTAGGAAAAATAATTTTGAACAGGAAGCTGCGAAAAATCTGGCAATACAAAAGTTTTGTCATCCATTATACAGTACTAGCTGACCTGGCAAACGTTGTTTTGGCTTCAGGGTGGTTGAAGAGGAATCGTTGTTTTGCCTTGAACTTTTTTGTTTTATCACCTATAAAATAAAATTTTCATTATAACGAGAGAGACCGAATGTCATTAGTTAATCAAAAATTTAATAATTTTCATAAAAGTAGCGTTATAGCAGCAACAATAACACATACCTATGATACAAAGCAGATATATATCAAGTGAATAATCGAATGGTCAGCGCACAAATAAAATGACGATCGAAACAATGACTGAAAAGATTCAGATCGGCATTCTAATTAGGAAGACCGAATGTAATTGTGCAAATAAGACATTCAATCATGATTTGGTAACTTCTTAGGTGACAATAAAAAATCATAATATAGAAAATGGAGGGCTTTCTGATAATACTTGTATGGAAATATATAGCAAAATCTAAGTACCATATCTTTGAAACCACTGGGCCGATTTCATGCACACATCAAATAAACCATCTACAGACTCTCCCCAACGTACCCTGAAATTTTGGTTGAAATCTTTTGACCCGTTTCCGCAGTTAGTGGTGACATCAAAGCGGAAACTGCTTTTTATATTTATGAGATGAGTATTTTTGTTTGAAATTTGATTTTTATTTTCGTGCCCTATTTTTTGACTTTTAATTTTTGACAATATTTCCGTCTGGAACTTTTTAAACTTCGTATGTTTCCAAGTCTATAACTTTTCGCACCAACTAGTCAGAACACTGCAATAAGCGGGCCCCTTTCGACCAGATGTGTTTGGAGCTCTTTTTAATATGCCTTCAATTTTGTTGGTCTTCCCATGTATATCTTTTTGTCTTCCTAACCAAGAATAAAATTTTCCTGCTACTGTTTAGTAACATTGGAAACAGTTTGACGGCAGACCTTTAATTGTTTGTCAAATTTTTGGTAGGACCAATTTGGATTTTTTTTTTTGAAAATTTTTAATAATTTTAATACGCATTTGTTTTTTGTCACTCATTTTGATCGAACTCTCAACAAATCAATATTATTGTCATCAAAAAAAAAAATAATAACTGACATATTTTTCAAACATAACTAGATAAAAAAAAACTTTCCATATGGCCTCCGAAAAAAAGTTCAGATGCACAACGTGTGTTAAGATTTTTTCGATCGCACGCTTAGGAAAATAAGAATCTTAAGTGTAGACATTAAAAATTATATTTATTTTCAATTTATTTAACTTATAAATAAACTCGATATAAAATTATATCAAAAATATTTGTAAATATCCCTGATGATGATCTACGAAATAGATCGAAATATTGGAATAAAATAAATAAAGAAATTTAAAATCTTTTCGTTGAAAATAAAACAACAAAATTAAATTTGTATGACCTAAAGCTAAACAAAAATCTGCAACAACTTATATAAAATTTATAACTTATAATTCAACTAGCCTCAGCCCGCGACTTTGTCTGTGTAGTTATCGGCACGAAATGAAGCAATCCGCTTAGTAAATTTTAGCGCGATTAAGTAGAAATATTAAAAAATTTAAACATACAAACATTCATAATTGTTATATCAGTAAAATAGAACTTAATGCAAATATTTAGGAAAAAATACTTTAATTATAATAATAATTAAATTTTTTTCGACAGTACGTGTAAATTTTGGACACTGGAAACACTTGAACAACCGACTAAATACAAAAAAATATATTTTTCGCATAATTCCGCAAATTCACCTGATTATAGTGATAAAAGGTAGCCGATGTGTTAATCTATGTTTTTGTCTATTTGTTTGCCAAATTTCAGTTAGCTCCGCTTTTTTGTGATTGAGTAAAAACCATCCAAACATACAAACATTTATTATAATAGAATGATTATCTAGCGATTTGTATTGTTTTTTTTTTAAGTTTAAATTATTTTTATAAAAAACTTGTATAAAAAAAATTTATTCATTCTTTCTTTTTCAATATGATGTCAAAAATTTTAAAGCTTGAGATGAGTTTTTTATATACAAACTTATTTGATTATAATCCAAAATTCCTACCACATTGGGTAGATTCTACAGGGAAAAGTCATTTTAAATTGTAAAGATTTTTTTATATAAAAAACTAATCTTAAACTTGAAAAATTAGGTTAACATATTTTAGTAACTTATGTTTTACTTCTTAAAACAGACAATACATGATTTGAATTTAAAACTATTATTTAAGAGCTGCTCGTGTTGCACCTCCTGCTCAATTAAATCTGCAAAATGTCAATCCTAAGATATATATATTTATTCAATTACTTAATAACATTTTAACATGCCCACAAAAAAGCAATTTTTTTACATTAAAATATCTCTTCCTTTGCAACAGTTTACCAAAAAATGCCTTAGTACGACAACTATAATAAATTGTTTCAATTTCAAGCAACATATATTAGACAATTTTGTTATTTTATTATATTTCGTTTTCTTTTTTCTTTTACAACCAACAGCAAAAAGACATAAATTTAAATATTTTATTGTATGTATGATTATGTGAAATAAGGCATATTTAAACTACATGCAAGTACGAAGAAATAGAAAGAGGCAGAATAATAAAGTAGAAAATAAAATATAATTTTACTATCAAAAAAGAAGAAGAAGAGAAAAGAAAAAGAAGCAGGCTCAAGGCTAGAGTTATGTTGCATAAAATATATATATACAAAAAAGCAGATAATAGAAGAAATATTGTTGAGGAAAACAAAAAAAAAAAAAGAAAATAATAGCAATAAAGGCATGTTTTTGTATACACGGGGAGAAAACAATAAAGCAATATAGAAACGAGCTTTAAATTGTTACAGGGGAAACATGAATTTAGCATTTTGGTTTCCCCTTAGATTTAGAATTTTTTTTTTATTAAGGGGCGCAAGATCTTTGGCGGGGAAAAATTAAATATTTAGGATATTTTATTTGGGAATAATCTGGTGAAACAGTTATTTAACCATAATTTACAGACTATATTTTTTGCGGAAATTTCCAAAATAAACTTGTAACGAATAAGAAAATGGGTATTGTCGTAGGTACAATCTTATTCAAGTGCATTAGCTGAGAGGGCCTTTTATTTTTTTAATCTTACTTATAGTAAGTAAATAAGCTAAGTAGCGAAACGTTTGTAGGACATAGAGCTCTCTTTCCATCTTTCGGATAATTGCAGCATATTTCAGGCTGAAATACTCGCTATTAGAGCCATGCAGAATACTTAATGGCAAGAATATTTACGGGAATATTGGTATTATTCTTGACAGTCAGGTGCCACTTCTGTATGTGAAACACTACCACGCCTAAGCTAGTTAGACAATGCAGGAAAGAACTGTCAAATTTCGGCCCAAGCGCACAGGGGTCACTATTGTAACACTATTGTGCGAATAAACTGTCCAGGTGAGATCTTCTCGGGATATCTCAATCGCAATCTCGTTGGGGATTTTCAAAAGCTAGATTTCCAGACATTTTTTTAAAAAAGCCGAAAGCAGGTGTCGTGGACTAAAGACATTTACAGTGGCCAAGCTTAGGTGTCCCTCCTTTGACACCCGGCCTAAATACCAACTTACAAACCGAGGTTGGAAGGACATCTCAAGGTTGTTGGCAGTATTGACGAGTCACTGGATGTTAAGAAAACATGAAAGCCGACTAGGATTTCCCTCCAATGACCATCGTAAATGTCTGGATTTGGAGAAGGAGGAATCGATTTTGTACCTTCTTTGTGAATGTCATGCCTATGATACCAAAAGACACAGGCTATTGGGCAAACATACATGAGCTTATTAAACTCTCTCAGATATCTGATGTCATATTGAACGATCTGCTGAGATACCTCACGGCTACGGGGTGGATCTATTACGCCCTCTTAGACCTAGTAAGGAAGACAAGAAATCTAGCGAGAGATGTAGTCCTGTCAAAATGGTCTCATTTAGACTTCCCTTGGTGGTTTGTGCTTAGTGAATTACCACGACAACAAACCATTTTGTTTAGGAATTAGGTAGCTAAGTTGATGATATTATTAAAATAATTAAAACTAAGACAAGTTATTTAGGGAATTTAGAGAAAGAATGAGAAAGAATTAGGGAGTTTGAATTTTACTTTAGGAGATGAAAAATCACCCATTAACAGTGTAAATCATCTACATGTGACAAAGCATACTTTTAGGCTTAAAATGTCTTTTGCTTCAAAAGTAGAGTTTTTTTATAATCAACTAGAAGTAATCTAGTCATATATTTTGTGTCTGGCATCACTATCTAAATATGAGACACATGCAGTCTAATTAATTCAATGTGAAAAAATGTGTCGTTAAGTGTATGCCTAGTTGAGTGATTGTTGCACAGTACTTTAAGTGTGTTAAATGTGTTTAGCGATGCAGCATTCTGACGACTTTTACTCGACTCATGCGTTATATAGGCATCTCAGTCTCCCTTACCTCCTTATGTACGAGGTCCAAGATTCCACTATGCCTCATCATTTTCCAATACCTCATTGTGCATGGATCCATCAGCTTTGAGCATGTGATGCAGCACCCCGATCACCTTTACTTGACTAGTGCGCTCCATCGGCACCTGAGTTTCCTTAACCTCTGCATGTACGAGATTGAGGATTCTCCTATACTCCAGTCAGAGTTACTGGTAACACCTCTATATCCTGGACTAGCATTAACACCAAGGCGTGGATACTCCTTCAAGATAACATGCCCCCTTGGGTTTACTACGAGAATAATAATCCCGGTAATGAAATCGATCAAAAAAATTTTAGATTTTATAGATTATAATTAAGAATTTAAGTGGCGGCTATCACTAGACACTGCTAGAATCGGTTCACAAGGCGGGTGACTTGCTTTTAAAGCCAACGACTGAAGTAAAAATAATGAACATAAAAAGAAGACGATATTGAAGATTCTAATTTTTAGCCAATGGTTTCTACAATGATTTTTCTAAACTAACTACAGCGGAAATAGAAAAGACTTAACGCTTTTATTAAGATTCGCAGATGCTTAAGTACAGACCGTAGTATGGTCTGTACTACGGTACGGTGGTTGATTTCCAACAATCTCTTTTATCCTCTTTATGCTGGAAACCGAAAGAAATCTTGGAAATCCCAAATAAGCGACTACCGCTAGATATTGTCTGTTTACCTAACCTAACTTCTAGTACTGTGTTGATGTTTTAATAAAGAATTTTTACTAATATTCAAATTTTAATCAGGCTCGAGTTCATATTAACATTCTTATTGTTACAAAGAATTTTTTTTATTTGTGATAAATGAAAGAATAATCTGAAAAATTATATTTTTACCGACAACTAGCCGAGTGGAATGCATTTTCGAAACCAGCTACGATTTCATCATCAGCACTCTTTGATCGGTGGGTGCATGTTGGTTGTAAATATCATCTATTTAACTCACGGGACGGGAAGTTAATTGAATTCGGTAACTACTTTAATTTACCTTTTTCATATATTTTTACCACAATGAGTTAGATTGAAATTTTTGCCCAACAGCAACCCTTTTACTTTTGTTTGTTATCATCTTTCATTTTTATCACTATTATTGTCCTGCTCTAGCCACTAGTTAGGTAGCGATAAGAACAGATATGATTGTTTTTAACAATCAATGTTTATTCATTTGTTTTATTTTTCTGTGAGGTCAGTATACAACTGAATGTTTTTTTTAAGCTGTAAAGAAGTTTTGGCGTGACATGACTTGTTTCTTTGCCGTTATGACTCTTGTGAAAAACATCACAGTTTCTACATTTCGTCGTTCCTAAATTATTATGTTCTTTGTGACATATAAAACGTATAAGTTAAATTAAAACACTTTTAATTTTGGTGAGTTCATGATTACAACTAACTTTATTTCAGCAATTTCTTTTCTTATAACAATAATTTGTCTACATCAGTAATGTTCATTTATTATTTTTTTACATTTTAATTTAATAAAGAATTCCACGAAAGCAAAGCAATTGCAACATAATCAGCAGACATAGCGTCAGCAGTTTTGCTTTACTTTTGTGTTTACAATATTCGGTAAGTAGAACAACATTTATTAAATTCCATAGAATTGCTAAAAAGCAGGAAGTAAATGAAGGTAAATAAAATTAAATAAAATTGTTGTTAACTCTTCCCTCTTTAAATGCAAACGTCCACGTTTGTAGGAGAAATTGGTTGACAATTTTTTAAAGCAACACATTCCAATATTTCCGTTTCTTTGATTTCGGACGAGATTTGTGGAATGCTAGTTTGGGTTAATTTAAGTTCGTACCTTGTTTTTGCGGCACATTTGAGAATTATGGTAATTAAAATTACTGCACAAATTATTAGGGCTGCTGAACTTTCCCATAGATTTATACTATTTTTTTGCTTAATTAATTGGATTGTTTTAGTATTATTTAGATGTAATTCTTTTACAAGTTGAAGAGACAGGTATTCCTCGAAATAATGAGTGGAATTTAATGAGCTTAGAATAGCCGGTAGTGGTTTATATGTCTCTTTTTCGTAGTGAGAAAATGTTACATTACCAATGGTTATGGTAGCGTTTTGATATTGTACTACGAAAGTTCCATACATCTCAACGGGTTTACCGTTTGCTAATATTGAACCGTTATACTGATTTAATAAAAGAAGACCATCTTGGATAGTCTCCACGGAAGGAATGTCTAAATTATTAGTTTTTTTACAAGTGGATGGGCTGCTTTTAAGGAGGTTTGGTATGCAACTTGTGTTAGTTATTTCTTCAATACTTCCTCTTTGGCACAAAGTCAGTTCGTCATAACTTTGACATGATTTTTTTACACTAAATATTTTATTTTTACAATTCATTATAGTTTCATATTCTAACTTTATAATAAATTTTCCTGTCTTTATTGGTTTTATTAACATAGTTTTACAATGAGGTTTATTAACTATAGGCAATTTAATAACGTATAACAAGACTGAATTATTTGAGGCAACTTTAACGTTAGCAAATTTTAAACATTGTTCTAAATTATTGTAAGGAAAATTTTGTTCTACAATCAATTCATTCAAGATATCCATTTCATTGTGAGAGAACAGGAAAGGATTTATGATTCCACCTTTTGACCATAACAATGCTTGTTCAATATTTTTTATCTCTTCTCTAAGTATTTGCAATTCAAATTTAGATTTAATAGCTGCCGTCTCATCTGTGTCGTATGTTTGAATGTTCTTAGTTATGTCGTTTGTCGAGTTTGTCAGTTCATTTAGTTTCCGTTCAAATAGTCTGTTTATTACAATTTGGTTGTTTGTCTGTCGTAAGTTGTCGTTTATTTTGTCTGTCAGTATTTCAAGATCTGTTCGGTCTGGTGAGCCTGCGATCCACTTCCATACAGTACCTATTTCATTGATGGATCTTTTGGTTCTGCTAAAAGGTTTAATTCGATTTATCATGTCGCGCAGTTCTGTCATTTCATGCTGAAGAAGTGGCATGAGGGGATTGGATTTCCCTATTTTGTAATTGATGTGCTCACTTATAAGTCTAAGTTCCCGTTCGTAAATCCCAATGTCTATTACGTGTATTAGATTAAATGTTCCATTCTGTATTAGTGCCTGTCCTGTCTGAAACGTCACAACCTCGGAATTGGTGTAGTCGAGAATCTGTATTTCAGTTCTTGCCATTTGAAGAAGAGGTAAAAGATAAATTAGTATTAGTTGCATATTTTTATTTCTGGTTTTCTTCTAGATGGTTTTGTTGTTTTTGATTGGGTTGTCTTCTTCGATGTGAGTTTTACCCTCAGTTGTTGTTGTTGTTGTTGTTAATTAGGTTGTCTTCTTCGATGTGAGTTTTACCCTTAGTTAGTTGTTGTTGTTGTTGTTAATTGGGTTGTCTTCTTTGATGTGAGTTTTACCCTTAGTTAATTGTTGTTGTTGTTGTTAATTGGGTTGTCTTCTTTGATGTGAGTTTTGCACTTAGTTAGTTGTTGTTGTTTGTTTTAGTTTTTAGCTATTCTGTTCATAAAGCACTTGGAACATTATTTTAGTTTATGTTTGTGCCTTTTTTTTTTTTTTTATATAATTTTTATATAATTTTTTTTGTCCATTTATAAATTGATGCACATTGTTTTTTTTTTTTTTTTTTTTTGAATTTTATAAAGTCTACTGTCTATTTTTTTATATTTTTATCTTTTACTAGAATATTTTAATTTTTATGGTTATTCGCAATATTTTATTTAATCTTTTATCAGGATATTTAGATTGCTCTTTAAAGTTATTGAAGATAATTTATTTATTTCACAGCTTTGCAAGGACACTTTATTTAATTTTTTATACGTTTTCCTTTATTTTGATCCTTTATAAGGATATTTGATTTTTTTTTTTTTTGTTAAATTATTTTTCTTAAATTTTAATCTTTACAGAAAGTATTTTTCTTCAATTTTAATCCTTTACAAGGATATTTAATTTTTGAAGTAAAATTTACTTTAATTAATTTAAACTGTTAACTATTTAAACTATTTCCAATGTTTTCTTTGTAATCCCTTACAAGGATATTTTATTTTTTGAAGTTAAAGTATTTTAATGTTTCACTTTTATTCACTTTAAGGATATTAATTTAAATTATTAACTATTTAAACTGTTTCCAATGTTTTCTTTGTAATCCTTTACAAGGATATTTTTTTTTTTGAAAACTTTTTTGGACTTTTGCTCGGGCGCCAGTTAAATTAAAACACTTTTAATTTTGGTGAGTTCATGATTACAACTAACTTTATTTCAGCAATTTCTTTTCTTATAACAATAATTTGTCTACATCAGTAATGTTCATTTATTATTTTTTTACATTTTAATTTAATAAAGAATTCCACGAAAGCAAAGCAATTGCAACATAATCAGCAGACATAGCGTCAGCAGTTTTGCTTTACTTTTGTGTTTACAATATTCGGTAAGTAGAACAACATTTATTAAATTCCATAGAATTGCTAAAAAGCAGGAAGTAAATGAAGGTAAATAAAATTAAATAAAATTGTTGTTAACTTATACATATAAAACACAATAGTTTACGAACGACGACTTGTCATCATAAAAGTCTCAGGAGTACTATATAATGACCAGCATTTTGCTTTAAAAACTTTTTTTGCTTATTTTTTATGGTTTAAATTTGCTTTTTTTCGAGTTCGAAATATCTTTTTAAAAAAAAATATGTTTTTTTAGTCATTCTGATTTAGTATTTTACTTATTAATACTAATAATACACCTTTTCGCACTTATGTATTTTCAATCTTCAACCAAAAATGCAACAAACTGCATTATATTTGTTTTTGTAAAAAAAACGGTACGAGTTAATTTAGTACATTGAAATTTGTTTTTGCAAAATTTAACTGTCGTTAAACTGCCGAAGTTTTGAGTGTTTTATATTAAAAAAACTGATTTTAACTGAAAAGAAATGTCAAAAGAAACAAAAAAAAGAATTTAATGCCCGTATGGCAAAAGAATACCCAGAAATATTAGAAGCCGATAATTCAATTTTGTTTTGTGTGGTCTGCGAATGTCCTGTTAGTGGCGTGAAAAAGTATAACGTTCAACAACATTTTGGAACATCAAAACATTAAACGGCTGCTGAAAAGAAAAAACAGAATTGTGCTCAATCATTGTTGACTGCTTACATACATATGATCCAACTAAATATAAATGCATTTAATATGGAGTTATGCAAAATGTTTGTGACTGCAAATATTCCATTGTATAAAGTTAATGATACTGGTATTATATAATTTTTCAAAAAATTTACAAATCATTCTTTACCTTCTGAATCGACTTTACGAAGAAAATACATGAATTCACTTTATGAAGCTTACCTTAAAGAGCTCCAGAATAAAGCGGCAAACAAAAAAATTTGGGTATCATAGGATGAAACAACCGACTGTGAGCAACGTTTGGTTGCGAATGATGAATATATTGATGCCCTATCCTTAAGTGAACTATTGGTTTTTAAATAGCGTCTGTAACTTCGACTGATGTAGAACGAATATTTTCAATGTATTCTACAGTCTTATGCGATAATCGAAGATCTTTTCAATTTGAAAACCTAAGAAAACATATGATTGTACACTGTAACAATAATTTGCTACAATAAAAGTTAAAAATTATTCATATTTAGTATTACTTTTTGTGATTTTTTGTGTGCTTTTTTTTTTGAGAAATTTTGTGCTTTTTTGCTTGCTTTTTATACCCTTCACCTGTGGTGCACAAGGGTATATATAGGTTTGTCATTCCGTTTGTAATTTCTACAATTTTCATTTCCGACCCCATAAAGTATATATTTTCTGAAAGCTTATGAATAGAGGAGTCGATTAAGCCCTGACCGTCTGTCAGTCTATCCGTCTGTCCGTCTGCCCGTCTGTCCGTGTGTTGGTTGAAATCAACTTTTAGAAGCAACTATATGTTCCTCAGATCTGTATATGGTATCAATCTCTTGGAAATATCCAGGAATGAATCGCTATTGAAATTCAGCACAATCGCCCCATAACTTTCTGAGATATGAGCAAAAAACCACGACCACCTCGTTTTTTTTCACAATTACAACAACAACATACATACATAGATACATGTAAAAAACATACCAAACAAAAAAAATTACAAAAAAAAAAAATATTAAAAATAAGAAAAAAATAATAAAAAAAACTAAAAAAAAAAAATTTTTAAAAAATTTAAAAATAAATTTAAAAAAATTTTTTAAAAATTTTTCTAAAAAAATTTTTTAAAAAAATTTAAAAAAAATATAAAAAAAAATAATAAAATATAAATAATATATTAAATAAAATAAAATTTTTTTGGCTCAGCTGGGATTCGATGCCACATTTATTCTAACGTGTACATTTGTACGTATTTTATATGGGATGAATGGTGATACAAACATTTGTTATTGCATGACCACACGTTGTGAAGGGTATATAAGATTCGGCACGGCCGAATATAGCACTGTTACTTGTTTTAATTTTTTTTTTGAGCTTTTTTTGACTTGCCCTGATGATGATTACGAAAAAACTTCTAAGGATATGTCAGCATTTAAAGACTAAATAGTTAATAGTGTTGGATTAGTATTAGGAAGAATCTAAAGAATGGTGTAAATTTCAATTTGATTTTAACTATCTTATGAAAATTCTATATAGTAATTCAGATTGTTCTCTCAGTGTAATTTATAATGCAAGAAACTACACTTGTTACACATACATACATACAACCATTTGCTAGCAAAAAGAAAATACTCCTACATATTGTAAATAGAATGTAGTAAACTGTCAGGAAATGTTTATCCCCGACTATGATGTTGACGATGATGATGATGATGGGCTGATGCTAAGACGAGGACAATAACAACAACAATAAACAAACAAAAACAACAACAGCAATAACAATAATGATTTTGTTTTTATAAGTGGGTAGTATTGTAAGTTGTGTACTGTCAGTTTCTTTTTTTGCTGTTGTTGCTGCTGCTGCTGCTAAACAACAAAGTAAAAGTAAAGAATGTAAAGCCTTTAACTCTACAACATTAAACTCACTCACTAACTCATATACACGAACAAAAAAAAAATTAAAAACATTGTTTTATAGGGAGAAAAATTTAAGAGTATAAATGCAAGTATTACAAAAGGACGAATAAGTAAAAGTAATAAAGTACGTGTAAGTATGAAAAGGAAATTCTAGTCATGGGTATGTTTCATATCTTTATGTTTTCAATATACATATATTTTTCTTGTTTTTCATTATTTTACATGTTGTTGTTTTTGCAAACCTGTATATGTGAGTGTTCGGTAAAAAGGATTCCTTTCTCAGTTATACTTGAATAATTTCAAGTTGTTTGACATATGTGTGAGAAATAAATAACTAGAGTAATATACGAATAAAAATTTTTTAAAGAAATAAAGTGCAATACCAGCTATAGCATAATAAACCTGAGCGTAAGAACAAGTAGTGTTAAAAATTTTAAAGTTTGTGAAAGGTTTGGAGTCAGAGCAAACTAAATATGTGTCTACTATGTTTACTTGTAATCAAAAAAAAAATTAAAACTATTGTACATAAAAACTATACACTGTTTTGCGCACTACTGTAAACTTAAGTTGTATGTGTACATGTGTTTGTAAGCAACAAATTATAAAAAACTAGGCGGTCAAAGACGAATTATTGATATTACTCATGAAAGGTTAATAATGCAAATTTTATTACCAAGCCTTTTACCGTTTTACAATCGAAGTGATCGCCTGGTAGATTAGCGAAACATATATACAACATTCACTCAAAGCGATCGTTGGGGTTTTAAAAACAGCACATTTATTAAATTTTTTACAGCAATTCGAAAATTGCTCTTGAGTAAAGAATTTGTCGCAACTGTTCAATATTAATTGAATATTATTTGTTTAACTTGTAGAAGAGTCTACAAATATAATCATTATTAGAAAGTACGACCACAGCAGTAAGAAGCATAGCATGTTCTGTGTTACGTTTTAAATTATTATTACAGGAACCAGCCACGTATAAACATATTTATGCATTATTGGGAAGAGGCCAGAGAACAATATATTTGTACATTTCGTTGAAATAATCAAGTCTGAAATACCTTTTTCATATTTAGTAAACTGAACGAAAACATAGTTCATTTCATCAACTTCAAGTCGGCTGAATGAGATTCAAGAAAATATATTCTGTTGTAAACGTATCGTAAATTACATTTAAAAGAAGTATTTAATTCTTTTACTTCCCCCTCTGGCCTTAAGCAGCGATATTAAAGATCAAATTACAAAGTAAAAGTTGCAATAAATCTCTTATTAAACAACAGCTTTTCAGATCTATTTGTGGACGACATAAAAAACATTTTTACCTGTTGCGAGTCCGAAAAGAGCAGTTCAGTAGCGAATATATCCTCAATCAACCAAAGAATCAAGGCTTTCTGTCAAAAACTCGTTTTTATACAAAACAGAAGGGATTGTAGGTTAAGAAAAAGTTTTGAAAGCAACCCTTTCGGACACTAAATAGAACTAGCCATGAGCAATAGAATAATAGTTTTACTTAGGAGTTATTTGCTTTTCTATTTAAATCTTTTGGTTAGGCAGGCGAGTATCTGGCTTATTAAAACCTAACACTAAGCACTTTTGCATCCTTTTATATGAGCCATATCATCTGATTTAGTAAAGAACTATACTTGATTCTATATTTTATCATACTTTTTCTTAGTCCATTATTATTCCATGTAAATATTTTTTTTTTCTAAGAGATGGTACGATTATAACTAATTGGGACAACGTGAAACATGGATAATAAGATTACTTGTCTTAAATCCTTTACTGTGTGCATTGTTCTTGTAAAACAGTTTGTCGTTGGTGTTCATATCAACCAATTCGGGCCGCTGACGTTGATGGGCTGGCCAAAGTCGTCAAACAAATATAGATCTATGACGTCAGAAGCCCAAAAAAAGCAGTGACTTTCCGGAATGTATTTGACGGTATTACATTAGTCTCAAATTTCAACATTTCGTTTGATGATGTACCACTAAAGATAATTTTGGAAGAAACGATGCGCGGTTAGCGTTGACCGAACAGAACACCCATTTTGATAAAACAACACCCATTTTGATAAAACAACATTTTCACCTTTTGTTGAAACCTACGGTAATTTAGAAAAAAAAAAATGATAAACAGTGGCTAATTCGACAGATGAAGCTACAACATGGGCGCTATTAACTGTCCAAGTTGACAAGTCCCTAGTGAAAGTTATATAATCTTTTTAATCCACCTAATTTAGTTTCAATTAAAAGTTAAACATTTTGTAGAAAATCAAGTTGTTAAGGAGTTAAATGATACTAGCTGTAGCAAAAAAATATTGTGAAGGTCTACCAAGATACATGTATATGGCTGTCTAAGACGGCCGGACGGCCACCTCTGCAAACATTAGTCATCATTTTCTATTTTTGATGAGAAGACAACTACCTACTAGTGTTTTCCAGAATTCCTATCACAGGTTAAACACCAGATTTTAAATCACCGCCAAATCTATTTTTGTGCATGGGAACTAAAGTATAATGCCGCCAGAAATATAGTTAGAGATAGTGTGGTTTGATAAACATCAGCACCGATTGCCACAATCTGACTGTGGTCTCATAATTGAATTGAGTTTCTAATGTCCACTTAATCCTTTTTATAATGGTGTGGAAATCAATAATGTCAAAGGTGGAAATAATTCTGGAAAAAATCGTTGCTTAATGCAAATTCACCTTGCACCTAGGAGCTCGGTCTATTCATCCATAATTACTTGTTTCGCTACAAGACTAACCAACATCAGAATCGAATGAGAGGTCCAAAAGAAGCCAAATTATTTTACAAAAAAACTTCTACTGTTGTAAAGCAACAGCACAACAACACCTTTTTTTCTGTTTAGATGGTAACAGCACCCCTGACACATCAGTGGTTGCTTGAAGTCTAGCTAAGGTCGAGCATCAGCCACTAAACCACCACCAAATTTGTCAAAATGAATCCCGTGATTTAAGAGAATCTCTCATTAGACTTTAAAAAATTCTCTAAAAAGTCTATACTGCTCATAACGTGGACCCTCAGAAGCCAGAGGAGTTGGTTTCACTTCTATACCTCATACTGACAATACACTAAGGCCGGACGCCAGCCAAAGAGACATAGGTCCGTTTACAAGACCCAAAAATATTGAAAAAAAACTGCCTGGCTATCGACAAGCGTATATTGAAGACTTTAATTTCCAGCCAAAAGGTACTTAATCAAAAGTTTTCCAAACAAAACCATTAAGGGAAAAAGAAAAATATTTGCCTGATGTAGGGTATTAATATTAAATGAGAAAGTGTGGAGATGAGCTTTTAAACAAAAGGGACATATTACAGTAGTTGTAGTGGTACTTGTCCTCGTTTTTGTGTTTTTTAATTTCCACTTGATGTCGTTTTTTTTTTTATTTTTTTACACTTACTTATAAGTGTAGGTATGCGACAGTATATGTGTACATTTAGATACATGTGGTAATGCAATTTTGTTTCTTCAGTTGCATTTAATGTACAATGTCATTCACATGTGTCCTCGTGTGTGTATGTATGTGTGGTAATTTTAACTCAATACTGTGTTTTATGAAATTAAAAAAAAAATTGGAAAGTGTCATTCAAGGAAATTAAAGAAATACACTTTTCAATTATTTCCCCTTTGATTTTGTTCTATTTGGTTTATTGCCATGAAACAACTCAACAATTGTTACTTTGTGTTTAAGAAAAAGTGAAAAGAAAAATATTTGTATGACATAAAATACAATTTGAAAAAAATTTTTATATTTAATGTAGAGGTCAATTTTTAAGAAAAAAAAATAAAAAATTGAATTTAATTGCATTTTTTTTAAAACTAGAGATCTGCCATCTTTAGTCTGTGCTTGCTTTGAACTTTATTGTTCATGCCTTGTCAGCTCTAAGTTTAAAATACTGTTCGTACATTTTGTAGCCAGACTATTGATTATTTAATTTATTCAAATTACATTAAGTCATTTAATTGTTTTAAAACTGCCTTTAATTTATATTAGTCTAATTAAATACTAAGACGCAAAAGCAATGGGAAAAATTACTGGTTATTTATGTAACGAAAAATCTTGTCAATAATTAAATGAGAACAACAGTAAACAAATAAACAATTTGAATGTAAATTTAGCACTGAATAATTAATTGCCCGACTAACACACAAATGATACAGATACAGGGAAATAGACACTTGACAATGGAACACAAGAAAGAAAATCTTCTTTAAACATTTAATTGATTTTTTTAAGGTGCTACACAAATTCATGAGAGTCTTTAAACAAAACAGACAAAAATAATTTATTTCATTTCAACACTAGATGTCAAGAGCACTGCAGGTGTTTGAGTAGTCTTCAACTTCTTAGTATGGAATTGGATTTATGTTGGGAATAACATGGATTTCTTATTACTACGAGTTAATTCTTATGCCTTTTGGGGTATAAGATATGAAGCACATATCTTACGCTTGCAAAGTACATCGTGGGATAGGAGAAAATGGCAGCGACTGATGTGAATCTTTGAAATCTGCCTAAAGATCTTATACAGCAAAGAGAGAGAGAGAGAGAGAGAGAGAGAGATTAAAAAAGAAAGCTAGATGGGCTTTTGAATATTGATTACGTTCCTTTGACCAACATCATTCTTGGTTATGAATTTCGCTTTAACCTGCATGAGATCGGCAGACTAAATAGTGACAATTGATGGTGTATAAAAAAATCGCTACATGAAAACCGAGATAATTAAATCCGATGATGTTGCTGGGCACGTACGACATGTGGTTTGTTTTGTTAAAATGATGCGATAAGGCATATATGTATTTAAATGCAGGAAGGCTATCGAAGCACTACTTTTTAATGCAATCCTCAACATTCTCCACTAATTTCAAGGCTGTATGTATGTAACGTGCCTTCGCAATCATTTGCTTTAGGTTAGGTACAACAGACAACTGTTGTGCAGCTCACTTGGGTCCATTATATTGATCCCTTTGTGATACCTTAATAGAAAAGTAAGAATAGAATAGAAAAGAATAGAAGCAGACAAATCCAGAGTCTCTGGCGGGAATCGAACCCGCAACCCCCAAACTAGCAGACCAGCACACTACTGACTAGTCCACCGGGACACCCATCATCATCATTTGCTTAAGCAAATTCAAATCATCGACTGGTAATAGGCTACAGTTTCCATCACAGAGTCCTTCCTTATCGCCGGCATGTGCCCTAGAGTGATGTCTTCCCTAGCACTCACACCTAGGTCCGGAGTCTATTACAAGGCAATGCTCGACATTCGTATATTAATTAAACTGCTGCCTAGCCATCCTCCAGACACATTCTGCAGCCATTATTCTCCTCGAACCTCATTCTGTCTGGGTGATATTTAAATTATCTAAGTTTTGTGATCAACACAGTTTATTAGCTCAGAGCTTTCCAATTAGGTCCGAATACTTAAACTGCACTCCGGCTAATTGACTATATTAGCACCATACGAGACGTAGTATATGTGGTTTTCTCCATCCTCCGTTTTTCCTTTGCATAGTCCGACCACTTGTGTGCCTTTGATCCCCCAGCCACTACCATCCCACCCAGAGCATCTCTGGGTTCTGGTACACATAATAATACTGCAGATTCATATTCTTCTAATTCATCTGTTTCCTCATTCCCTAATATGCCTAAGTATCCCTTAATCCACATCATCATTGCCTTGCTCTCGGCGACACACTTGTTGAGTTTCAAACACCTGCCCAAAGTCCACCTTTGCTCGCCACATACGTTACATTACCGGCTGGCTATCAAATGTAAAAATAATTCACTTCCTTGCAGTAGATTTTTAAACAAGTGATCCAACACATGAAGGCATTTAAAAAATTCTGGGTGTTACACGATCAACACACTCGCAGAGACCTTAAAAGGCGAACAAGTTTAACCTAATTGAGTGAACCCACAATCCTGCCCCTTCGTCTATAAAGAAGACATCAATAAAAATATTGTTATTGTTAGATCTATCCGCTTAGAGCGCTTGACGTAGTCTTTCCACCACATTCTTCCCACCCATGCCCTACAT
This sequence comes from Phyto melanocephala, assembly GCA_941918925.1. Classification (NCBI taxonomy): domain Eukaryota; kingdom Metazoa; phylum Arthropoda; class Insecta; order Diptera; family Rhinophoridae; genus Phyto; species Phyto melanocephala. The sequence continues at coordinate 23,857,742 of OW799236.1, read as the reverse complement.
GAGCAACTGGTCTTCTTAACCTCATGGTGCACATGCTATACAATACTCTGGGGATATGTTTATGTTAAAAACCCATTTCTTAAGCAATAACACCAGAAGATGTTGGAAGAGTTCAGAACTGGATTTACGAATTGTGCGATTCGTGGTAGTTTATTTTTATTAGTTGTCATTTTGAACACATAAATGCTATACAATTTTTATCTAAACAGAATGAAAATTTAATTTAATTTTCAAATTTTGTTGTTGTTTCAATTCGAGGTAAAGTTCAGGCACTTCAACAAAAACACCCGTTACTAGTGTGATCTAACCACAGTATTTAAATAAAACAAGGACAAAAATAACATTTAAATATTTCTTTTCTTAAGCAATTTGTGGCATTCGTTTTAAAGTGTTAGTCATTTGTGCTGAAAACAAATTACTAACAAATAAATAATACAAAATAACAGTTAATCACATTCACTAAATATCGTCTTACAAAAATTTCTTTTCAATAGATTTTGAGGTTTAAATAAGAAAAGAAAAAAAAACACAAACTTAAAACTAAATCACCTAAATCGCAACTAAAATTCTAAGAAAAATTTTTTGCAAAAACTAGATCATCAACAACATAAAAGCAGTGGCATTGCAAGCAACAACAACTACAACAGCAACACAATTTTCAACAATTTTCATTTCAACAAATCATGCAATTGGCCACTAACACTTTCAATTTTGAATAAGTATTTGGGATTTATTCTTTTTTATTTTCTTTAAGTTTTCCACAACAACTTATTTTTTCCTTAACACGAATCTAACGTCTCAAAGGCGATTTATTGGTGTGGTGAGCGGTAAAGAGGAAAGTGTTTCTATTTTATACAATATATTTATTGCGTTTATATAAACAATTTTATTGGGTTGCAATTTCGTATGTAGTAGAAAACAAACATTGTGAGTTCTTTTTTCTGAGCCACCACTTGTTTTTTCTCTATTACAGTGCTGTCTTTACTTATGCCACTCACTTTTTGTAAGTGGCAATCTATCCATCTTAATTTTACGTGCCACAAATCGAATCAATATTTGAAAAGTTTCACCGAAAAGTATGAAAGAAACTAAAGAAAAATAAAAAGTATTTAGAATGAAAGCATATCAAACAAGAGTTTTTGGCAGCTGATACAAAACGAAGTTAAGATGCCATAAAATTAATATTTTCGATAAATTCGATAACGATTTGGGATAAAAATCATCATTCTCAGAAAATGCTCAATCTTTTGTTATTTATGGAAAAGTTTTAATACATTTTATATAAACCCTGTTCAATGTAATTAATGCAGAACATAGTCCATACTTTTCCATCTTTTTCCTTTATAGAATCAAGCATTCAAGTAAATATTTAAGTCGCCGATTAGTGTATTTGATTTGGCCCATACATTTAAGCTTTTCGACATTTAATTTTTATAGTAAAATCGATTCGAGTATAAACCTAGAGAAATTTGTAGGTAGGAAGGTAGGTAAGGCTGGTGCAAAGTTAACCTTACACCCTCACCCGGAGACCATTACTGAGAATAGAAATAGTTAGAATAGAAGAGAAAGAGAAGCAGACCAGTCCAGAGTCTCTGGCGGGAATCGAACCCGTAACCCCCAGACTAGCAGACCAACACACTACTTACTAGTCCATCGGGGCACCTTAGAGAGATTTGTATGTTCCTAAACATCGAAAACATCTATTCCATGTAACTAAAGGGTTAAAAATACAAAGCTGTTAACAATCTTAAAGTTGGCAACACTGCTTTTTGTTGGCGCCATTTTACCAGCTGTTATTTGCTTTGTGTTAAGCTATTGTAAAATGAAAATACTGATGCCTGAATAAATAACAACATCAAATTGTGTAGAATCAAACGCGAATATAATTTAAGGACACTTCAATCAACTCCTTCTTCCCAAACCAAATTTTTTTCGTTTCATAAGTAATATTATTGGTAGCCATTAAACAAACAGTTCACATATGTTAGTAAAAAGTTACCCAAAATATCGCCCAGTCCCCAACGAAGTAACATGGATCCAGGCTTGTGCAGGTTGTTTACCAAAATTATTGTTCTGTTCGAAAAATATCAGCGCTAAAGCTCATTCTTTGTTGAGTGGATGATGGGTCGATTCAGCTAAACTTTTGAATTTGCAGTGAAAATAGTCCGCCAACCAGTACCAAAAAACTATTAAGTACATTCCGGGAAATTCACTGTTTGATGTACTTTATGAGTCGATTTAATTATCGTTCCATATATCTTCAAAAACGATACCAGTCAAAGCACTTAACGGTTACCGTTTGTACCACAATTGAATGCTCTTTATATAGAGCGGATGTATTTGTTTAGAAATATACTATTTCCTTCTAACTTCAGACTAGTTACATAAATATCCTTCGTTTATATATCAAACTACCGATTTTAACATTAGGTTGTCATAGGAACCCAACGAGTTCATTTGTATATAAAGGGTGATTTTTTAGCTATTATCTTTTTGGCAACACTGGTTTAAACAGCTGACACACGTTTCGGGTTTTGTTTCATTGTCAAACATCTTCAGTTTGGTCTATAATTTAACCATGAATCGTCTGACAAACGAACAACGCTTGCAAATTATTGAATTCTATTATCAAAATGCGTGCTCTGTTAAGAAGGTTCATCGCCCGCTTCTTATCGAAAAATTGTTTTCAGCGACGAAGCTCATTTTTGGCTCAATGGGTACGTTAAAAAGCAGAATTGTCGATTTTGGAGTGAAGATCAGCCAGAAGCATTGCAAGAGCTACCAATGCATCCAGAAAGTCAGTTCGGTGCGGTTTATGAACTGGTGGCATCATTGGACCTTACTTCATCAAAGATGATGCGAATCGTAACGTAACTGTGAATGGTGAGCGCTACCGTGAAATGATATCCAATTTTTTTTTTGCCCAAAATGCAAGATCTTGACTTGCATGATATGTGGTTTTAACAAGACAGTGCCACATGCCACACAGCACGCTTAACAATGGACTTATTGAGAGGCACGTTCGGGACCGGTCAATTGACCGCCTAGATCGTGCGATTTAACGCCTTTAGACTATTTTTTGTGGGGCTATGTTAAATCTCATGTCTATACACACATGCCCGGTTCAATTGACGCATTGGAAGACAACATTGAAGCATTTATTTATGAGATACCGGCCGAGATGTTGGAACGAGTATGCATAAATTGGACTTAGCGGATGGACCATTTGAGGCGCAGTCACGATCAACATTTGCATGAAATAATCTTCAAACATTAAATTATATGGACCGTTCTATCGATTCAACAAAAGATTTCATGCATTTTTCTGAATTTTATGTGTTTTTTTTAAAAACTTTCCTATAGCTCTTAAAAAATCACGATTTAGTTTTATACTAGATATTGTGAGTGAGTGAGTGTACTTACTTACTTACACAAACTGAAAAAAATTTATTATATATTTTACACAGCAATTAAAGCAATTAGCTCAGCCGGGATTTGAACCACGGTATTTCGGTTTTGAAGTTTCACGCTTTCAATATTTAATTTAATTGATATTAATACATAAATATTTAATTCATAATAATAAGGTTTATGTTTGAAAAACAAAATACTCTTCAATTTTGCGATTGTAAGTTTGTTTACTTTTAGTGGAAATAAAAATACAGTCTCGTTACAACTAATTGTATGACTGATTTAAAGCGTTACAAGTTTAGAATTTAATTAGAGGTTAGTTTTAACAAGAACATGCGGCATACTACACAGCTCGTGGCAATACATTCATCGAAAGAAAAGTTCTTGTAATGTTCTCGTAATGAAACCCTAAACTGACTATCAAGATAATTTACGACTGCAGGACTATTGTTTGTGGGGCTATGAAAAGCAGTTGATCTACGTTGATTAGCTGACGATGATTGAACTTTGGAGACAACATTCATTTCCTTATCACTGACGAAGGGCTTTATAGACTTTACTATTGGACTTCTATGAGCCAGCCGAGGTAGCCATATCGTCGTTCGTAAATTATTGTGTTCTATGTGTATAGGTTTTATGCGTCACATAGAACACAATAATTTACGAACGACGATATGTCAAATATCTTTCAAAGGAATCCAAAGAGAAGCTTATTATTGAAATTTTTATATATAGCAGGCCTGGACCTCAAAGCTGGTCCCAACAACATTTTTCAACCATTTTTATATGAAGACAATTTAAATGTTGTACTGTTTTGAATTGCTGTTTTTGTCATGTCTGTGCATGCTTTTATATCTTACTAACCTTTTGGTAATATTTCACTGACGTTAGGCAATAAGATATTAAGTCAGGAAAAGACATTTGGGGTTTTATTCGTAACTTATGCCTAACCCAATTGCTTATAATCCCAATCATTTTCTGTTTAGGCAATAAATCTAAAAAGTTCACATGTTTATTTGATACTAAACAAAAAATGCATGTTGCGACTTAAGACTTTTGTGACTAATTTCAAAGATTAAGGCCTATCAAATATCCTACTTTTGTTTTTGTTTAATTTGTAGTACTTCCATTCCTTATAGTGCACACTCTACGCTATAACATGGACTTCAAGCGCTTCTTTTTTTGCTTGGACACGCCCCTTAAGTTTTTAATTTCAATGCTCAGTGTGATATAAAATTTTAAACCAAAAACTGGTTTTATAGAGTTTTCCCATAGTGTTTATCAAGTTTCTTTCGTCAGAACCTAAAAATTTTAACATGAAAAAAATGCACGGCATATAAGTGCAAGCATTCATTAGAAAAGCTTGCATTAACTGCCCTTTTTCATGGAGGAAATATGATTTTATTCATTATTTATTGTTATTTTTTTTAGAGAACTAACTTTTCATATACACAACGTTTTATGATTTGAGCTAATTTTTAAGCTTAAATATATGTTCTTGCTTTCATGATTCCGATTCCAGACAAACTTTAGTTTATATGACAAAATTCATTGACAAATATCTGCGACTCTTACTAACAATAGAGACTTTGTAACAAGTTACGCAGCTTTTCTTACATATATCTAATTGAGATGACATAGTATTTTCTAACAAAGCCATACCATGTTAGAGAAACACTGGCTGAGAGGAACTTAAATGCTAGAAATAGAGATTAAATCTCCTTGTTTCTTAGAAACATTTACTAAGTGGTAAAAATATATTATTTTACATACAGTTTCTCTAATAAGAAGATATTTAAACGAATCCTTGTCCCACTACTACCAATTTCAAAACTGTAGCTCTCTCGCTCACCATCTGTTTCCACTCCACTTTTACTTGTTTCTTCTAACTTGTTTTGCATGCTGCATTATTTAGTGCAGCAACCCATAAGAGCCACTTACTTTCTGTTGGCAACAGCTTTTGACTATTTCTTGATTAAAAAATTGCGGCACAAAAAAAGAAGAAGAAAACATTTTTAGCTTCAATTTAAGACTTTTTCGTAGACTTTTTTCTTTTCTAATTTTTCTATTTCAAGTTGTTATTTTTGCAATTCTGAAGTATATTAATTTCCTTTTGTTAGCAATACAAATTTTTTTTCCAATAGAATTTATTGATTTTTTTTTACTAAGAGTTTGCAAGAAGGCTAATTGTGATTTCTCGTTGCAACAGAATGTTGCAAAATGATTATTACAAATGTGTAGAAAATAAGAAGAAGAAAAAAGACAATTGAGGACAAATTAACTAGTTGATATTTAATGGCACAAAAATCAAATGATGAATTTTGTTTTAAGACATACAAGAGTTTGAATGAATTTTTAAAAGATTTTTAAAAACATTTAGAAATTAAACAAAAACATAAACTTAAGTTTTTTTTAAATTTAAATATTTATTAAAATTTAAAAGTGTCTATTGTCTTTTGGTAAATAGACTAATTTATATTCTTTTACTTGTTTAGATTGTTAGTACATTCTTTACTTCTGAGATCTATTATTTTCTTATTTAAAACAAAAGCTTCTTTTCTTAATCTCAATTGTTATAGTTTCTATTTGATGTGTGCGATTTGTTTAGTTTGTTTTGTGGAATTATTCAGTTGTAATATTATAAACATCTACTCATATGAAACCTAATTTATATATGAACCAGTAGTTGCTGCTTAAATGCGACCAGCTTAATCATCAGCTGCTGAAATGCCCAAGCAGGTTTTATAAGGTTCATTAAAGAGGAGACTACTTAATTTGAGGACACATATATAATTTTCAGGGGACTACTGTGTTCATTGGGGTCTACTGTAAATAGTTATGTAATATATATATTATTTTGTTTCGCCACTAACTTAGATGAATGTAAGTCAAAACTTAAATAATTCAATAACAGCAATTTAAACTGAAAATGGGCAATACATTTGTAGAAAACATTTGGTGTATTCACGAGGAGTTTTGAGTGTTGTACTCTGTCATAAGGTAATAATTTTCCAAAAAAAAATTTTAAATGATTGACATGCACGGTATTGTTAATTTTGACATTTGTAGATCTTTTGGTTTTTTTTTAAAAATTATGACAATACAAGACTTAGCACAGCTTGTGAATTTGCCAAATCTATAAAAATTGTATCAAAAATTTAAGAAGAAATTTTTTTCGTAAAAGATTTTCCATAAAAAAAGAACTAGGCGATAATCTTCTACTGTTTTTAAAAGTGTTTTGTAATAGAAAACCGACAACCACATGATTATCCCAATTTATTCCAGACAGTGCACTTCCTCCCAAGGACAAACCTATTTTTGATAAAATGACAAATATACAGTGTTGGCCAACTTGGAGTGAGTGATTTGAAATGCTTATAATTTTTGTATTTTTATTTTTTTTTAATTTTTTTTTTTCAGATTATACAAATGTTTATAAAATTTTATGTCATCATACTCAGTGGAAGAACGTGCAAGAATTGTTGAATTTTATTATGTTTCCGGACGATCAATTGTTACAACGCAACGAATATATCATCAGCATTTTATTACTGCAGTGGTTCCCAGTGTAAACATGACCCATTTTGATAATTTGGGTTCAGTGCGTAATGAACTACGAAGAAATGTTGTTCGTCCTATTCGCACTGAACAAGCTATAGAAGCTGTACGAGAAAGTGTTCACACGGAACCAACTGTGTCTACTTATCGACGAGCTACTCAATTGAAGTTGATCTGAAGATGTTTCCATATAAAATTCAATTAGCCTAAGAATTATTGCCGAGGGATTCACCACGAAGGCTACAATATGCCAATAGATTGGTTTTGCTAGCTACAGAAAATGAAATTTTTTTTAATAATCTGATTATGAGCGATGAAGCACATTTTCATTTAAATGGATATGTTAATAAGCAGAACTGCCGAATTTGGGGTACAGAGAATCTGAGAGCTGATCTGATCAGCGACAATTACATCCTGTCAGATGCATTGTTTGGTGTGGAATCATAGTTAATAAAGTTATTGGTCCATATTTCTTCGAAAATGAACTTGATGAGCCAGAAACTGTCTCTGGGATGGTAAACCGGACCATGTTGGAAAATTTTATACGTCCGATAGTTCTCAATAATCGTAACATATGGTTCCAGCAAGATAGAGCTATAGCTCATATCGCAAGAAAATGAAAATTCTGCGAGAACTTTTCGAAGACCGAATAATTTCAAAAAATTGCAGATTTCGCGTGGCCACCACGTTCTTCAGATTTGACGGCGCCAGATTTTTTTGTGGGGTTTCTTGAAGGAACGAAATTGCTCAATTGCAGTCCGAAACGTTGCGCAACGTAATGCAAAATATATTGAGTAGAGCCATTAACTGCCAACAGGCATACTTAGCTAAAAAAAATTACAAAAATTATAAGCATTTCAAATCAGTTACTCCAAGTTGGCCCACCCTGTACCCATTTCAAGGAATATAAAGTATGATCTTTATTTATACAAAAACAATTTGGTGGTTTTGACATGTTTACATTTTTTGAAAGACAATTACATATAACATTTTCTTAATTTTATAAGCGGTTAATAAGTTATTTGAAGGAATAATTTTCATGTCTCTGTTACGTCTTTCAGTTCCTGTCCGCTAGGCTTAACAAAGCTTTACATCTAAAGTTTTAAATCAACATTTCCGTATGTACTGCAGTACAGAGTTGACAGTTGTTATACATACATGATAACAATATCTCATAAAAACCCCCTTCCTCAGAAGTTTAGCCTGTCTAATCTCCATTCACCATTTATTGGTTCTGCGGTCAACAACAATCACGAAGCATTTACTGAGGAAAATACTGTTCTGTTAAAGTCGCAGAGCACCAGTTGTCATTAGGGTATTATGTCGATGACCGACCACTACCGCTTACAACCTAAGTAAGAAAATTTTTTGCTTTATCTAACTGTGGAAAACGTTTTTACCGTTTACCGTTTTTTAGTCTTAATCGCCCATGTGAAATTGTTAAAATATAATAGCGAAATAAGAAGTGTTTGGAGTGCAAAAATTCGTCATTCAACTAACCATGTCTTACTGTTTAAAACAACTACTGGTTACCTTATTTCCTGATGAAACTCTAGTTATCCGAGAGTATAAATTAATCTCATTCTTTCAATTGATAGGGTTAAAAGGCATAAATATGTATTTCTACTTATGGGATAGGTAAAATTTTGGTACTCGAACCCAAAAGAAATTCTCAAGTTTACTTAAATCTAATGAAAGATGTAATAGTACCTGAGGGCAAGTGTCTAATTGGTTTTATTTTATTTTAGAGCAAGACAATGCACAGATCCAAAATTGTTTCAAAATTCATAGCTGATGAAGGCATTAATGTTTTGGAAAAGCCTTCTTAACTCCTAGATCTTTCGCCCATATAAAACCTATGGGCATGGCTTAAAACTTAAATTAGTTAAAAAGATTCCCCAATTTTAATCGAACTAAAACATTTCATTATTGCACTTAGTATACTGTTCCTTTAGACAAAAGCGGAAAATATATAACTTGTGTTTCAGCATTTTAGGGCTCGAATGCCTTAAAATAAAGGCGGCCACTGTGGTCATTTACTTAGATGTTTGCTGATTTATTTATTAATTATTGAAATATTGACTATATCGATCTCTATTATTATTATTATTATTATTATTATTATTATTGTTATTATAATTATTATTATTATTATTATTATTATTATTATTCTTATTATTATTATTATTATTATTCTTATTATTATAATTATTATTACATAAGAGAAGTAGTAATAAATTGAATTTTTAAAAAGGGTGATTTTTCATGAATTAAGTTTTTCGGGCTGGCAGCACTTGTTGTTAATTGTGTCCAAAATACATCTGTGAAAGTGAGAAATGTTCAGTATACTCTGCCATTTCATCATAGAGAAACTCACAAACGAGCAACGACTGCAAATCGTTGAAATTTATTATCAAAATTCGGTTAATGTGAGAAATGTCCATCGTTTGTTACGAACTTTTTATGGTCGAAAAATTGTGTTCACCGATGAGGCTCATTTCTTGATAAATGATACGTAAACGAGCAAACTGTCGCATCTGTGGTGAAGAAAAGCCACATGCCGTACAAGTATTACCGATGCATCCCGAAATAACGACAGTTTTGTGTGATTTATGGGCTGGTGGCATCATCGGTCCATTTTCCTTCAAAGACGACCGTGGAAGAAACGTTACCGTCAACGGCGAACGTTATCGAGTCATGATACGCGACTTTTTTTTAGCCCCAATTAGCTGAGTTGGACTTGGTTGATATGTGGTTTCAACAAGACGGTGCCACATGCCACACAGCTCGTGAAACAATGGACATATTGAAGGATGAATTTGGTGAGCAGTTTATCTCTCGAAATGGCCCTGTGAGTTGGCCGCCAAGATCATATGATTTGAAGCCTCTTTACTATTTCTTGTGGGGTTATGTTTAGTCGTTGGTCTATATGGACAAGCCAAGCACGATTGAAGCCTTAGAGTATAACATAATACGTGTTATTCATGGAATACAGGCCGAAATGCTCGAAAAAGTGGTGCAAAATTGGACCTTACGAATGGACCATTTTAAGCGGAGCCGCGGGCATCATTTACATGAAGTTATTTTTAAAAAGTAAATGGCAAAAACCAATTTGTCGATTCCATAAAAATTTTGAATATATGATGGAAATTTTGGTGTTTTATTAGATTGTTAAAAAAACTACGCTGAAAAAATCACGCTTTATAATTTAATCATTTTTATTTTTAAAAATAATAACTGTATTTATAAGAAAAAGTTGAAATAAATGCATATAAAGTTTTAAAAATTACTACATTTGACAGCCACTGTATGTAAGACTTAAAAATAACGGATAAATCCGTAGAGCAGATTTGGTCTGCATTTGCCTTTTAGGGGTTAACACAAACATATATTTAAAGTATTTTTGAAAAATTTAAGTTTTTGTTCTCATATTTTGTTAGATTTTCTTTTTGTTGATTATTTCGTTATTGTATTATAAAAACAAACTTACAAGCTTATTAGTTTTTTTTTTTGGTTTATAATTTTGCAATAATAAATGTGCAAACAAAATATGAAACATTAAAGTTTACTGAAGCATGATTTTTTCCTACATACTTATGTATAATTTAAACAATAACAAAGCATAGATAGAACTATATTATTATTTTTTGCAAGAAAACTAAAAAAATAAGTGAAGGCCCAGTTAACTATAATAGTAAATATTTACACCGCACAAAATAATTAAAAATGCACTACACATTACAGTAGAAACTCGCTTCTTGCACGTAATGAAAACCGGGCTCGGTGCAAGTTTCGAAGTTGTCGCAAGTACCGAGTATTGATTTCCTATCTATATATATAAAAGTGAAACTCTGTGTGTGTGTGTGTGTGTGTTAGCTATAGACTCCGAAACTGTAAAACCGATCGGACTCAAACTTTGGCAAGTTGTTGTGCACATACCAGGGAGTGTTTATGGGTGGAAAAAAGTGGGCGGGGCCACGCCCATAAAAATTAGTTATAATTTTTAGCTACTTTCACTTGACCGATTTTTCTGAAACTTTGCACACACATCAAGCTTTCATGACTAAAAAATTGCGTGATAAGAAAAGTGGGCGGGGCCACGCCCCTAAAAAAGTTTTAATTTTGAGGTACTTGCACTGGACCGATTTTTCTGAAACTTTGCACACATATTGAGCTGTCATGACTTTAAAATTTCGAGATAAAAAAAGTGGGCGGGGCCACGCCCATAAAGAAAAGTTATAATTTGAGGTACTTGCACTCAACCGATTTTCCTGAAACTTTGCACACATATTAAGCTGTCATGACTTAATAATTTTGTGATTAAAAAAGTGGGCAGTGCCACGCCCATAAAAAATATGAACCATTTTGAGGTACTTGCACTGGACAGATTATTCTGAAACTTTGCACACATATCGAGCTGCCATGACTAAATAATTTCGTGATTAGAAAAGTGGGCAATGCCACGCCCGTAAAAAAAATTATAATTTTTAGGTTTTTGCACTTGATATTCAATTAAAATTAAGAATACATTTCGATTCATTAAGGGGCGTAGCAACGCGCGCCGGGATTGGCTAGTACAAAATAAAAGGCACATACATCTGTTTAAAATCTAAGTTTAATATATATTTCAATTCAAAAAGTTCAACGCATTCTATACGTAGATACATATTTTATGTGGGATTAAAGAAATTTTAAATTTTTGTTTGTTTTGTACAAAGTCGCTTATTCAGTACTATACTGCTTCTTAGTCTCTCTCCATTTTTGGAAACTCCGAGGGTTTAAACGTCTTTCTTCTCCCAAGGCCGGATTCAGAATGCGCCACAAATTTATTTATGGTCCTTTCATTTCTCTTAAGACGAGTTATTGTTGATCTATGCACATGAAGAAAACTTTTGGCAAAGGAATTGGTGGAAAATCCAGAACTTAATTTCTTTAAAATCTCAGCTTTGTCTCTAATTGTCAGCAACGTAAATTTTTTTCGCCATTATGACACCGCACCCTTCAATAGTCAGCTAAAAACTGATTCAAATTTTGTACAACATTTCATCAGCAGCATAAAACGACGGGGATTTCCCAAAATGAATTCAGTCTAAGAAAACGTAAACAAAGCAGCACGCGAGAGTAATACAAGAGTAATGTTACAAGTGTCGAGTTCAAAATTTTTGGATGTCGCAAGTACTGAGTGCGTAATTAAAAATATTTCTATGTTGGAAGAATCGAGTTACTGTAAAAAAAAAATCACAGATCTAACGCTCAGCCAATAACAAACTAAATATAAATATTAAAAATTTGGGTTAAGCTAACGGCGCTCTTAATTGAATTTCATCTACTGTTGTGTTTGTGTCTCAATAAGTATTAACAAATACTTTTCTTAACAACAACAAAATAAGACACAGTTGGCTCTAATAATCTACCACCACGTCATAGTAACTATGTATTCGTAGTATAGTTGCAAAGTGAGTCATATAAACGTATAAACAATACATTTATTGTTTAAACTTTAAATCAACCGAACGACTATTCAACCGTCCAATCGTCCGTTTATCCATCTATTCATTTAGCCATGTTTGTATCTGGCTTATGTATGAGATAATAAAAGATTTACAACAATTTTTCTTTCCATCTTCTATTTTCATTTCATTGTTTCGAATACTCGTTTATACAGAGTTTTTTTAGACTGAAGTTTCTATTATTTTCTCTATTGTTTTATTTCCAATTGTTCAAGCTACAGTTTATTTACTTTGTAAATGTTGTTCATTTTTTACGATTCCTTGCATTGTTTTATTAGTCAGTTTGTTATTAACTCAGGATCTTGTTCTACTACATAGTATGTGTAATCATCTTTTGCAAATATACTGTTTGGAATTTCGTTTTCATCACGTTTTATTTAATCCCATAATTCCGAGTTAAACAAGGGTGCTCAACCATATGTTTGGAAGTTTTAAAGAAATATATGTATATAGAGCAAGTATGTATGTATGTACAAAGGCACTGGAAAGGGGGATTTATAAGAAATCCCCAACATATTTTTTTTTTAATTCTATGATAATATATTAAGCAAATGTGTACAGTAGTTTCAGAAAGTTGACCAATGGAAATAAACAAAAAGTCCCAGTATTTTTAAGCGTAAAATATTGAATGTTTCTATTTTCTTTACAACTTATCTTGTTTATAATTTAACTACCATCTCCAGCTAATTGGGCTATTCATAACCTTTTGTAATAGTTGTATGCTGTTAGATTTTACTGCAGTTGTAAAAAAATATTATGGATAATTATCTTTGAATAAAATATACAAAACATTTAATTACTCTTACTAAATTGCGTAAAAATGCATCATTATTGGAAATTACTTCTTTTTAAATGGCATTTTACGTCGTCTATGTATTCCATTGGGGCGCTAAATAATTGCAAATAATGATTCTATAAATTAACTCTATGTTTAATACTTGCTTTTCAACCTAATTCTTGAAGTTTTTACCTTTACCATAGAAAAACACAATAGACCACAGAGGTCTACGAGTATGGGTTTTAGAGATCTCTCTTAGTTGCCGCCATTCTGACTGTATAAAACTCGGCGTTGATTATAACGTTTTCTTTGGCCTAATTTGCCAATAAGTACGGACCAATGATTTGACTGGCTCATAAAGTGCCTTATGGAGACTTTGGAGTAGGTTTTCTCACTCCTATTGGGGCAAAAATTAACTCAACACTAAGCAGAATATTGTGACTATTGTGCACAGTAAGTTTCCACTACTATAAGCAAGCATTAATCTAGCGTTAAACTATTCATAATAAAATTACAAACCAGATTATACATCTGTATGAGAGTTTAATTTGTGACTTGCTTTAGAGTACATTACTGCTTATCAATACATTTGTTAGATAAAAGACTGGTATCAAGTACGACGATAAAAAAACTTAAATTAAAAAACTTAACTACAAAAATTTGCTAAAATACTTTGCGCTTACCTGCTTACAAAATCTCTCTCTTTGTAGATCTTTAAGCAACTAATAAGTGCTCTTTTCATACCTACCATGAACAACATAATCATGGTGCTCTTGTTAACTGGCATCTGTCAGTTGACTCGTGTTAAAATTTGAACAAGCTGCATTTGTGTTGGACAGCCATTGATTGGCGCCTAATGCGTGATTGAAGGAGAAACTTAAAATAAGTGAATATTGTGTGCATATTAAACATTGCAGAAATAAAAATCACTTAAACCAAGACTTAGCTTAGTAAAACTCTGCACCATCAATTTCAATGATAAACAAGTGACATATTGAACTTCGTTGTAGCCGAACAAGCACGTTCTGGACGTCTAGTTGAAGTATTTAAAGTTTACTACTGAATGCTTATGAATAGGGGAGTCGATTAAGCGTTGAAATCAACTTTTTGAAGCCTCCCGATACCGCCAAGACCCGCGTGAGGTATCAAAATATCAGAAATATTCGGGAGTAGATCGGTATTAAAAATCACCATAATCGCCCCATAACCTTCTGAAATATGAGCAAATAAACATGACTAACTTTATTTTATCGCTGATTTTTAGCACAAAAAATTTTCCAGCCCTAAGATAATTATAGACTCAGTTGTTACTATTTATAGATTTGGTATGCCTCTGGAGATATTTATGAATAATTTTTGATAATCGGCAAAGTTATAGGCAAAAATTATTTATATTTTTTTAAATTACATATTTTTTATATATATCAAATTTTTCCAAACCTCAAAGCCGTTATCTCAGAAATTATTTGTAAGAAAAACGAAAAAATCGGTTTGAAACCAACTGAGATATAAGCACCAAAGTACAGCTGCTTCGGTGCTTTTCCAAAAATGTTACAAACGGAAATCGATATTTTTCAGTTCCTACAACCGAGAGAGCCAATAAGGAGACAAAATAAAAGACCTTGAGTTTTAAAATATAGTTAGCTGAGAAAAGAAAAAATGGCGTCCTAGATTAAATAGCAAATATATGAGTCAAATATAGCAGTTATATCTTTGTCCCCTTTAACCCCCACAATATTGGTATTAAATAAATAAAAGGGCTTTACCCGTCTAGTGTTATAAACTATTAAATAAGTGTAAATCTAAAATGCTGTGTGAAACAAAATGACGGAAAAAAATTTTAAACTGAAACAATATGGGTATCAAATGAAAGGGCTTGACTAGTAGAATACAGTAAAGAAGGTAAAAATTTAATATCAAAGATGGCGTCGGAAATAATGAAGAAAATAGCGTATTACATGAAATCTAAAGTCAAGGCTAAGCTACGAAGTGGTCATTATACCAACGTACATAAAGCTGAAGGGTATTATAAGTTTCGGCACGGCCGAATACTATTACTATCTTATGATTTTCTTTAAAAAATGTGGCATTAAAAAAATTTTTTCAATTTGGACAAAAATTATGAGAAATTTCGTTATTATTAGTAGTGAGTAGGATATGCAATCCTTAATAAGGATATTGATGGTAGTTGTCAGCCATTAAAAAAGCACTAAAAAATAATTTAAAGGTTCAAATTCACTCTTTATATGTATAGTATATACACACATACCTAAATACTCATTTGTTCCGTTTTTGCCATAATAAATACAAACAATAACAAAGTTATGATAACGACAATATGATATAGTTTCTAATCAAATCTTACGCTTAGTTAATTTTAATATGTGACGCTTTGGAAACGCTGCTTATTGTTAAAATATTTCAAGACAGAAAAAAGTTCTTTCTTCTTTCGCAAACGAAAAATATACACCCATGATGTGTTTAAAGGAAGACAAAATTATTTTTTGCTAGATTAAGTATGGAAGTATGTAAGTGAGTAGGCATGTGTCATTGATAAAGACTTTCATTGGAAAATTTCAGGTTTTGTAGAAGGCTGATTATAAAGTTTGAACAAAATAAAAAATACCTAGAAATATCTATACGTTAAAATGCTTAATGTTTCCCTCTTTAAGTGTTTAAGGCATTAATGAATAAAGTTTGTCTATCTACGTCATAATAATGTTGACGTAAATGCAGATTGATATTGGCCAAAAAGACTTATAGAAAGTTATATTTTATGTGGCGATTTGTTATACAGGGTAGATCAAAAGTAGTTTAATAATTTAGTAACTATTTTGTTTCTATATATATTTTTTTAGGTTATAAAAATAATAACTGAAAAAAAGTCTTTAACAAAAAGGAATATCGGCTTAAGTCGACATAAGCTAAAATTGTGATGTTAACACAATTGAAATCACGCGATTTAGAACTAACCTCAAGAGAATTTTTAACCATTTTGGACAACAAATTATACCATTAACATGTTTTGCTTTTTTATAAAAAATAACTAAAAAAAAATTTGAAAATGCTTTCCTGAAAAACTATAAAAACAGTCATAAGCGGTTTTTCCATATTGTCACTAAAATAATGGAGAGATTTACAACTGAACAAAGAAACAGAATAATAGAATTTTATTACTTAAAACAGCGATCAATTGCTTTAGCGCATATAGCATATCGTCGACATTTTAACATACGAATTGATCGTCATCACCAACATGGTACCGCAAGAGATTCGCCTCGAGCCAAATACTAGTAGTAAAATATCAACGGTTGACCAAAAGTCATGAAACTCATTTTCATTTAGAAGGCTTTGTTAATAAGCAGAACAGTACATTCTAGGTCAGCTCATCCCCCAAATTTGATAACTTCCAATTATTTTCTTTGCGGTTATTTGAAGAGGCGAATATATGTGAACAAGACTGACACAATCAATGCACTCAAGGCCAACATTGTTACAGAATTTCGAGCGCTACAGCCACAAATTTTTAACAATTCTATTGAAAATACTCTAAAACGAGCCTCTCATTATTTTGCTGAAAGCGGGACTCATTTAAGTGACATTACTTTTCATACTGAGCGTAAACCAAATTTCCATTTTATAAATTTAAAATATGAAAACAAAATACTGACTTTTGAACCACCCTGCAGTAACTTGGCTTTAATTAAAATCTTGTTTATAAAACATTAACTGTGAAAGTAACATACAGAGCCATAGAGTATCAGAGGCAAGTAATCATTGTACAATATTTTACAAACTCAGTCGGCTTTTATAAATAGAAAAGATGATGTAAAATGATTCTGAATTTAAAAGGCTGCTAAAAGATGATATGAGTAAGATGATTTAGCTTTTAGAAGCCAGGTGATAGAGAAAAAAACAAAAACATGTGTAATTTAGTGACATTGTTAAAACGGGTTGCCAGGTTTCAGAAACTAAAAAAAAAAAGAAGAAATTGAGTTGAAATTTAATTGAAATTCCCTCTTTAGTTTCATGAAATAGGCAATTTCTCATAAATTTCATAGTTCATAATTATAGGATGAGTCATCGAAGGTTTTATTATTTTTTTTTTTTATTTATAGGGCATGAAATAGAGTTGGGCACAAATCGTAATCGTTAGTTAATTTTTGCCAACAACCTCCGTTTTTTTCACGAACCCCTATTAAATTACCTTCTGATTTGTGCAGAAAATTAAAGAGGTTTTTGGCAAAGTAATCGATTGACCCAACTCTAGCTTAAAACATGAAATCACAAATCAAGCAATTAAAGCAGGAACAAAAAAAAATAACATTTACAAGTCATAGCCCTATATTCGGCGGTGTCGAATCTTATCTTATACCATTCACACAGTTTGTATCATTCATAAATAACTACATAACTATGATTTTGCAACCGCTGGCTTTTGTTGTTGTTTTAGTTAAATCGACTTCTCTTTATTTACGGAAACACAATATATTTGGTGCAAATTTCATCCCGATCGGAAGACATCGATTACAAAAGTTGGTACACTTGAGGCGAAATGGCCCATATACTTTATATATATATATATATATATATATAGATAAAAGACTGGTATCAAGTACGACGATAAAAAAACTTAAATTAAAAAACTTAACTACAAAAATTTGCTAAAATACTTTGCGCTTACCTGCTTACAAAATCTCTCTCTTTGTAGATCTTTAAGCAACTAATAAGTGCTCTTTTCATACCTACCATGAACAACATAATCATGGTGCTCTTGTTAACTGGCATCTGTCAGTTGACTCGTGTTAAAATTTGAACAAGCTGCATTTGTGTTGGACAGCCATTGATTGGCGCCTAATGCGTGATTGAAGGAGAAACTTAAAATAAGTGAATATTGTGTGCATATTAAACATTGCAGAAATAAAAATCACTTAAACCAAGACTTAGCTTAGTAAAACTCTGCACCATCAATTTCAATGATAAACAAGTGACATATTGAACTTCGTTGTAGCCGAACAAGCACGTTCTGGACGTCTAGTTGAAGTATTTAAAGTTTACTACTGAATGCTTATGAATAGGGGAGTCGATTAAGCGTTGAAATCAACTTTTTGAAGCCTCCCGATACCGCCAAGACCCGCGTGAGGTATCAAAATATCAGAAATATTCGGGAGTAGATCGGTATTAAAAATCACCATAATCGCCCCATAACCTTCTGAAATATGAGCAAATAAACATGACTAACTTTATTTTATCGCTGATTTTTAGCACAAAAAATTTTCCAGCCCTAAGATAATTATAGACTCAGTTGTTACTATTTATAGATTTGGTATGCCTCTGGAGATATTTATGAATAATTTTTGATAATCGGCAAAGTTATAGGCAAAAATTATTTATATTTTTTTAAATTACATATTTTTTATATATATCAAATTTTTCCAAACCTCAAAGCCGTTATCTCAGAAATTATTTGTAAGAAAAACGAAAAAATCGGTTTGAAACCAACTGAGATATAAGCACCAAAGTACAGCTGCTTCGGTGCTTTTCCAAAAATGTTACAAACGGAAATCGATATTTTTCAGTTCCTACAACCGAGAGAGCCAATAAGGAGACAAAATAAAAGACCTTGAGTTTTAAAATATAGTTAGCTGAGAAAAGAAAAAATGGCGTCCTAGATTAAATAGCAAATATATGAGTCAAATATAGCAGTTATATCTTTGTCCCCTTTAACCCCCACAATATTGGTATTAAATAAATAAAAGGGCTTTACCCGTCTAGTGTTATAAACTATTAAATAAGTGTAAATCTAAAATGCTGTGTGAAACAAAATGACGGAAAAAAATTTTAAACTGAAACAATATGGGTATCAAATGAAAGGGCTTGACTAGTAGAATACAGTAAAGAAGGTAAAAATTTAATATCAAAGATGGCGTCGGAAATAATGAAGAAAATAGCGTATTACATGAAATCTAAAGTCAAGGCTAAGCTACGAAGTGGTCATTATACCAACGTACATAAAGCTGAAGGGTATTATAAGTTTCGGCACGGCCGAATACTATTACTATCTTATGATTTTCTTTAAAAAATGTGGCATTAAAAAAATTTTTTCAATTTGGACAAAAATTATGAGAAATTTCGTTATTATTAGTAGTGAGTAGGATATGCAATCCTTAATAAGGATATTGATGGTAGTTGTCAGCCATTAAAAAAGCACTAAAAAATAATTTAAAGGTTCAAATTCACTCTTTATATGTATAGTATATACACACATACCTAAATACTCATTTGTTCCGTTTTTGCCATAATAAATACAAACAATAACAAAGTTATGATAACGACAATATGATATAGTTTCTAATCAAATCTTACGCTTAGTTAATTTTAATATGTGACGCTTTGGAAACGCTGCTTATTGTTAAAATATTTCAAGACAGAAAAAAGTTCTTTCTTCTTTCGCAAACGAAAAATATACACCCATGATGTGTTTAAAGGAAGACAAAATTATTTTTTGCTAGATTAAGTATGGAAGTATGTAAGTGAGTAGGCATGTGTCATTGATAAAGACTTTCATTGGAAAATTTCAGGTTTTGTAGAAGGCTGATTATAAAGTTTGAACAAAATAAAAAATACCTAGAAATATCTATACGTTAAAATGCTTAATGTTTCCCTCTTTAAGTGTTTAAGGCATTAATGAATAAAGTTTGTCTATCTACGTCATAATAATGTTGACGTAAATGCAGATTGATATTGGCCAAAAAGACTTATAGAAAGTTATATTTTATGTGGCGATTTGTTATACAGGGTAGATCAAAAGTAGTTTAATAATTTAGTAACTATTTTGTTTCTATATATATTTTTTTAGGTTATAAAAATAATAACTGAAAAAAAGTCTTTAACAAAAAGGAATATCGGCTTAAGTCGACATAAGCTAAAATTGTGATGTTAACACAATTGAAATCACGCGATTTAGAACTAACCTCAAGAGAATTTTTAACCATTTTGGACAACAAATTATACCATTAACATGTTTTGCTTTTTTATAAAAAATAACTAAAAAAAAATTTGAAAATGCTTTCCTGAAAAACTATAAAAACAGTCATAAGCGGTTTTTCCATATTGTCACTAAAATAATGGAGAGATTTACAACTGAACAAAGAAACAGAATAATAGAATTTTATTACTTAAAACAGCGATCAATTGCTTTAGCGCATATAGCATATCGTCGACATTTTAACATACGAATTGATCGTCATCACCAACATGGTACCGCAAGAGATTCGCCTCGAGCCAAATACTAGTAGTAAAATATCAACGGTTGACCAAAAGTCATGAAACTCATTTTCATTTAGAAGGCTTTGTTAATAAGCAGAACAGTACATTCTAGGTCAGCTCATCCCCCAAATTTGATAACTTCCAATTATTTTCTTTGCGGTTATTTGAAGAGGCGAATATATGTGAACAAGACTGACACAATCAATGCACTCAAGGCCAACATTGTTACAGAATTTCGAGCGCTACAGCCACAAATTTTTAACAATTCTATTGAAAATACTCTAAAACGAGCCTCTCATTATTTTGCTGAAAGCGGGACTCATTTAAGTGACATTACTTTTCATACTGAGCGTAAACCAAATTTCCATTTTATAAATTTAAAATATGAAAACAAAATACTGACTTTTGAACCACCCTGCAGTAACTTGGCTTTAATTAAAATCTTGTTTATAAAACATTAACTGTGAAAGTAACATACAGAGCCATAGAGTATCAGAGGCAAGTAATCATTGTACAATATTTTACAAACTCAGTCGGCTTTTATAAATAGAAAAGATGATGTAAAATGATTCTGAATTTAAAAGGCTGCTAAAAGATGATATGAGTAAGATGATTTAGCTTTTAGAAGCCAGGTGATAGAGAAAAAAACAAAAACATGTGTAATTTAGTGACATTGTTAAAACGGGTTGCCAGGTTTCAGAAACTAAAAAAAAAAAGAAGAAATTGAGTTGAAATTTAATTGAAATTCCCTCTTTAGTTTCATGAAATAGGCAATTTCTCATAAATTTCATAGTTCATAATTATAGGATGAGTCATCGAAGGTTTTATTATTTTTTTTTTTTATTTATAGGGCATGAAATAGAGTTGGGCACAAATCGTAATCGTTAGTTAATTTTTGCCAACAACCTCCGTTTTTTTCACGAACCCCTATTAAATTACCTTCTGATTTGTGCAGAAAATTAAAGAGGTTTTTGGCAAAGTAATCGATTGACCCAACTCTAGCTTAAAACATGAAATCACAAATCAAGCAATTAAAGCAGGAACAAAAAAAAATAACATTTACAAGTCATAGCCCTATATTCGGCGGTGTCGAATCTTATCTTATACCATTCACACAGTTTGTATCATTCATAAATAACTACATAACTATGATTTTGCAACCGCTGGCTTTTGTTGTTGTTTTAGTTAAATCGACTTCTCTTTATTTACGGAAACACAATATATTTGGTGCAAATTTCATCCCGATCGGAAGACATCGATTACAAAAGTTGGTACACTTGAGGCGAAATGGCCCATATACTTTATAGGTTCACCAATGCATACAACAAAAATTATTAGATCTCAATACTATAGACATACAGCAATTTTGTTACTTGTCACCGCTTACTATTTGAAGACCATAACTGACAATTATATTTTTGGTTTAGTGTAAGAAATTAAAAAAAAAAGAAAAAATAGCTCCCAAGATTCGCAGATTTTTTCATATTTCCATATATACCCCAAAACTACTTCTGTTTTATGTCACGTACGATATATTCTTATTTTTCTGGATATTTTAGGCAACAATGATTTGAATATAATTAATTTTTTTTAAATAAAGTACCCTTTGAATGGAACATAAAGATCTAATTTTGTTTCAGTTACTCTTACTTTTGCAAAAATTACTCCACTTTATAGGAGTGCCAATGTCACGTACGATGACATGGAAATGCCCATATGTGTTCTACGATATGCAGATCTTAGATAGAAATTTCATCGAAGTCATTACCTTATCTAGGTGAGGCATAAATTGCCCCTTGGGGTGAGTGACCCTAAAAATTGATGAGTTTTACGGCGTGAAAAAAGGCGTGGCGTTGAGGAGTATAAAAAATAGATGTTGACAGATTCTCGGACCTGCCCCATATTCCCAGAAAATTCCATAAACACCGCGACACGAGAATTTTATATATAAGAGATTATGTATAGCTGCAAAAAAAAAAAAAACATTCATGGCAACCCCTATTTTTTGTGTTAGGCAGCCTCCATATGCAAAGTTTGCATTGCCAGCACAAGAATTTTGTCCTATGACTAAAAAAAACAAGTGTATCAAAGTTATGCAAATAACAGCAACAACATCATCATCACTCACACACTGGAATAATGCATCTTTAAAATGCTGAACTCTGAACCAGTACATTGATAGCGATGAAGAATAACAACAGCAATGTGAGATTGTCATTGCGATGCTGTTGTGACTATGACATGATGTCAATAATGAAAGTTTACAATTCCACAAAAAAAATCCATATTGACAACTGGTAATTTTTTGTTTACTCCAATAGATTTGTTTATGTAGAAAACAAACTAAATGGAATAAAGCAGAGACAGAAGAAGACAAAGAGAAAGAGAGAGAGAGAGAGAGGCAAAATGTGAATTGCAAACAACAAACGACAGGTGAATAACAATTCAACTATAGATTAAATGGAATGTTAATATTTTTGTATAAATATTGATTTTTATTTTCTTGGGCATGCATTTTGCCATGTAAAAAAGAAACCCAGTCAATGGCATAGTTTTCATATGTGAAAAATGATTTCATACAAAGAGCAGTTGAGTTGATCGAACTTAAGTTGAAAGTGCAAATGTTAATAATTGCAAAATAATATATTGATAAAAAGGATGTAACGGTGTACTAGTTAGTAAGTAGTATTGCTAGTGCTTCAGTCTAGGGGTTGTGGGCAAGATTCCTTCAGCTTTTGTTACGCCGCTTGGTTAATAAAAATAGAATATAATTTGTAAGTGTTGTAATAAAATAAATAAACATTACTTAAACTTTTTTAATTTAAAAATTGTCATCAACACTTTGTTACCACAACTAAAAATTTTGTTTGCTAAAATCTAAAATCTAATTACAGCGAAAATGTTTTTATTAACAGGAATTAACAAGCCAAAGACTTACATATTTGCAGTTTTAATTTACAAATACATATAGTGTCCCGAAATGAAATACGGTGCACTCGCGCTAACGTGAACACCGTCTAACGTGAATAAGCTTTTGTTCACGTTGACTAGATACTGTGTAACATGAACAAAGCTCTATACTGGAACAATATTTTTTCACTGCAACTGGTTTTTTAGAATGTAGACATTACTGAAATATGTTTATTTCGATTTTTAAAATTTTGGGAATCCACTGTGTTTATCCTTTAATTTTTTTTTAATGTATGACATCGAAATTCGAAGTCTTTTGCTTATGGAAAGCGTTAAATCAGTCACGATGAGTGCCAAGAAATCTTAATGTTTGGAGTTAATAGAAAAGGCAGTCTTTATAGATAGTTTGCAAAAGGAAATCTCGTGATCTTGTAATGAATTATAAATAATAATTTTAGTTTTATATTTTAATAATACGAATAATAAAATAATTTCACATTCAAGCGTGTAAAACACAGTTTGATATTGTAAAAATTTATAATTCTCTCATGAAACTCGACAATCGATAAATATAAAAATAAAAAAAGCAGTCTTGCGAAATTAACATAAAAACGTTTGCTGGGATTTATTCATTGTTTTCGGTTAGAAAAATATTTTTATTTCCTAAATACTTTTTTTAACATTTATTCATAAACTGTATAACATTTGTGTTGTTCCATTTACGTAGGATGATTGTGAAAAATTTTACTACATTTTACAATGTATTTCATTGTTTTATTTTAATGCTAACAAGTATTTGTTTAAAAATATTTACTAAATTCTTTAAGACTAAATCAATTATTTCGGAATTTCATGAAAAATTATTTATTTGGAATAATGTGAAAGAAAAATGTAATAAATTAAAAAACAAAAATTAAATGAAAATTAAAGAAAAAAAAAAATATAAAAGAAATTATGAATAACATAACCCTAGAATTCTGACGTTGCGTAATTTTCAATACAAATTGGCCGAATGCAGTGCCGAAACGAAATCTATTTTATTTTCAGAGTGTTTTTACTTATGCTCTTATGTTTAGACTCTCCCTTTTTTAACAATGTTACCATGTTTAGATAAAAAATTTCATATACAAGTCAATATGTATTTGTTACTGTCCTCAATTTCCTTTAAAAAGGATAAATGCCAGCACATTTAAGTCAACATTTTATTTCCTTTATTTCACTTTAGCTTGTACAATCAAATTCCAACTAATTCTGTCATTACAAGTAATTTTAATTTTATCAAATGACTTGTCTACTTTCTTCAGTTCATTTATAATTATTCTACGTCATGTATTTTTTTGACGACCGGAGCGCCAACTATCTTGGGGATTCTATTCTAAAGCTGAAAGTCCAAACCACGCTTTCTCGCATCAGCGTATTCTACGCATTTTAAAAACCTCATACGCTGTGTTTCAAGTTACATACCACGCTTTTTACTCATCAAATAACACAAGTTGAGAGATGGCACTCCTTCTGTAAATGGCATCGATAAACAAAATGCTAATATTGTTCATAAACATTTTTTCTTAATAATTGTATTTCATTCTTGCCAATAATTTTACGAAATCATTCTTTTATATTTATTTTTTTTATAAATACACACTACAAACGTAACATAAAACATAAAATTGAAAATAAAACATAATTAGTCATCTCTGGCATTTAAACTCAATTGAGTTGTTCTCTCGCCGCTTAAAAAAGTAAAAAGTAAACCTACTTTTTGCGTTGTATGCTTTAAAGCGTCCTAAGCTTTGTGCTCTGTAACTTACAACAGTATAACTACATTGATTCAACTTTTTTGAGGCGTACGACGCGAAATAGCATAGAAAGCGTGGTGTGGATTTTTAGCTTAAGGCGGCTCTCGTAATGCTGCCAATAGGTTTACGGAAAGTATGTCCTATCCATCTCCATTTTATTTTTGTTATTTGACGAACTATTGGTTCTTCCTTTGTTAGCCTCCAGAGCCCTGTGTTGGTGATTTTATTTGGCCAGAATATTTTACAAATTATTCGTAGACCCTGGTCTCTGTGCTATGGTGTGCGTCATCAGCCAAGTTTCGCTTCCATGCAGAAGTGTAGATTTTACGCAAGCATTGAATAAGCGGATCTTCGTTTTTTGTGATATTTGTGGGGCCCGCCACGTTTTTTTTAGGCGACTAAATGCTGACCTTGCCTTTTTAGTCTATTAGACACCTCTTCCTCCACACCACCATCAATTGACATCATGCATCTCATACAACAAAAGTGTTTTACAAAATTAATCAGCTGGTATTGTATTTAAAATTTTTGTTATTGGTGACATTTAAAGCCATGTCAGATAAAGATAAAATAGCGAAGCTTAAATTTAGGCAACTCTCATCTTTTTTTGCGCTTTGACAATCAGCAGGCAAATTTTCTTATATTTTTTATTTTTAAATTCTAAGGCAAAATTAATTAGTTTTAAAAACTAAAGGGTACGCCAAATAACTTTTTTTTTATATGCACGTGTGGCACGCAGTGCCGTCCTGTTGAAGCCAAATGTTGCCAATATCCTCCTCAATTTTTATGAACAAAAATTCGTTCAACATGGCCCGATAACGATCGCCATTGAGTACGGCCACTCCTTGCTCATTTTCGAAGCAAAATGGCCCATAAAACGGACTTTTCTGTCAAACTTAGAAACGTTACACAAAACGGCGAAGTTTATCTGACCTGACCTGACCTATAGTCTTAGAATAATTTTCTGGATTAAATAAGCATAGTCGATCGTCCGACCTTAAACTTTTATTGCGTTTAACCTTTGCTATTTGCATACGTTACGCACGGTATACTGTGTGAATATGTATGTACTTGTTAAGCTTTCATTTGCTGTCAAATTTATAATTAAATGAAAAAGACGTTTCTTTAATATTTTTTTGAGATTAATATTTGTATACGTTAAAAATATTTTATTATTATTTTTTTTATATCAATTTAAAAAGTATTCAATTACTTAGGATTTAATAAGATAAATCTCTATAGGATTGCCATGACATTAAGATGTTTCTTAAAGGCAAATTCAATTAAGTATAATTTTTTTAATATTTAAAATGTATCAGGTATATATACTAGCGTAGCTACAATTCTTTTCTGGGGGTGACAAATGCTTACAGATTTTTTTTCAAAATCTTAAACTGACTTAAATTCATAAGTAAATTAAATTAATTTTTTAAAATTTATCAAAAGCAATTAGGGGGCATTGCACCCCTCGGAATATTATTATGACGCCAATAGGTATTTAACTTTTTTATATATTTTTTTTTAATTCTACAAAAAATGAAATTCAATTATTTTTAATAACATTTTCTGAAAATTAAAAAAGTTAGTAGAAGTTACTTATGAGGCAGCAACATTTTTTGCGTTTTTAGTTTCGTTAAGCTGTTGTGTTGCTTAAAAAGGATGATTCTATATGGCTGGGTCTTGTTTTCCAACCCAACGTATATCCACTTCATTAAATAATTATGAAAATACGCTCTCGTGTTCTACAATCGTTTGGCAGAACATGCTGCGGGTAGCAGGAAACATTATAAATACATGTTTTATAAGAATCATTTGTTCTTTTATCTTTACTTTCGTGTAGTCTTCTTTTTTTTTTTTTTTGTTTGTTTGTTCTTTAGTTATTTCAATTATTCAAATACCAAATATATGTCGACTGGAGATAAAGTAGATTTTGTTGCTTGTATACAATGAAAATCCTTAACTTTGCACATGTTAAAGAGGTGCCCTACAGTTTTGAAATTTTCTCATTGTAAAATTTTTTTTTTTATATCTTCATACATGCATACATTTGTATATTAAAAACTTACGAAAAATATAAAATATTTGCCAGAACTTTTCACAAGTAAAACGCATAGATGATTTAGTTTCTGCCATAATTTTTTTTAAAACAAAATGGCGGCGCTGCATGTTTTCATGGTATTCAATGGACTCTAAAGTGAGAAACTGCTTGCGAAAATTTTTTGCATTCATTAATTCTGATTTATATCGAGCTCTTTTATCAATTGCTCTATATATGTAAGTAGGCGAATATGTTTTCGAGTTTAATTTAGAATAACAAGACTAAGTCATTCCTCCTAAAAAATGTACTTTAGAACTTTCTTTGTCAAACTTGCAACCCTGTGGAATTTTTTGCTGATAACCGAAACATAAATTTATTTTTTTACTTTTTAATGGGGATTATGAGAGAAAATTCAAAATGCTTGCTTAAAAGGTATCTTGTAATAATTTGCATGTGCTAACACGATTAATTTGAATATTTATAAAACTCACTCTTGTCTTTTTATACCCTTCACACAGTGAGAAAGGGTATATATAGGTTTGTCATTCCGTGTGAAATTTCTACAATTTTCATTTCCGACCCCATAAAGTATATATTTTCTGAAAGCTTATGAATAGGGGAGTCGATTAAGCTCTGTCAGTCTGACCGTCTGTCCGTGTGTATGTTGAAATCAACTTTTTGAAGACCCCCGACATCGCTCGGACCCGGGTGAGGTATTAAAATATCAGAAATATTCGGGAGTAGAACGGTATTGAAAATCAGAAACATTGGTGCATAAACAACTGAGATATGAGCAAAAACCCACGACCACCTCGATTTTTTTTTTCACAAAAACAACATTACAACAACAACATACATACATACAAACGTGTATACTGGTTAGACAAAACGTGGCATCGAATCCCAGCTGAGCCAAAAAAAAATTTTTTTTTTAAATTTTTTTTTTAAATTTTTTTTTTTTTATATTTTTTTATATTTTATTTAATATATTATTTATATTTTTATTATTTTTTTTTTTTTTAATTTTTTTTTAAATTTTTTTTTTTAAATTTTTTTTTTATTTTTTTTTTATTTTTTTTTTTTTTTGTTTTTTTTAACATACATACGAGAATTTATAATTTTACAATGGGATGTTTTTATATATGTATGTACGTATTTCATATGGTGACACAAACTACTGTTATTGCATGACTACAGGTTGTGAAGGGTATATAAGATTCGGCACGGCCGAATATAGCACTTTTACTTGTTTAGCATACAAATGCCCGACGGATTATGGGATTACATGTATTTATAAAGGGGGTTCTTTAGACCTATAGAACTTCCCTCAGGAAAAACTATAAAACTGGCTGTAATACTAATGAAGAGTGTAATTTGTGACAAATCAACATTAAAAGACTTAAGCCTATAGAACACGAAATGTAAAAAGTCACATGCATATGTGGGTCTGACGTCACTAATATGTTCAGCACTTTCGTTAAATTTTTTAAAATAGTTGTAGTGGCTGCATGCGGTAGGATTTTGGTACTACACGAAATGTTTAGTCCAAAAATGCATATGAAACACAACATGTGTCCGCAGCGGATACATTTATGCTTTATGATGATGCCAAAATTACGTCACAGCCACATGCGTATGTGGTTTTTTACATTTCGAGTACTACAGGCTTTATAACAGAAAAATGTTTACAAATCAAATACAATACAAAAACAAAATTAGCGATCTGCGCATAATTGTCCATCTGATCAGTTAAGACGCAATACTATGGATCGATTCATTACCACATTTACTCTTTCATACAATATATTCATTCAAATAGAACCCGAACAGAAAAAGCTAACTGTAGCGGCTGTAGATATGATTATGACAGAGGACTCGAATTTATCGATTAGACGCCTGTTTTAGAAACTCGGTCTGTCTCATTATACGTGATTTTTTTATTCCTCATGATCTCGCATATAATTTGGAGGAAAAATTATTCCAACAAAACGACACAACATGACATACAGTGCGTGAAACCATCACTTTGTAAACTCAAATGTTTGGTAATCAAGTTATCTCTGCAAATGGACCTGTGAATTGGTCACCTCGTTTTTGTGATTTGACACCTTTGGACTACTTTTTGTGGGGTACGTAAAATCACTGGTCTGTGCTTCTAACCCAGCAATGATTTATCATTCAGAACACAATATCGACGAATTATTTACGTAATAAGACCGGTTAGGCTTGAAAAAACGGTGTAAAATTATACAGCCAGAATGAAGTTCAAGACACACAGTCGCGAAGGCCGCATGCCAAAATTATTTTAAAATATTAAATGCTTCAATTTTGTGAGCTAATAAAGCTTACGTTTCTGGTAACTCCATTGAACTTGTTGTATTTTGTTATAAAAAAAATATTCAGACCTCTTAAAAAAAACCCCTATAGATGGTAGAAATATTTAAGAGTAAAGAAATTGAAAACTATATACTTCATTCTAAATATATAATCATCTTGCTTTCTTCAGTCTTGCACATTTAAAATGGGTGTTCTTGAAATTTTTAAATTAAAATAAATCTAAGAGAAACGTTTTTAATATTCATCTATTTAATTGTCTTTATTAATTAGATATTTTCATACCATGAATGTTTAAATATTATTTCGGACATATGATCACCGCAGCTAACAGATACATGGCATAACGTGGAGTTTTTATTAACACAACGCCTTCGCAGTAGATCAGGTTGCATTTCAGCAATAAGGCGTCGAATATTAATTGTTTCTGGTATATTTGCATATATTTGCGACTATACATATTGCCAGAGAAATAATCAAATGACGTTATAAACGTGGTGATTAGTTAACAGGTAGATTTCTCGAAATTATTCGCTCGTAACATGTTTTTCTCAATAAATTGATCGCGTCCCATGTAACATGTGAAATTATATTGGAAACCGTATGTATATACAACACATGTGTGAGAATTGAGATACGAAAAGGTTAATAAGCATGTCTTTATACCACTTACCGTTGACTGTAACGTCTAGATCATCGCTATTTGTAGAGACATACTGCTTCACCCTACTGCGCCTTAAACAGTGAGTTTTTTTGAATGTAATAATGTTTCGAAAATACCTTAAGGATTATCATGGCTCACCATGCGAGAATTCGGTTTGATTTTATTTAACCAAAAGTATGATTTTAGAAATAAATTTAAACAATTTAAAAACGTTACTCTGATGTGAGTCTATTAACAAAAAATTCTTACCCAAAATAACCTCAAAATACTTAAGAGCTATAAAACTAAAGTTCTACGTCTTTAAAAAAAACACAATTTTGATATATTCTTTGATATTTTAAGAGAGAGATAATAATTATGAACGACACCTGCAGAAAAATATCGCTAGATTTAAATTACTTTTCACTGTTCTGATCCGCAATAGAATATACAAAAAGGAATTAAAATTTTTATCGCCTGTGTTCTGCATTCCGAGTGAAATTAAATCACTCGATTAAATTTGTTTTACAGAAATTGTAATTTTTAAATTTCAAATTACTCACTTTGATTTTATTGAAGTTATTTCTATATATTTAACTTGTTATATACATATATATTCACTAAAAAAAGTCGCCGGAAACTTTTATTCTTTAGCCGCCGAAACAATTTTAAATCGGCCTGCTTCTCTGCCCAGGGTTGTCCGCCAAATATAGTGCTACCAATAAGATGTGCTTTAAAACATCACGACGTAATATACATATCGTAAAGGTGGATATCTGGCAACACCCATGACAAAATATGATAGATTTTTGTGTTAGCACTACATCATTTCTTTTAATTTTATTTTATACAATGTTTTTTGTGATGAAAATTTCGTCATTTAGCGAAAATGTTCGACTAGAAGCTAATCAGACGGAACCATAGCATAACTAAAGCTCTTTAACAAAAACTTAATTGGGAGCTTCTAGCCCACCAAACATTGCGGCTTTAGATTATCACTTGTTTCGATTGGCTTGTTTGAGCAGCACTTTACATTCATTTAAATATAAAATTAATTGAGTCCGATCCATAGGCAGCATCTTAAAAAAAAACCGGGTACCGTTTCAAAAATTTATCACAAAAGTTTTTAATACATTTTCTATTTATAGAATATATCTAATTTATTATTTCTGTTTTACTTTTATCAAAACTCAAATATGTACTTTGACAGCCTACATGGCATCCGTGTGAATTTTATGAAAACGTGCCTGTCTGTCTGTCTGTCTTTCATACCAGCCATCCGTCTGTATACGCATTTTTATCTTTGCAAGAGTATGGATAATATATTTTCGTGTTTTTATATAAGTAAATTGAATTGAAATTAATATGCCGTGATAATGTTATACCCACAAGCATACAAATGTATTAATATGCTTGTGCAGTGTATCTTGTAGATGCAATACATACGTATGTACTACATGTAGATATAAAATTTATTTTGTTTAACTATTACGATGTATTTTTTTTCATTTAAATTGGTTAAATATAATATGACACGAGATATGCCGACAACAAAAATAAAATAAATTTAAGCTTTAAGGTTGACGGTTTGTACAAAGGCAAGAATCGATAATGAAGAAAAAGAAATCTTATTAAAATTTTTTAAAATAATCTATTAAAAAACAAATAAGAATGCTGTATTTACATGTACCGAATTTGATAATACCCTTCACCATGTACGTATATAGGTATAGTGCCAAATCATAGCTTAGCTTAAATTGAATGTTATATGGCATTTTGCTTCATTATTATTTCCAACGCCATCTTTGATTCTGATTTCTACATAGCTCTATTCTAGTAGTGAATCCCTTTCATTTGTTACTCATTTAGATGAGCTGAGAAAAAAAATTATTTGCCATTTTGTTTAGGACGCCATGTTGGATTTTGACTATATCATAAATTACTATATTTTTTTCCGGTCCACCCCAATCATTTGATATCCGTATTGTGGGAATTGAAGGTTTAAAATTTTTGACCCATATATCCGCCATTTTATTTCATACACCATCCTGGATTTTATCTTTTTGATTATTTACTATTTTCTGCTGGGCAAGTCCTTTCGCTTGATACTAATGTTGAGGGAATTGAAGTGGGTATATTTTTAATAACCTGATTTGAAGCATAAATAATCTACTTGTACGCCATTTGTAGTGGCAACCATATTAAAATTTATTTTTTGTTAGTGTGCTATATTCTGCTAGTCAAGCCCTTCCTATGTCGTCTCTCTCTCTCTCTCTTATCCAGCAGCTAAAAAAAATCGACTTTCGCTGGTTAACAAATACCCAAGCATTTGTATTCTTTTGTCTATATCTCAGTTAGTTTCAAACCGATTTGTTAGTTATTCAAGGCAGTTTTTTTCAAGACTATAGCTTGTATTCTGGTGTCTTTAACATGCCCCAAAATTCATTAGGAGCTCTAATAACTTGATTTATTTTTTAAATATAAATATTTTTTAAAATTATTTTTGTCTAACTTTGTTGGTTATTATCAAAAAATCTCATATCGTACCTATAAATAGTAAAAAACATCGCTATAAATTAACCTTGGGCTGCTGATTTTTGTTTTAAAAATATGAGAAAAAAGAGAGAACCCGAGACGTGTTTTTTTACTCATATCTCAGAGAGTTGTGGAGCGATCGTGCTGGTTTTTAATAGCGATACATTTCCGAATATTTGCAAAAGATTGATAACTTATACAGATCTGTGGAACATTTTATTGGTTCTAAAAGTGGATTTTAACCCACACACGGACAAACGTACCGACGGACATTGCTCAATTGACTCTCGTAGTCATAAGCTTTCAGAAAAATATATACCTTATGGGTTTGGAAGTGAAGATTGTAGAAATCACAAACGGAATGATAAAGCTATAAATACCCTTGGCACTACAGGTGAAGGGTATAAAAGATTTGCAAATTATTTATAGAAAATTTTCATAAATGTTTTTCTGTTTAAAAAAGAAAGAATTTGATAAATTATTATATTTATTTCAAAAATACGTTTGTAAACTGCTTATTTATAGAACATTTTCTGTTAAGATAAGAATTTATTTTTAAATTTTTATTCTGACGACAATAAAATATTTGCTTAAATTATACTAAACAATTTAATATTGTTGCGGTTAATGGCAGTTAAACACACATACATCCAATCACTTAGCTTCGGTATATTTTTGTTGTAAAATTTTGCAGCATTTCCTTTATATAGAGAATTGTAACACACCATCCCTTTAGCTTTCTTAGTAGTCAATATATGGTATGATCTCTTACCAACTCAGTTGTACTATCGTAGACTAACAAGGATAAGGATAAGGATGACTAACATGGCGTTATGAAATAAACAACAGCAGCTGTGTACCGGCTACTACTGCTGGTGCTGCAAGCTGTGGTTAGTTTCTTGGTTGACTGCTGATAAACTCAAAAAACACACAAAGTGTTTATCATTTATTTCGCAACAACAAATAGATTGGAAAAAAACAACATAAAAAAAATTAACTGAAACCTCAACAATTTACTCGTTAAAGGAATTATTTACTGGATTATGCAATCAAGATGTAAAAAGTTGTTTTTGAATTTATGAAATTCTGCCGGAAGGTTCATTTTATATTCAATTATCACGTCTTGAATTAAAAAAATGTTTCAATATACAACCAACATCAAAAATATAAGTTAATATTTATGTTTGCCATTCTGTTTGAAGCTCGTTGAAATATAAGTCTCAAATACCATGACGTAGAGATATGTTAAGAGTATCCCAAAATAAATATAATATTTAAATTCGCCGCCATTTTGTGCCGTAAAATATTATCAGTGCGAAAAATTATTACGACAGTTAAGCGGATGGTAGCTTAAACTTACATCAGAGTGCTCACTTAAATCGAAGATATGACACTACGTCACAAACGCTGGATTATATCCCTATATGTATCTTCATTGACAGTCAGGCTGCCATTAAATCGCTAGCGGGTGTTTATACAGCATTAATTTTGATTATGGCATGCAGGGCGTCTCAAAGTGAGATGGCGATGTATTCCACTCTTAAGCTCAGTAGGTAACCCGACTACTCGAAAGTTTCTTCGCGGGCGGAAAAGCGAAGAATATAATTCTTCTCCACTCCGGGAAGATTGACACATTTACTAGTTCCGTTATGCCATCCTGCAAAACCCTAGTCATGCAGAAATTATATAGGTCCCACAAACTTGTGTAATAGCAAGACAGTCGTGGCTATCAATAGACGACCGTCGATAAAGGGCACTTTTAAAACTCTCTTGCTTTCAAATTCGTGGTCACGCCAGGAGATAAATTCCCCCTTTTAATGACAGTAGTTGTCGTGACAAGGTTGTGACTGGGCAACAACTTCTCCGCCATAACCCAGCATTGACGGAATGTAAACCCCGGCATCTAAGGGATGTTTTCATCAAAATTTGGCATGTGTAATCCACTTTGATGTTAGGAGAATATGTTTTTTTTTAGAGCTTCGGATTGCTTTTAAAGTGCGCAAACTGCGTGGATTATTCTAAACCAAAGTGTAATAGTCTTCAGATCATCAAGCCGCTAAAATTTCACTATCAAAGCCGTACGTGAGAGAGTTCGTGTAAGGACTCGGCGTCGTAAACAATAAGTAAAAATTTTACGCTTAAAAATGTCAATCTACACAACAATTAAAAACCTTTTGATAATGGGCAGCGAATGGCTGTGAAGTTGTGGATCAAGTTTTTTAAGCAAAATTATCAAATGCAATTAAGTACATCTTTACCTTGAAGATAAACTTGTGACACTTATGTTGATGATGCATGATACGTTGATGGGGCATGTTACCTTGGCGACGTGTGCACGCCTTGGTGTGTTTGTTGGTCCGGGGTATAGAGGTATTACTAGCACTTCTTACTGGGGCATAGGGGAATCACGGACGTCGTAAATAAAGAGGTTAGGGAGTCTTATATGCCCATGGAGTGCATGAGTCGAGTGTCTGCATCGCACGCTCATAGCGGATGGATCCGTGAACAATGGGAGCATGGGTAATAACATCAGTATCTTTACTGATGAGGCATAGGAGAATTCTGGATCTCGAACTTAAAGAGGTAAGGCGAACTCTGATGCTTGCTAAGGTCATGAGACGAGTGAAGGTGGTCGAGGGGCTTGATAGTGACATTAGTAAGTTTAATGATGGAACATATTCAAAACTTGGACCACGTACTTATTTAGATCGCGGTAGTCTAAGGATCACAGGTAGGCACACATTGAATGTGAATGCTTGGGAGACCTCAGTCCAATAAATATGCTGGTGTTAACGAAGTACTATGCAGTTAGGATTGTCATCCTCGATCCAGCAGTGTGAAATCGTTTTCTGGTCTACAGAAAACGCCCGTCGTAGCGCGATACTTAGTGAAGGAATGAATGCCGATAGATTACCATGAAATCATTGGCAAGCGAAGGGGG
This sequence comes from Phyto melanocephala, assembly GCA_941918925.1. Taxonomy (NCBI): domain Eukaryota; kingdom Metazoa; phylum Arthropoda; class Insecta; order Diptera; family Rhinophoridae; genus Phyto; species Phyto melanocephala. Next base: position 23,822,019 of record OW799236.1, on the reverse strand, counting down.
TCAAAAGTGGACCCAAAATAATAGTGGTCTGCCGTTACATTTCTTCAAAACACATATATAAATAATGTTGATGATTTCTAACTTCTTAACATCACAACTGTACAGAAAATGAAAGAAATCAATTATTGCATTAGACATTTCATAGTCATGTACACTTTCGTTTTAGTGATGAGAATCAGCCACTTAAATCGTGTGATTTAATATCATGGGTTTATGGGTTTTTTTAACCAAAAACCTATGACTTCAATCAACCATTACTTTAAAGATAACATTCAACGCTGCATAAATACATTTATACCAACCAATTAGTCATAGAAATTTTCGACAAAATAACGCGTATACAAGAATGTGATACAAAAAACCATGAAGTTCATTTCCCGATGTCATATTCGAAACATGATTACATCCTGTGTGCTTATTGGTTAAGAAGATTGCAATTTTAATGAAACCAGGAGTCAAGCATTTTTTATAATAATTATAGACTCTGTTATAGGTTTAAGGAATATTCGTGTTAAAAAAAACACAAAGTATCTACAAAGGATACGAAATATGCATTGTGTAGCACATCAGAAAAATTATTCGACGGCTCTGATTTTGGTGGTCGTCGTTAAAAGCTTTTCGATAACAGACATTTAACACCAGTAGACACCTTAAAAAATTCTACTGGTGTTAAATCACAAGACCTAAAACGCCAATTCTGACTAACGAAACTATATCCTACCACGAAAAATGTCTCATGAGTTAAATGTGGCATCAGTTAAACACAAAACTACTTACATAATTAGCACCAAAACACCATCTTTGATAAAACTAAGAAATATTATTTTTTACAAAATATTTCTAATGCGAACTTACTAAAACTGTTATCATAAACATCATCATCATCATACATTTGCACATCATAATTGTTTCAACAATAAAACCTCGCCATTACTCTTAAGCTTCGGAAAAGCAAAAAGTAACTAGTAGAAAAAAGTGACAACTACCTCACTGGTGTTGGCTAAGAAAAATAATTAATGAAAATGGTTCGCTCCAGATCTTAGATTCTTGATAACGCAAACAAACATTTGTCACGTCACTCTTGTCTATTTAGCAGAAAACACAAGCAATAACAAAACAATTTTGATATGAATTTCGAGATAATATTAAGTACAACAACAAATGCCAACAGAACAACAAGAAGAAAAAACATTCTGTTTCTTAGATAAACGAATGGCAAGACAAGAAAAATCACTTTGAAAGATGAAGTAAATAAAGTAATCACACAAACAAAACAACATTTTAAAAACTCTGCAGCAACTACGGAGTGAAAACAAAAGCAATTAACGTAATGAAATCGACACTCAACAACCAGAAAAAAATCAACTGGTAATGGTAGTCGTACGTAATACATTCCGCTGTGTCATATTTTATATATCCACCACGTAATGAAATATTTGGAAATGTGATTACTGGCGGCTTGTACGTGTCTACCTAAAATCGTATTAATCCAAAAAAATTCTAATTTCTGAAGCACAGTTCACGCTCACATTACACAATTGATTTTAGTAAAAACAAATATAGCGTTTGAAAGCAATTTTCTTGCAGATTTGCAAAGTCTAGATTTTATTAGAATTAGGTTAGAATTTTAGGAGTTGATACTAACATAAAGGCCAACACATGTCAAGGATACAAAGAATTTCTTACAACATAACTACAACTCATAGGATAGGTTGTGAATTGAGCAAATCAATTGACCTAATTCGAGGTGATTGTCATTGTTGCTGACTATTTGTTATTGTAATGAGTAAACAAAACAACAAGTGTAAATTATTCAAGTTTAAGCATGAAACCCTTTTGTTGTCTAAATACACACTCCATCACTGGGGGGGAAATTATTGTATAATTAGAAAGGCGTGATTTACTTTTGTTGATACGTTTAATAATTGTTTAAAAATTGTCAAAAAAAAGGCGTTAAAAGGTGGGGTAGATTGTAAGCAGGGGTGAGAAAACGGCATTTGTTACCCAGCAAAAACTTGATCTAACTAAACAACATACTTTTCAATGACTATTATATCTGTGGCTTGGGCCAATGTCAAAATATTTACTTTTGAGAAAATTGTAATTGAACTTTAACTTTTATAGGTGCTTTCATAGTGACATTGGCCAGCATTTTATTTATGAAGCTGTTCTGGGTTAAGTATGACTTTAGCTGTTTTACCACAATGAAATAGAGTAAGAAAACAAATCTAATGCAATGATTAACTCAAAAAAACAAAAAAAATGACATTGGCCCTTTTAGCTCCAAGCCACAGATATATTGTCTACCTTACTTGGAAGTGTTTTAATAATGACTTGGTTTATAATGTGATACTTAAGTACGTATTTTTCAGAAATTTCTTATTGCAAAATTTGTTATACGCCATTCAAATACAAACTTTCTATAATTCTCATTTAGTTTAACACACCTTGAGTATAAGTAATATTTTTTTTTTACGATAGTGGCAAAGCAGTTTATAAGCAAACTGATGACTAATGATTTTTGCTGACCCGATTTTCGTGCTTAAAAGAACCGAACGACTAATATCAATGGGTTCTTTAGGTGATTAAAATCAGGTGCATTTTTTGTTTATTTTTTCTTTCATTAAGGAAAGTCTTATTATATAATTTAAAGCGTTTTAAGATTTTTGTTTCAGAAGAAATTAACAAATTAGACTTTCTTCGTCAATTTAGGGATAATCGAAACCCCTGCCATGGGGAGACCAAAACCGCCACAAGGTGTCTTAAAAGGTCTAAAAATTTTACAATAAACACAACAACATATTTTAATCATTTCAAACTTTTTGGGAAATTATTACTTTATGACAATACGACACCCTTGTGAATTAGCTAATTGTATTTATTTAAATAAAAGTACGAACTTTTTTAAGTCCCTATTTATAATGGCCATGTCAGATAGAACTTTTGCTTTGCGTTGCGTTAGAAATTGGCTTTGAACTTTAATATGAAATAGCCGTTCATGTCACATAAAGCACTTTCAACGCAGCACGAAGCTTAAAGTTAACCAACTCTCATCTTCTGTGTGCTTTGACAATCCGTACTTGCAAACCTTATAGGTAAACAAACAATGCGAAAGTGTTGTCAAAGTGTTCGTTGTGACATACACCTTTCTCTCGCGCTTTTTTGTCAAATTTAGAAATGTCACACAAAGCAATGAAGTTTTATCTGACAGGACCTTAAGCTTTGTAATAAGTACTTATTCGAATCCCTATTACTAAGCGAGGGTAGTAAGTACTTATTTGAGTACGTAAGCGTGGTAAGTAATTGTATCCTTTAAAATCACATCAAATAATGGGTTAAAATGCCAAATTGTAAGTAGTAAAAAACTGTTTTTTTTAGTAAATTCAACTTATTACTTTGTAATGAGAGATTCTGCTGGGTAGCTATTGAAATTTTACAAAAACGAGTTTTTAAGACTTTTTAAATTGAGATTCTCAAAACTTTTTTTTTCTTTTTTTCACAAACAATCCAATGCCGTAATTTGACCGTAGCTTTGATCCAATGTGCAACTTAATACTACCTTTTCAATTAAATATAAGCACTTTAGTCTCAAACAGTCACTCGATATTACTCAATTAGGAACGGAATCAGTTATAATGGTTTCTTATAAGCTTCAATATTTTTGCGACATGCGTTGTTTAGGGCAGGGAAATATTAAAAAAAAATCCTGCTGATAGATATATTCTTGTAGAAGTCTATTTGTAATGCATTGATGTACATGAAACTTTAATTTTTATTTAACTCAATCTACTTTGTAAATTTTGCCACATAAAGTACGATTATGGCATTCAGTTCACAACAAGCCAGCTAAATTTAAATAAATTATTTTTATTTTTTCATAAAAAAAAGAGTTTTTCATTAGATGAGAAGGATTTTTTTTACATTTTTTTCGAATAGATGTGAAATTGGCTTTGCAATTCTTTTACAGTTCAATAATGAAGAGATATACGAGAGGTACACGTTGGTACACTTCTGGCTTGATGATTTTGCCAACAAGAAAAACGCTAGAAGAGCAACATTGTATTTTTTTAAGAAGATTGAAAACACTATATGTTTGGTTAAAAATTTTGCACTAAGGGGAAGTGCGCAGTTAGTTATTCATTTTTGCCCTGCTTAAAAAAATACAATTCCTGTTTTAAACAACATTTTAACACGTTTTGCGAACTGTCGAAAATATTTGGAAATGATGTAAATTATATAAAATGACTTTACAATAATTTTAAGTATTTTTGCCAATCGCCTTCCTTGCCATTATTTCCAAATAGACTTTCAATGACAATATTTTCCAAATGTCATTCACATATAATTTTTATGATGATGTGATGTTTTTTTATTAATATTTTATGTTGTTTTTTTTATTTTTTTTTTACCCTGACACTTCTTCAACACTCGTTATTGTGTTATTAAAAACTTAACTCTTAAGTTATAACAACAAATACAAATAATTTCATAATTTCTCAGCTGCTTTTATCTCTCAAGTTTTACAACTTCCCAATATAAACAAACTTTAATGTTTAAACAACAAACAGTCAGTGTTTAACGCATTTTTGATGATGTTCCAAAAGAAACAACTCAAATGTAGTATGCGTAGTATAATAATAAAAAAATAAGAAAATAAAACTGCGTTTTAGGAATAATAAATGAGTGAATATTTGTTATACTGTCACATTTAAAGTGTTATTTAATTACATTTATTCATTTTGTTGTTATACTTTCCGGTGCCATGATTTATTCCCGCTGCTACGTCTGCTTGATAGGGCTTCCTGTGTTTTTGTAAAGATGCTCCAGAGTGTTTGTTTGTATGTGTGTTAAAAGTGTGTGGAGTATTTTATTTTGTAGTATGAATTCGAAGGAAAAGTTTCTTTATGCGTGGTGGTGTGGTTGGGGGAAAAAATAAGAAACACTAATTTACGAATCATGTAATTATGAGATTAAAACGGCTTAAAGTCATTTTGCTTAAAAGAGATTAAGTTAATGTATTCTTAAGTTTAGATAGATTTAAAAATAATTACAGTTCGATTTTTTGTTCACATAGTTTGAACATTATTTAAGATTTGTTTAAAGTACCTTAAAAATAATATTAATCATACGTCAGGTATTTCATATTTAATATTCAGTATACGTAACTTATAAAATTTAAGTTAAAGCATTCAATTTAAGTTCACTCCTTAAATGTACGTATAGCATTTACATATTGGCCTCTGTTCTGAATCCAAAGTAAAACTGTATTGTTTAAAACAATTTTTGCAGTTTGATTTCAACCAAAAAAACGTCATTAACAACAGGCGCTTCTTTAATCGCTTACTTAGTGCTTGCATGCTTTCAAGAGCACTTTTAAAAGACATGATTTTTAAATGAGATGTTCATCCCGTAGGTCTCTTTTTTAGAATTTATTCCATAACTAAAATAAATAGCTGAATCACGCCTTAACCTTATGCACCGTTGGAAAAATCAGCAGCAGGTAAGGGAGTCTCCTTATTTGACATAATAAGCAGTACAGAAGATATACTTTGTCGTGTTTTCGTATGCAGAGAATATATGCACTTCCACGGAAGCAATATGGTAAGAAAACAAGTCTCCACTGCTTACAAAATAAAAATAAAATAAAATTGGTGGGTTAAAACAATGCTACAACAATTTTGCACAATTTTATTTAACGGGAATAGACACTATCATACAGTTAAATAAAACTACATTTCGTTATCATTATTCCACTCACCTGTGGTGTCAAAAAAATAGATAGCTTTGTTATTCCGCATATAATTTATGCGATAGTCATTTTCGACCCTCTAATGTATATATTTTCTAAAAGTTTATGCCTAATGGATTTGATTGAAAAATATTCATTTGTCCTTCTGTCTGTGTGTTGGTTGAAATCAACTTTTAGAAACCCGTACATTTTGTACAGATCTGCATGTGATATCAAATCTTTTACGAACATCCCGGAAAACATTGCTATTGAAATTCAGCAAAATCGACTTATTACTTTTTGAGTTATGAGCAAATAAACACGACTGCATTTCTTTTTTTCAAATTTTTTCAATAAGAACAAGATTTTTCAGCCCTAGGACCATTTAAGGACATGTTTGCTAATTTTGGTATATTTCAGACATATCTGTCAATTGCTAATCGGCAAAGTTATAGGCAAAAATATGATTTACAAATATATATTTTGTTAATATATTAAGCTACTAAAGCCAATAATTGATTTTTGGACACACTAAGGACACCAAAATACAATCGTAGTCTTGAAAATTATTTTTGAGAAAATCCGAAACGTTAGTTGGAAACTAACCGAGATATAAGCACAATACAACTACTTCGGTATATTTCTTAAAATTTACAAACGAAAATCGAATTTTTTTAGCTTCTCGACAGCAGATAAGAGCGATATGGATATTAAAAGAAAGGGCTTGACCAGCAGAATAAAATAGACTTTCAAAATATTGTAGTCATGATGGGCTTAATTATAATATGGCGCACAATGGATAAATTTATATATGAGTCAGATGTATTTATTAAAGAAGTACCCACTGCATCCCCTCAATATTGACCAGTATAATATAATAAAATGTTAAAGATACAAGATGGCTACCTAACCAAAAAGGCGGATAATTTTTTTTTTTCAATTCCATTGATATAGTTGATAAAAAGGGGTTAAATAGGAAAATACTAGTCATGTTAAAATCAACAATCATATATGGTACGGGAAATAATTAATCAAAATGGCATTTAACATTTAATCTGAAATCTAGGCTATGCTACAATGTGATCACTCTACTTATATACATTATGGTGAATACAGCATTCTTACTTGTTTTGTTTATAAAATTTTACATAGTCTTGCCAACTGTAGAATTGATAAGAATTTATTAAGTCATTCTTGCTATTTAAATATAATATTCATACCTAAAGGTTAAAATACCTCAACCTTATAACTATTACTCTCTCCTTATCGAACGACCACAGTACTCGAACTTTCACACAATGTCCTTAAAAAGGCTTCTGCTGGCTCAGCAATATTGACATTATACCAACAACAGCAGAAGCGATAGCAACACAATAAAATATTTATTTTTTACATTAATATTACACACTAACACACTCACGTTAAGGTATTTTTATAAAAAAAGAAAACATAATTTTTTATGCTGTTATAACTGTTTTCCTTTATTTATTTACTTGTTATAATTTAATTCTCTTTCCTCTCTCTCTCTCTCTCTCTGTGTCCCTTTTGCTCTTTAAACAACTGAAAGTTTGTTTGTTTTTTGCATTATGAAATATAAATATAAAAAAAGATTTAATACGCTTTTAATGACACTTTTACAAGCATTTATTTTAACATTTATTGCACAGTGGGTGGAACCAAATAAAACATTAACACAAGTAATAACATTAACAAATAAAACAGTACGACTTAAGATACCAACACAACAAAAGGTTTTTTGCACACATACTTTTGCTTACGCATAATGTAAAAGAAAGAAAATAATTCAAGATACACAAACATGTTCATGGCAAAATATTATCGGTACAACAATATTTTAATGCTAAACATTTCTTAACTTTTTAACAAGGATAAATTATTAATATTGTATGGCATTTTAATGTACTTTGAAACAAAAGGTGCCATGAATATGAGCAAGTCTTTCTTAAGAAACATAATGTGTGGTTTTAAAAAAAATTTTTTGCAATTTAAAGTGTGTAAAACGAAAAGTTTTTAAAATAAGTTTTACCACAATCAACACAAAATATTGAGCCTAACCACAATCAACACCTTTTAAAGCGTATTAATATATTTGATACAAAAATATATTTAAGCGAAGAACATTCTAGAAGTCTTGACTTATCAATTCTTTTGTTTTTTAAACAAATTTATAAAAAGTGAGTTTCTAAAAAATTACCACAGAATGTGCCAAAAAAATCTATGGAGTACTCTAAAATGTACGCAAGTTTTTAAAAAGCATATTTTTTATTTCATTAAGTAGAGTATCGAGAAAGTAACATTTTTCGGTTCGTTGTCACATCTATGCTGTCTTTAAGAGATTTTCGTGACAATTTTACATTAATTTGGCTGGATATCGGGGATGAAGTGTTAGATATCCTCTTTAGTCAGAAGAAAACATGTAGCCTTGTGGACAAAAACTTCTGCCTACATTTCATACCATTGAAGAAAATCCCTTAGCATACAGTGCAATATATTTTATCGAAAAAAAAAAGTTAAATTTTGTACCCAACTCAAAAACCATTTGTGTAAATTTCGGCTGTGGCGTGACTCAAATAGGAGTAGGGTTAGTGGTAAATTTATTTTATCGTCTTATTGTTTGGATAAGTATCGGCTCGGTAATATTTTCCTATAAAATAATATTTTCTGTTACGCAAGGTTTTTACATTCCATATGTTGATGGCTCTAAAGTTTGAAGCAGTATATTTTATATATTTAAATAATTTCTTTGAAAGCTAAACCAGTCGTTTGGCCCTCTAAGAACCGATTCGCTTAAATCTGAACAATTAATTCTTTTAATTAAACAATCTTACTAGAATGTTGAAAACATCCTGCACCTACATTTTCACCACTACTTTAAATTTCTGACAGTATTGACGTCATTTCCTTTAAAAATTACTCATTTCATTCGGTTTTATATGTGTACTTTTATTACTTATTTTTTACATGACTTTATTTATTTTACAACTTAACGTTAAGCTTTTTACTTTGCAAAAGAGCACGTGCTAGCCCCAAACAAAATAACATCTTTTAAGGTTGCTTTAAATGGAATACAAAGTTAAATCAAGGTAGAGCTTATATTTTAAGATTTTTTTTTTTTCAAAGGGAATTATATTTTGAGAAGAATTTTATTTAAATTTAAACAAGTTTAAAGCAGAAATAATAATAACAGAAATCCCACATGTTTCACGCATAAAAAAGTATGTTAAGAAAATCTAAGGATTTAATAGGGATGCTACGTTAAATGGGACTTACCGAGTGAGAAAGTAAGAATTCTTATTGTTTTGTTTAACTCACCTGAAAAGAGAGAGGGAGAAAAAATTTAAAAATTTAGTACTTAAAGCTTTAATATTTAAGGAAAAATTTAATTTAAAAAAAACAAATTTTATATATCTTAAGTGATTCCATACATGATAGATACTTAACATAAATTTTATGTCTCTTTCCCGAGGCAAGTGCTTAACAGGATACCAAATATCTTAGTGTAATTCAAGAGGGCCATTTAAAAATAATTGTCTAATAATAAAATCAAAACAAAAAATTTTATAAAATGAGGCAACATTAGCTTCTGCCATTAAATAAATTGGAATTCCTAAACCTCCAAGAAGTGTCGCTAAATCAAATTGAAATTAGTTTGAGTTAAACACAGTGAATAAAAAACTCTTAAGAATTCCTAAATAAAAGAACCATTAAATTATACAAAGTTTCACACAACTAAAAAAAAAAAAAAACTTTTGTTACTTTTATCAAATTCATCTGAAATTGTGACTAATCACATTTAACATAAACAAAATTTACTTTATTTTTATTGTCATACACGAGAATAAGAGTTGCTCAGGCGGTGTTTGCTCATTAGTATTCGGATTTGCCAACATTTAATGGTAATAAACAGCCATAAACTTAAAAGAAAATACAATACAACATACAACAACGACCTAGGCAGCAGCAGCAATAAAGCAAAATAAAATAAAAATGAACTCAAGTAACAGTTTCGAACAATGGGGCAAATATTATGGGCGACTATGAATAAAATTGACATATTCGCACAATAAAAAATAAATAAAAATAAAAATGTTGATTTAGGTATAAACAAAAGTTTTAGGTATGAGTAAAAATTATTGCAAATATAGTAAGAAAAAGTGACTTAAGCTTTAAGCCAATTTCTAACAAACTCAATTATGTATTGTCCATACGCCAAGATGGCAAAGAGACATGTCCATTAAAACACAATTTCACGAAAAAGAAAATTCTAAAATTAAAAGTGACTTGATATCAGAGTTATCCCAACCACTTTTGCAATATATACCTAAAAGCAGACTACAGTGAATTAAAAAAAATTTAGTATCGTCACAAGTACTAAGAACCGAACATAACTGTAATATTGAAGCTGACCACTATGTTAGGTCTTTTTTCGACCCCCTTTACTCCCAAATGATGGTTAACAATCGACATTTCTTTCTTCGCTATAGACCATCGTCATTTCAGGATTAGAAAACGATTTTATATTGCCGACAATCCTTATTGCACAGTGCTTCATAACCGCCAGCATATTAGACTGAGGTCCCTATAACATTCACACTTATTAAATGCCTAGAGCACACAACATGCCAATTGGGCATAAGTGTATGCCTGTCATAGATTTAGACTTTTTGGTGCTCCTATTTTTCAACCTTACCTAACCGAACAAGTGCCTACCCGTAATTCCTAGTCTACCGCGATCTGAGTCTTCCTATTCCCCAGACAGAGGTTCTGATAATAATTTTATAAGGAGCAACAGTGTCATGTCAAACATTTACAAAAGATCCTTATCCAGACACAGAAACCTTTCAACTTAGCGTTGCTCTTCAGCTCTCTTCCGTTCAGAACCAATGTCGGCATCTAGGAGAGCATACAGATTTTCAAAAAATATATTGAAAAGGTATACCACCAAAAGGCGATTCATACATTTTCGGAGACAGTCAGCAGATTCGTTACCAAAGACGGTTGCGAACGTTCTACGCATTCTATTACCAAAGCATATTTGACATCATAAGATGACAAGTTTTTAAGGCCTCTTGTCTTTACTGACAGATTTATATGAGGGCTTTACATATTTTTCCTAGTAAATTTGCAGATTTTTATGCTGATGGCATGAATTTCTATCTGAAATATGGAAAGATTTTTACTTGTAGGCGGAGAAATTTTGAAAACTCATCTTTAACGCACACACCAATATCGTTATTCGTATGTTTTGAGCCATTAGTGAATCGGACGTAGCTCCCTTCCTTACGTACACTTGGAAAAGAAAACAAGCTTCCTATAAGTAATAAATAGTTTTTATAAAGAGCGTTTTTGGAGGGTGTGGTAACTCAAGAGGTTAACGCTGCAAAATGCTAAGTGTAAGTTGATAGTAATGTGCTGTTTTTCCAAGCCATTACTTTGATTCTTAAAACAACACATACATCAAAAATATTTACTATTTACCGCCGCGCTCTCGACCCTATACTAATAGTACTAATAACGAGAAGTACAGTGACTTTCCAGAAGTATAGTTGTTTACAAACCCTTGACTATGAAGTTTTAAATGCAACTATAGAAGATAGAATAGCGTTTTCTTCTCAAGCACTCCGGGTACAAATAACGTTTCTCTTCTATGTCTCGTTTCGAAAAAAATCTTTCCTGAGAGTTAGTCGTCGATGGACGATCGTCAAACAAGGACACGTGTGCAACTCTCTCGCTCTAAACACTGTAATCTGTTTGGAATTTTAACTAGAAGCTGCGTCTGGGGAATACATGTAGTAGTAGTCATGACGAAGAGAAGGTTGAGAAGGTGTAATATCTTCTGTAATTACCGGATGAAGAGATGATTAGACCCAACCATATCAGGACATTAATGTTAGGACATACTTGTTCCTTCGTGCAATTCTTTAGGTAGACGAGCGACATTTCATGTATCAAGTATAAAAAGGGAATAATTGCCGTTGACTATTGTTGGTCTTCGTATCATCAGCCTGTTTTAGCTTACCTTATCTTCTTATGCTCATATTTTAATACAATCCATTTCCTAACAATCTTACCATATTTTTGTAAAGTCTAATACCTTTTGAATGTCTTTTTCTCTCTCCAGATATATGGGACTAAGTCCTAGGTCCTAGTTTTAGTTTTAATATAGCATAGTACAAGATATATTCAATCTGTAAACTGTGGAGACTTTTTTATGTCAATAAAAGTATATAATGAAGACCAAGTAAATTTATTATATTTCGAAAGATATTTACTAAGATGAAGATTATTATTAATTACTTATACATGTAAGCATTCGTGAGGAATATGTTATATCGGCACTAACACGGCTTAAGATGTCTGAAAGATACGAGTATCTTATTAGAATTTTTCCAAGAATCAGTTTCAATATCAAACAACATTTCTGACATAATCGTAATAAAAGATGGCAACAGAAACCCATTTCTATTTCCAAAAAAAAAAATTTTTTAAAGAAATCTTAATTGATATTTGGGTTATCCTTCAGATACGAATCCCTTAATAACATGGTCCTAGAGCTCTCATGTCTCTAGATTAAATACAAAGGCCTTAATTACAGAATACGTTTTAAGAAATAGAAAAGAGTATTTAAAATTAATTAATTACATAAACTAAAATAGTGTTTTTCGAGAATAGTAACTTCGAAGTCAATTGTCTAATTTTTTTTTTTTTATTCATTTATTTAATAAAAGTCTATAGAATACAAATCCTTACAGACCAAATAAAATACATGAAAAAAATAAACTTAACTAATTACAAACATTTAGGAACAGAATAATATTACGTTTAATTATATTAAAATTTACAGAAAAATCAATGAAATTATATAGATCATTATAGTTTTTCGATATTCTCCTTAGTGGGTCAGCATCAGCGTAGTTAGTTTGAAGACGTCTAAGATAAAGAGGAGTAAAATTCCGAGTAGCTCTAATTGGAATTGGATATTACTCAGCAAAAATTCAGAACTAACAGAACCATTAAATACATTCACCATAAAAGTTACATCAAGCATAATTCGTATACTTTCTAATGTTGGCAACTTAACTGTAGCAAGTCTAGTTGTGTACGGCAGAATGTTTCTGTCAGGATCCCATGTTGTATGACCTAAACAATATAGAAGGAATTGTTTCTAAACAGATTCAATTCGATCCTTCTGAAAATTGGTACAAGGATCCCAAATAATAGATCGGAATTCTAGAATAGGTCTTACTTATGAGGAGTCGAACCGTACAGTTATTTGTGGTTGTGTAAACTCTTTAGCCCAACGTTTTATGAAAGCGAGAACACCACGAGATTTATTTACCGTCATATAGCAATATGGTTGTTGAAATTTAGTTAAGGGTCAAAAAGAACGCCTAGATCCAGAAACTCCGAAACTAGTTCAAGTTGATAACCACCCAAGAAAAAGAGACAACCAGCATTCCAATTTCTTGAGAATCTCATATGTTTGCATTTTTTAGAGGTAGAGAGTCATTAAATTAATATTGCACCATTCGAAAAATTTATTCAAATCTTGAATATTCTTGTAACTAAGAAAAATCTTTACGTCGTCAGCATAAATTAAGACGTTGCAAAATTTGATTGCACTTGGTAAATCATTTATAAAGAGCGAAAATAAAATAGGACCCAAATGGATAACTTGAGGGAGCCATCACTATCCAAAATATCTGTAAGAATAAATAAAAGGTATTTAAAATCCACTTTCAACAGAACTAGAAACTCGTAGTTTCATTTTAACTTATAGATAATTTAATAAAGGGTGTCAATTTTACCATTTTAGTTTTAATAAAAAAGGTTTTTTTTAGACAAGTTATTTTTATTTCAGTTTTTTTTCAATAGGTTCCGGTTAAAACTGAGAAGCTATATAGGTCAAGTGACCTCCACTATTGGCCAGGCAGGCTCCAAATTTTTTTTTTCAATAAACTATTGTCAATGGTTGATATTTGGTTGATGTTGTTCATGAGTTCTCGAACTGTTGTGGGATTAATGATGTGCATTTTAGATTTTAAAAACCCTATAAAAATAGTACAAAGATGTTGAGTCATACGATCTTGGTGGCCTATTCACTTGTTCTCTACAATTACAATAATGTGCTTTTCTTACTTTTCTTTCAAAAGATCCATTGTTTCTCTGGATATGTGGCAAGCGGTACTATTGTGTTAAAACCACATATTCTCCACGTCTAAATTATCAATCTTCCACCATCAAAGGCTCCTATCAACTCCCTGTAGTGCTTTCCTAATCAAAATTATATTTCAAATTTAAACACCCTTTATTAAGTAACTCAAAGTGTTATTCTCGGAATCCCTAACATATAGTGACAAGAAAGCAAGACCATAAATAAAAAGGAACACAAAGAAAAATGGCTATAAAAATTGTCAACATGGCAAAAATAGAATTATTGCTGGTTAAGGAACAACAAGAACAAATATACAAAATTGCCCCACACAAACACATTGAGTCAAACACATTGAGATTAAGTCAAGAATATACATAAAATTACCTTTTAGGCTAATAAAAATGAGAAGCCAAAAACTCCAAAAAATATATAAACGTTGTGTTCATGCTGCTGGTAATCTTTTCGATTTATTTCAGAAATAAACCTGCTGTTTTCATTGTAATTGCATAGAAAAAGTCATGAAAAAAAAACACAAAACTTAGACGTTACATAGAAAGCAACCAACACACATACACAAGATATATGACCATAGAAATTAAAGCTAAAAACAATAGTTTTCTCCACCCAACTTGTTTTTCTACGCGTTTTTTTTTTTTTTTTTTTGGCAAAAAGTCACAAATATATCTACAACGAATTACACAAGTTCAAGGTAAAAATACAAATAAATTATTTTATGCACTTAATGTGCGAAATGACTTTTCCTAGCTGCCAGCCTGAATCACCAACTTAGACCTTTGACTATTGGGCTAAAAGTTTTGCCAAAAGCAGAGAAAAAAAGTAACAAATTTTACTGCTGTCAAAAGTAATTTATAGGGGTTGCTGCAAAGAAAAAAGTAAAATATTACAAAATGTTTGATTAAATCAATTTATATGGGCAATAAATCAAATTTAATAATTCTGCGAATTAAGGCTCCACTCAATCAAATTTGTTGGGTTTGTTTTTATGTAATTGACAGTATTATAAAGCAGTTCTTTTTTTTAATGGTGGTAGAACTTTGCCAGTCTCAAAGGTACAATTGTTGACTTGATGTTAGAGCAGTTGGCTTTAAGGAAAGTTTAAATGCAAGATATGAAAGCAAAATCAATTTTAATAAATTGCCTGTAATGGAATTTGTTATAATTTTTCCATCTGAAAAACAAAGAAACTTTTTAAAAATCCTCTACTTATAGTCAAGCTTAATTGGAGTTGGAGTTTTTATAAATAAACAAAATATAAAAACAATTTTTAAGTAAATCAATTAATTTGGGTAATAAATCAATTTCATAATTCTGATAATAAAGTTTTTACTATTATCAAATTAACCAGGATTGTATAGCAACTATAGTTACAGACCGCACTCTAAACTATTTAGTGTAGAGTACCTTATTGTTAAAATGGTAGTACTTTTTTATCTAGAGTTTATATTAAGACTTTATTAGTATTGATAAATTATGATGAGACTCTGTTGTTTTTTGTAGTTGTTTCTTCTTCTGTACAAACGTATCAGCCTTAGTTTACCCATCAGAATTTCATCGCAATTTTTATTGAAGAAAAAACATCGTCCGCACTTTCGTATTTTTACCGATAACTAAAGTTAGGATGTTATCGGAAAGATAACTAGTTTTTCGTTATTACAACTTAACTTAAACCTAAAAGTGTCCGATAAGTTAAAGGGAAGATCACTCTACCTTTAACTTTTAACGTGAGGTTTATAAATTAAAAGTTACCATACTTTCTACCCTATAAAGGAAATTTTTACTTTTGTTTTACGTTTGTCGTTGCCACTTTGTTTTTAAAGAACTAATTAATTCGTTCGGCATTTGCTATGGTGCTGCCATAATTTACAGGGAGGTTTTAATAACGAAAAATACTTAATGGTCAGTTTATTGCTCACGTTAAAAAACGTTACCTTCTATTAACATTAACTTTGTTGGCAAGTTGTAATAATGGCCCTTAATCTCTTAAACATTTTCTTCGTTCCATCGACGAAGTGAAAGGTGTCTCAGTAAGAATTCACTGTTTAAATTTAACGCAATTTTTTGTGCAAGTGGCAACTCTGAAATTTGGCAGCTATTACATATGTTTATTCCGATTATGAAAAATGGAGGGTTTTACAAAATAATAAAGCTCTCTAATTGTGAAAACTTATTACAGAAATTTGGAATTTTATGCTAAGACCGCTCGCAAGCTTCAAAAGTATCTTATTCGAGTAAGTAACCGATTGTGTCAACCATTTGAGGAGTAGTAAAAAATAGTTTTTTGAAACCGAGTTGGTTATGGACAGTAGGACACTTGTGCATTAACTTACCGGTCAGTCTCTGTAAAACATTGCTGTTATTAAAGGCTATAATACACGGCATGTTTTTTACATCTGACTTTAAAATTTGTGAGACATATGTAAATCTACATGTCTGTCAAAATTGTACTTTTACGCAGACTGCTTTGCAGCAGCAGAGATTTCTGCCAACGACTGATGTCACATGTTTTTACAGAAGAAAATAAAGCGCACTCTAATTAAAATTTTGTCAGATTTCCTAACACATGTGTTTTTACAGATGTAACGTTTTAAAGGTAACACACGACATGTTTGTATTAGCAGTGGAGAATTTGACAAGTCAGATGTAAAAAACATGCCGTGTATTAGCTCCTTAACGAGAGTTGCACCGAAACACCAAAATCATCAAGAACGATATCGTTCTCAACAACTTCAAATTTCAGAAAGCACTACAGAGCATATTTTGACAAAACACCTCCACCTTCATGCATACAAAATTAGGCTTACTTCGGAGCTCAAATCAGCAGACCACCGAAAGCGCCGGCAATCCGTTCAATGGGTAATCCAGCAAAATTAGGTCAATGTCAATTTTAACAAAAAAAAAATCATCTTCGGTGAAACTCATTTCCATCTGAATGGCTTTCAGAGTACAAAAATTTTTCGAATTGTGGGCTCACAAAATCCTCATGCAATCATTTGCACCCATAACGAGCAACTGTCGGGTACAGATTTTGGTCAAGCGGCGCGATTAGATTTACTATTTAAAGACGACGCCAGCTGGCCACCGATATCATGCGATTTAACGCCGTGCTATTTCGTTGGAGTTTTGTGAAATCTCGAATAAACCAGAAAAATTTCCGGAGATCGAATTCGAGATTTAACGCGTCATCACTGAGATACAGCCACATCTCACAGTCATGGAAAATTTTATGAAAAAAGTAATGGCCCATGATAGGATGCCCCGGTGGACTAGTCAGAACTGGACTAGTCAGTTCTTATTCTTCTCTTTATTCTATATTAAGGCGTCACAATAGACCCTAATGGTTTCCAGGTGAGGGTGTAAGGGTACCTTTGACCCAGCCTTACTTACCTACCTACCCAATAGCCTATGATCAGAGTCGTGGGGGCCATGTGACACATATTTTTTTCCCTACTTAAACGAAACAATTTTATAAAAATATATTTCGTCTTCAGGTATGTTCATATGAGGCAAAATTTGACAGATAAAAAAAAGCAACTAAAATGTACTAAATTCTGATTTTATAAATGAATGTTTATTCAATAAATTTGTTTATTAATTTAAACAAATTTCACTACACATGCTAGTAAATGAGCAATATACAAACATAATGATTTTGACTCAGTCCTGCGTCCATTCGACGAAGAAAATTGAGATTTATTTATTTTTAAGTGTTGCAAGTCTGTCTTTTATAACCTCTTAAATCAGCCAACAAAAAAGTCACTCAATAAAGGGAGCTGCGTTATGGAATGTGTTGAATATATACATATCTCAAATGAAAAATAGATTTTAAATTAAAACAGCACAAATGCCTCCACCAGTATCAGATTTGACAACAGTACAAATATACGATTCTTTAAATGATGCCTTTTCTGACTTAACTTATGGTCTCTTACTGGGAATGATAACTTAAAAGTCCTCGAGCCGCACCACTAGCTGCAAAAAACAATAAGCAGCTCTGATGTAAAAGTCATTCTCAAACATTAATATGCAGCAATTAAAAAAAACACTTTGGAATTTTATTAAAAGAGGGTGGAGTGGTGTGGAAGTTGATTAAAGTTCCCCTTTTGGCCTGTTCGTGCAGCATATCTCTATATGGAATGTTGCGTTCACCACATATTAGGTGGGAGTATGTTCAGCAACTTTGTAAAAAATTGTAAGGCCAATATTTTTGTGGAACATATTCACCCTCTAACTTCGCACAATACGGTGATTTTAGTCTCCAATCTAACAAATTGGAAACCGTTATCAACTCTAACAAATCTATACATAAATTACAACAACGTAGCCGTTCAGTAAAAGCTAGGCTTTCCTAATGTCTCACTACAAACTCGTTAATATATTAATGTTCTCTTTAAAGTCCTGCGCTACAAGAATTATGCCTGACTCATTAAAAACATTTAATAACTGCACTTAATTTTAATTAATTACCGTCTAATGCTCCATTTAATCGATAATTTTATAACTACACAATTGGAAAAGAGCATTTATATGTACGTTACGTGGCTAGGTAGTATATGTATGTAGAATAATACTTTTGACATGCTGCCAGTTAAGTGGATGTGTTAGGATGTGTGTGTGTGTGTGTGTGTGTGTGTGTGTGTATGCAAACAAATCTAAAAGGGTTTTCAACATTGTTCATCTCTGGTATGATTTTCTTTACTTTAAGTATAATTCTTAGCACAAAATTTTGCAGTCATATTTGGCAAACACAACTACTTTAGTGCAAATTCATTTAAAATGGCGTCTGGACAAAGTTGTGCCAAAACTACGATTATATGTAGCTGTAATAAGAAATTCCTCCTTCCCTTTGACGTCCGTAAAAAAATTTTGTTTTTCAAATGCTATTGATGAGCTTAAGTAGAGTAGAGTAGAGTAGAAGAAAAGTGTGTGCCTGTGTGAGTGTGTAAAAGGAAAATGTCTGGCAATCAAACTACACCTAATTCTGTGTCTACGCCATAGATATGTTTCTTGAAAACTCGCGCAAAGCATATAGTATAAAAAAAGATGGAGTATCCATAAAAATTATGAGATTGCTTCTAGGTACATATTTAAAGCCAGATAATAAGATATGGATGTAGTTTAAGGTCATGATGGTTTATGCTTTTATTTTAATTTAATAAAAAATAGTTCATCTAGAAAAGTAAATGTCAAAAACCATTAAATCTAAATATAACAAGTAAGAGTGCTGAATTCGGCCATGCCGATTCTTATATACCCTTCACAACGTGTAGTCATGCAATAACAATTATTTGTATCACCATTCATATTTTGTATCACCATTCCATTCTAAAATTATAAGTTAAGTTTAAAAAAAAATAAATAAAAAAAAAAAAAATAAAATAAATAAACTAAATAAAATAAAAATAAAATAAAATAAAAATAAAAAATTGATTTTTTTTTTAACTGGGATACGAACCTACGTTTATCAAATCTCACTTGTTTATAGAGCCATTTTTCTGATTTTTAATACCGATCTGCTCCCGAATATTGCTGATATTTAGGTACCCTACACGGGCCTAAAAAATTTCTGGGGACTTTAAAAAGTTGATTTCAACATACACATAAACAGACGGACAGTTGTTAATTGCCTGCCCTATTTATAAGCTTTCAGAAAATATATACTTTATGAGGTCGGAAATGAAAATTGTAGAAATATTTGTCTATTTTAGTTGCCATAGAGTCCTGCTTTAATGCAGTGAGGATAAGAACCTCTTTGTTATCACCACTTATTTCTTTAGTATCGGTTGTCTCAAGCGAAAACCAATTATTTTATAATCGCTAAGTGCGTTATCTAACAATAACTCTTCCATTATCATGGGCTTTCGCTATGATGTTGGAATACTCAATCGTGTTAGAAGCTACTGGGCGATTTTTTAAAGCTTATTCTGGCTAAAATGTTCTCCAACATGCATTCAAGGTTGATTCTTAAAATTAATATTAATAGCGTTGATTAAGCGTTTTCAATTATGGACTGTACAAAAGTCTATAATTGCAAATTTTTGAAACGCGTCTGTGACTTTTAAATTTGTATTGATGTAATAACTCATAGATCCAGCGGCGAAAATTTTGTGTTTGGAGCAGAAAACCAAACTAGACAGTCCGATGCTCTAAATGTCAATGACATTGTCTATAATCAAAAAACTTAAGAATCTAGGCCTTTATAGCTCATAGAACGCCAAACTCTCGGTACAAAATATTTATGAAAATGTTCCATAAAAAGCACTGATTTTACCCAGGTCTTTTTATTAGACGCCCTGTAAACGGCTACTGAGTCCATATTTAAGTCTTTGAGCGACCTTAATTTTAAAGCCCGATTCGCAAGTAAGGGTTTTAAAATGTGATTTTCTGAAGATTTGAAGCAAGATCAAAAGCCTCACGATCTTGGGCTGCCTTAAACCTACTTTTTTTTTGTTTGAGTTTTAGATATACTTATATGTTCGACTTGGCATTAGCTTCTTTTTTTTTATCGCATTCCATACCTGATGCGGAGTGTAACCACTATCTTGAATTATTTTAGTCAGTTTTACCAATAATTTTAAAATTATTAAATAAAACAAAAAGCTTTCAAAGAATTATCTTAATATGTTTTATTATGATAGAAGGATTTATGACAACTGTTTGTGAAACAAAATATGGGCTAGATGCTTCATATTCCGAGAGTTCATATTTTCAATGACACTGAGACATAATTGAGCTTCAATGTTGTTACTGCGTCGAATTATCTCATCATTTAGCTTTTGAATTGTTGTTTGCTTATTGACCTACACTTTTTCTTTTAAATATCCTTAAAGAAATAAGTTCAACGCTGTCAAATCACATGATCGTGGCGGCCAATTAACATCGCCAATGTGTGGGATAATACGTCCATTGAATTTCTCGCGCATAAGAGCCATTGTTTCGTTGGATGTGTGGCAAGTGGCACTTTTTTGTTCAAACCACATTTCGTCCAGGTCAGTATCCTCAATTTCTGACCTCTACAAGGCCGTTATCATCTCCGTTATCAGTGGGTTAAAACAGTCATAACTTTTTTAATTTTTAATTTTATTATTTTTTTTTGCAAAATAATAAAATATTGGGAGATTTTTTAAATTTAGGTGTGAAAGATTACGTCATTAATAGCATTTTCCATGACACGAGTCAGAGTATCTGGCTGCAACGCTCTTATACCGGCTCCAATATTCTCTTTGAGCTGTGCAAGTGTTCTGGGTTTATTGATATACACCTTCTCTTTCAAATATCCCCAAAGGAAATAATCTGGTGCTGTTAAATCCGGCGAACGGGCAGGCCAATTGAATGCTGAATTTTTGGAAATTAAACGTTCGCCAAAAATCTGCCTTAGGAGCTGCATAGTGGCTCGAGTAGTGGCCCCTTGTACTGGCAGAAAATTTAAACTTCAAATAATGTACATACATTTTGAGGCCGCGTTGTAGCAAATCAAATTGTGAGGAAACAGAATGAAATATTTATTATTTTTTGGATTACGTTAAATTAAACGGCGTAAAAACAGAATTAGGTGTATTGTAAAATCTGTGAGCTAACAGCTGGCTAAAGTGCTGTTAGCGTTATATGAAATCAAATCGCTTAAAAACAGTATGAAATATTTTTTTTATTTAATTTTGAATCGCGTTAACTCAAATTCCGTAAAAACAGAATTAGATGTACTGTAAAATCTGTGAGCTAACAGCAGGCTAAAGTGGTATGCAAACAAAATTCTATTAATTTATCATGATTGACTGGTAAGATATAGACAATAAAAAAATATTACCAATCTGAGGCAGATTAAATTTAAAATCATTTTATGTTTATTGAAAAATCAAAAAATGTCTTCATATTTTCTTCACATACTGTATTTGTATTTACAGTTCTGTTTTGGTATACACACATATGGTATGCAAACAAAATTCTATTAATTTATCATGATTGACTGGTAAGATATAGACAATAAAAAAATATTACCAATCTGAGGCAGATTAAATTTAAAATCATTTTATGTTTATTGAAAAATCAAAAAATGTCTTCATATTTTCTTCACATACTGTATTTGTATTTACAGTTACAGTTTTCGGTTATTGTGTCTGCGTTTGTATCTTTTTTGTTTGTTAGTTTTAGTAATAACAGTCTTGTTGATGATGATTACATTAACATTTATGAGTCTCTCTCTCTGTCCTCACACTAATTTACTCATTCTGGATAGATTTTAATTCATTTTGCATGTGTTACGAGTTTGAGTCAATGATGGAGGGTTGCAGATGGATATTGAATGTGAAATTAGTGCTTAATTTGTATTTCTTAAAGTTGTAATTAAATACTCATTGTAGTTTGTATGAGAAAATGAAATAAAAGAACCTGTTCACTATTTGTTTTACGTTGAAATTTTAAAATGGTTCTGTAGAGCATTTATTGAAAAACGATGATGAAAATTAGACAGTAATATAAAGTTTGCTGAAAGTCTCTTAAACAATAAGCCAAGTACTACAGCAGTTCAGATAATAATTATCTAGTAAATAGCAGGATATGTATGTTTGAAAAGTATGGTTAGCCAGCCTGAACGACAGAGAAAACTTTTACAGATCAACTAGTCTCAGATTGAGACCCTTTAATTCTTAAAAGTGAGAAAAGGTGTATTTAGTCTTAATTTGATTTCCCTCTTTAAAATAAGATCAAAAGATAAAATTGGAAATAACACAAAAAATATATACAAATTAATTGATTAACGAATTGACGTTGAAGATGGCGAAAGGTGTGGTCAGATTTACATCAGTACATGGTCAGATTTCCGTACCTGATGATGTTCTTACCTACTTAATATGTATGTCAGCAACACACAAATGCCAAAATAATATACATGATAATTATAGATTTTGAACAATCACCTTACTAAAAGCTATTGAACCAATTAACAACAGCGCCGAAGCAAAAGATAGGAGGTACGTAATAACCTATTACTTAATTTTAAGTCTATTCTCCAAAAGACGTCAGACCACTAAGATGAAAGGTAGCAGCACCCTAAGAATTTTATATTGGCCGAAGTCGCAACTCTCTCTTTTAATAAAGATAACATGGCAGGAGAAAGATATTATGCAGGACATTAAAAATTTAACTTCAGGCATTTTATCACTGGGTTGAATTCATGTGGCGCACCATCGCTCTTTTGTAAAAGTGTAACACACAGATCGACGATATTTGTACATAACCGTCACAGGTCAAGCACAAGCAACTTACTTGAGAGCTCCGCTTATTTAATTTCTTATCGCGTGGCTACTCGGATATACAAGTGAACATGGAGTCTTTCTCTACAACAACTAGAAAACAGAAAATCACATTCATTACCAATCGAATGGTTCAGTTCCTGCAATCGGATTTTTCAGTTGTGATTATAAAATTTCTTTTGCAAGAATCATATTTTATTAGTGCTGACTACATATTTATATTCAGAAACGAAATTCTGTAGATATAGCCGTAAAATTCTACTATCACAACTAGACTATGCAATTGGCAACAATTGCGGTACTCACAACAACTAAGCAAGTAACTCTGTTGAAATATATCAGCACTGAAAAACGTTAATTGCTGCCCAAAGCCAGTCCTCTGACGAGCATTACTCATTTAGCAATAGATCTCTGTTATCTCTGTTACGAAATTCTGTAGATATAACCGTTAAATTCTACTATCACAACTAGACTATGCGATTGGTAACAATTGCGGTACTCACAACAACTAAGCAAGTAACTCTGTTGAAATATATCAGCACTGAGAAACGTTAATTGCTGCCCAAAGCCCGTCCTCTGACGAGCATTACTCATTTAGCAATAGATCTCTGTTACCTAAAACCAAAGCCACCACATGTACTCTGAAGAGACCAATAATTAGCTTAGGGGCCCTATGCTAGGCTCCTTCAATTTGTTCGCTCCATTAAGTTTTGGTTGGTTATGTTAGGTTAGGTAGAACAGGCAGCTGTTGTGCAGCTCACTTGGGTCCATTATATTGATCCCATTGTGATACCTGAATATAAAAGAAAGAATAGAATAGAATAGAAAAGAAACAGCAGTCCAGAGTCTCCGGCGGGAATCGAAACCGCAACCCCCAAACTAGCAGAACTAGTCCATCTGGTAGCACACTTTTCTCCGAGATTCAATTGCACTAAAGTAATATAACCTGAGTTGAGAAATAATGACATTAAAAGAAGATTCGACCTATGTGAAATTGTGTAGGAAACTGATATATAAAGATGGCTAGAAGCTGTCTTTAAATCGTTCATTCAAATGGTACTGTGGTGTATGTTAACTACCTTAACTAAACCTACTCTTGTCCTTTTTACAATACCCTGAAATCGAGACACGAATACTGACATTGCATGGCATGAGTGTCGTGTAAATACATATTTAGGAATCAGTTTCCTTAAGATGACCGAAATATATATAGGCGGCTAGTTAACTGCCTTTAAATCCAACATCAAATAGTACCAAGGAGTATGTTAAGTACTACCTTAACCAAAAATCTTCTTGTCTTTTTTAAAATACCCAGATATCGAGACACGAATACTGACCTTGAGTAACATGAGAGTCGTGTTAGTACATTTTTGGAAATAATTTTTGACAAGACCCTGATTTTTAATTCGTATTTGTTATATATGATCAAAAACGAATTATAAACTACGACGAGTAAGTGTATTAGAAAAGCTGGAGCTTTCCAGATTTCTAGTCAATAAATGTTTTCAGATAATTTGCTAAGAATTTTAAAGCTTGCTAAACTGTGACATTCGTTTATCAGACGTTTAAGGTTGTCTAGGCATTTAATTACTTTCCTTGGCAGAAATGCAGTCAGAGTACTGAGGTATTAACGGAGGACCTTGAGCTGGATAACTGCTTTGGTCACAGGGCATGGCAACTTCATAACTCATTTGCACAGGATCGGGGTTGTGGAGGATGATGTTTGCAGAATGTGCCTTGAGACTGCTGAGATAGCGGCGCGAATGTCTTGCAATGGCTGGCAATAGCTCCAGACACGTTGGATGTGAGTGCTATGGGGATAATAAGTCTGAGGCAAATGCTGGCGATGACAAAGGACTCTGTGATGAGGATTGTGAATAATAATTAGTCTGCAATGTAAAGTTACGAAGAGGGTCGAAAGGCGACCCGTTAATGGTAGAGGACTGCTTGGATATTCCCCCTACATGTATATATACATAATTACTTTGCATGTCTTACACTATCGGCCATGTCATGAAAATCGAAATCATGTGAAATTGAAATCGACAAATATTTTCAATTGAATTTTTGTAAAAATGGACGCAGCTTTTCCTGGTTTCAAAAGTAGTTTAAGTATAGGAATGTGGTCTTCAAAGTATGAGGTATATAAAAGGAAATATTTTTATGAACTTTGAATACGGAAGAGTTTTCAAAATTTGATCGATTTCAATTTCACGTGATTTCGATTTCCATGACATGGCCGTATATTTGGAATTTATGTTCAAATAAAGATTAATCCCTATAAAAGATAAAACCTAAATCTCGGAATACGGAAAACCAAAATATTTTTTTATCAATACTCAGACCATTCTAATTAACGTCTTGTTAAAAACGGGTTTAATCTGAAGCTTTAAAGGACCTGAATGATTTAGGATTTTACATATAATGCTTACGGGCAAATATTAATAGATCTCTTCGGTAAAATAAATCAAAAGCCTTTTTATGACTAGAAAATTGTAAACTAGAACTGTTACAATTTTGTCTTAACACTTTTAAATACATAAGGACACCCTTAAAAACTACTTTCAAATAGTAAATCCATGTGATTTTTGCTACACAAATAAATGATGGTAAATGAGACTTGTTGTTCTCTGCAATTATTATTGTTAATCCCTTGTCAAAAAAAAAATAAATATTTTTCTATGCCGCTATAGAAGTTATTCATTTTCACTATGACCTCGAGTATTAAGCTTAATTGAGAAGGATTTTTTATGCTGCAAATGAAACAAAAAATGAAAAGCAAATAACTTTTTATTTTCATTTAAAAATAAACTGCCATTCTTGCACTTTAACAAAAACAACAACAGAACACACATAAACCTTTTCAATAGATCCAGTGATTAAAAATCCTGTATAAACAGTGAGAGATCCTATAAACGAACAATTACTTTCGCAGTGGATTTTTATTTTAAGTAATACATTTGCCTGAAGTAGTATTTCTTCATTCTTTTCTTTGTGTGAATACCGAATGCATATAATTTAGATGTAATATAGCGGAACGAATTATAAATGGAGCAAATAATTACTAACATGAAATTTTTGCAGAGTCTAATACCTGCTAGACTTTTAAGTTTTTACGACGAATAACCACAGAACAATGTGTGTTGCCATTTTTACCATTTTTACCATTTCAATGTCGATTGTAAGTGAGCATTTTTGTTTTTACTTTCTTTCACGGCCGAAAAATGGCCATGAGATCGTCCTTATAACAACACGAAACCTTTTACAGGACCTGCCTGTTATTAGGACGTTTACTGTATTCATATATAAACCCATTTTAGTTTATAAACCAGCCAAACAAATATAAATAAACAGCAACAAAAATTTTGTTAAATTATTGTTTATAATGACGCAAATGATGATTCCTTAAAAAAAAAAAAAAAAACAAACAAAGAAAAAACTCCACTCAGTTCACATATAAACGACGATAAAATAATGAATACATACAAACGAATAACAAATAACATCAACATCATCATCGTCATCGTCATAAACTTTTATGCAAATTCGTATAGAGTTTAAGGGGGAAAAATTTTTTTGTACAAAAGCAAAACTAAATAAAACAAAAACAAACTAAAAATCTTTTGTAAAAGAAAAAAGTACAAAAACTACCCATACATAAGTATGTGCGTATGTGTGTCTATATGCATACATTCAGTATGCAGTAAATGCCAACTTCCGTCATTGAGACTCCTCAACTTATGAGCAATAACAGCACGCAGCTAAAAGCAATGAACTTTTATTCTGAATGTGAGTGTCTGCTTTTGACAAAAAATTATATTTTAGATATAAATACTTGCATATGTATAATCATTTGCTATTTGGGATATCACAGTTAAGGAGTACACTGTTTAGGAACACACATAATCGCCTGTGTTCTATATTCCGAGTGAAATTAAATCACTCGGAATTGCCATTGTAGTGTTATTGTTTATAACAACAATTTCATAGCAATTCCGCAATGTGCGGAATACAAATCTGCCCAAAATTTGTAAAAAAAAAGATTAGCATACTGTTAGGGGACATAATATAATTATGGGCCAATTCAAAGTGGTTGCATATCAGTCATATTTGTACTATTTCTTATTATTTTATGCACGCATAAAATTTTTGTTAGTAATTTCCATACAAAGAAAATAATAAGACTTTACACATTTGTTTCCTATGTATAAGAAATTGTTTATGTTATACTTTTAACCATACTGTCTCTCAGAGAGAATTTCTTCGCTTCTCACCTCTCAGAGAGAATATTTTGTATTTTCTTCTTTCCTGTATACATACAATTTTTAACAGCGTCATCTCTTTGTCTTCTTTCTTGTATTAAATACATAATTTGTTAACAAAGGGTGTTCAAAGTCACTAGTCATATTAATATGAATTATATGACATAGTACAATATGAGAGTCTACTTTGAATTGGCCCTATATCTTAACAGGAATACGTTTCTAACTGTCAGGGGACTTATTGAATTCTCCTCTTTTTCCAAACTAGCCTAGCCTAAGACCATTTTTATCAAAACGCTTGGTATTTATATTATGTCTCTATTGAAAATCTTGCTAGAAGTTCCATGGTCATTGAAAATAACACTTTTTGGCTTTCCGAGACCTCACTTGTGCGCTGCAGTTGATTTTGCAGGCCGTACTTAATATGTGTAGTATATATTTTTAAGTTTAGTTTGGCCTTACAACGGAATGGTATACGTTTGTTTGAGAAGAAGAGCATTACTTGGGACTAGTACCTTTTAAGGGTATACACGTAGGCCTGGGGACAAATTACGGCATTCAAACGCGATCGAAATTTTTAAACTCTAATAAGAATCTACATACCAAAATCATATCGAACACGATCTTTCTAAAAAAAAAGGTTGATTATGATTGACTGTTGTAATGTGCCCCCTGTTCCGGCTTGATGTTTGGTTTTAAACATTAAAAGCTTCTCCCAAATTTGTAATTTGTAAAAACTGTAATAATCAAAAACCTAATTTTTTTATTCAGTTTGAAGCCCTAAAGTATGGGAAATTTAGTATATTATCCCTGTGAAAGATATCGCAACAAACACGATCGACATTGACATTACAGTCATATCGACCCCTGTGCGCGAAACTATCGTATGTTACAAAGACAAAATTTTCCAGGAGAGCGTTTTTACTACTTTTTAATAAATAAAAACGTAAATAACACTGCTACATACGATAAAATGGACACAGTCTTATCTCCATAATTAAAACAGTTAATATTTTACCAGCAGATGAATTAATGGATGTAGAACCAATTTTCATAAAAAAGTCGATTTCTAAAAAAACGTAACATACTATAATTTCGCGCACAGCGGACGATAGGATTTACACGTGATGTTAACAGAGAGCATCATGCGAACCAAATGGGTTCTTAACTCTATATGATCTGTTATTACACAACTAGTCTAAGTAAGTTTCCCATTGTGTCAATATTTGGGTTTCTGAAACAGAATCGAATCCCGAATTCTGCATCTTTCTGACGTTCTCTTCTAAAACTTAAACGTTAAGTTCGTTTGTGAACCATCACATTTTGGATACCTTATCCGCTTCTACATTTTCGACAACGCCATGGTGGCCTAAACTAATATTATCTAAACACGTTTACAACTTGAAAACGAGTTTAATTCACTCTGATATTAAAGGAATTTTCAGATTCAAGACTTTAATCTCCTAGTTCTCTGATAACTGCTTGGCTGTTCTGAAAGGTACAAGTCTTAGCTACATTAGCAGTTTCCCCTGGCCATAATCTCAGGCTAAAAAAACAGTGTTCAAAACTGTTACTTATAAGGTATGAAATACGTATAATAAGCTAAGGCGAGACAGAGTGATGACGACTTTCAGCTAAAGTATTGCGCTGTATTTGTGAAACCCCACGGTAAAGTACAAAATCTTGCAAACCTTTATAATTAACCAGCGTTATTTTCCAGCTAAATTTGTGATTAAAAGTTTAGTTTTTCAACTAACGGATTTCCCAATAGTTACTTGGCAATTTTGAACGCACTATCTTACTGATTATCTAACTGTTTGTTTCCTTTTTTCAGTAAACTCAACATTTTCCTCATGGTAGAGTACACGAGCGAACAATGTATGTAAATTATAAAAATTTACCACCAAAATTCGGAGCCGGTAACCGGCTCCGAATTTTCTGTCGTTATTCTTGCCCTTTATTTTTTTGGCTCAATGGGTTCGTCAATAAGCAAAATATGCGTAAATAGTCGACTTAAAACCCACATGTTCTTAATGAGTCAGCACTTCATCCACAAAAAATATCTGTTTGGTGCCGTTTGCATGCCAACGTCGTCATTGGGTCATACTTTTTCGTCGACAATAACGATCGTCACATTACTGTGAATGGCGATCGTTATCGCGCGATGATTACCGATTATTTTTGGCTAAAATTTGAAAACATTGACTTGGACGACATGCAGCTTCAACTGGACGTTGCCACAAGCCACACAGCACACGTTACAATCGATTTTTATAGGAGTAAGTTTGATAAGCGTGTATTTTAACAAAATGGATCAGCCAACTCGTTCGTGCTATTAAACGCCGATAGACTTTTTTCTTTTGGGCCGCGTCAAATCATTAGTCTATGCCAAAAAGCCGACGACGTTGGAAGAACTCAGCGCCAACATTGAACGCGAAATAGAGTCATCGAAAACTGGGTCCAAAGAATCAATCGCTGCCGAAGTGCCCGCGATGGCCATATAAACAAAGTCGAATTGCATTCATAAATGTTTTGAATGTATTTCAAGTCGATCATAAAGTTTTGGAAATATCTTAAATGGTTTGCGTTTTATTTAAAAAAAATACTTTTCAAATCGTTATTGGAAGACCCGAAATATATAAGAGAAAGGATCAAAATTGTATTGTCAAAGAACCGAAACTGGTTGCACCCATAGCTAGAGATTCCACTTAAGTAATATTTTTTTTCTTTGTCTTTACACATCCAATTCCACTCGAATACTTATTAACTAGCTTCGAAGTTATAATGTATCTCCTTTTTAATTACGGAAATTTTCAGAACCTTCGTAAAAAGCTTTCACATTTAATAGTACTCGAAATTCAGATTAACTTAGATTACGTATATAAAAATAAGACATCGGTCTCGTAACTGGTTCCTTGGCAACAAAACAAAAAAACCTTTAAGAAAATCATAAAAGATTTAGAAAACCCACAAAACATGATAAATTTATTATTTTTTAAACTCACTCTGATGCCCAACAGTGATGTCCCCAATTATGTTTTTTTGTACTCATATACACATACACACTATACAAGTACTGATTGCGTTTATGTCCATAAACCCCCCACGCACAGTTCTTAATACATAGAAATATGTTGTGGTGATATTTGTTGAATAATTCTAAGCTTAATTTAAAATAGTTTTTTTTTCCTTCAATTGAATTTATTCATAAATTCTAATTTAGTTTTTTTTTGCATATATTTTTGAGAACTCTTATTTATTTTGTTGTATTATACAGGCATTTACGAAAAAACCAGGTGTTAGAAAAATTGCAACTTTTATGAGTAATAAAGCGGTTTTAATTTAATGATACTTTTTAACATTTCGTTATAAAATAATTGTAATATTGTATAGAGTATTTTTTATAAACTTTTTTAGGGGTGGTTCTGATAACTGGATATACAAGAGATTTTGTAACAGCAAATAGGGGTTGTGGATGACAGGGCTTTAATGAATTATAAACGCTATCTAAAGGAAGTACTTGCAATATTAAAAAAGGGATGTGAGAAGTAATCTTCTGCTGTAGATATCTAAAAATATTCTTAAGAAAATTATGCATATTTAGACATTTTAAGTGAATCTTTTTTTTTTTTGTCATTAATATTTTTTTCAATATTTATCCCAAATGTGTTGTTTATTTAGCCCATGGCATTTAGTTCATATCACTCTAAAATTTAGAAGTCAAAAAATAAAAAAAAATATACAGATTAAACATTCTCCTCATTTTCCCCAATTCAGTCAGAAATGTACTTAAAGTCCAGTCAATAAAACAAAATCTCTTGGCACTTTTTACACTGACCCAGATTATGTGTTCTTGAAATCAAAAAGAAACAAAAACAAACAACATTCAATGGAACTTTTCTTATACATTATTAATAATAAGAACAAAATATTTGCAAAATCAAAAAGAAACGAAAAAAGTCTCCAAAGTATTGAAATGGTGTAAGTATTTAATCCATCTTTAGCCTACTAAGAAATAAGAAAATAAATGCCAAACCTTTAAAAATTAATAATGATTGTCATTAAAAAAGGAAAATAAGAGGAATAACAAAACAGAAATAAATAATTTTTCGGCAAGAGTAAGAGATTAGATTAATTGCTATAAAATTGAGTAGAATGACATAATATGGAATAATTTATTTTAAATTAATTTGAAATATAAAAATGTTTGTATAGTGAATGATAAATGAAAGCAAAAAGGCAATGCAGAGTTTCCCAATTTGTTAAAATTTCTATTTAAAGTTTTATTTTGCAGGGCTTTATTTCCAACCCCAATAGAACTTGAATTTTAAAAATAACAGAAAATAGTCAATTGTAACCAGAAATTTTTTTTTATTCAAAAGACCAATGTGTTGAACAATGTCACCGAATTATTAATGAAATAACTGACGCCTTTGAAAACAAACGCTACTGCTCAGCAGTCTTTTTTGATATTCAATAAGCATTTGATAGCGTATGGCACCACGGCTTACTTTTTAAATTAAAGAAAGTTCTAACGGCTTCATTCTATTTATTTTTCAAAAGTTATCTCTCTCAAAGACACTTTTACGTCAAAAGTAAGGACGAAAGATAAGGCATATATGAAATTAAAGCAGGCATACCACAGGGCAGCGTATGCCTGTACCACAGGGCAGCGTATGCCTGCAGTTTTTACCGCGGACATGCCACACACAAATAATGTCGTAGTAGCCACATACGCAGATGACACAGCAATAGTCGCAGCAAGTCAATGCCCAACAATCAAAGATAAAAACGCGGCAGTTGTATTGGCTACTACTTAGGACCAAAATCCGAACTAAACTTAAACAATAAACTAAGAATTTACATAGCTATCCTGAAACCAGTTCGAACGTACGGAATTATGCTATGGAGAACATCAAGTCAAATATTGATATTCTAGAGAGATATCGATCAAACATTTTAAAACTGGCTACTGCAGTGCCATGGTGCGTAACAAACAAATGTATTCGAAGAGATTTAAAAATGCACTCAGTAAGAGAAGAAATTCAAAGATTCAGCGAAAACTACCTTAAAAGACTTAGTAACCATACAAATACTGTGGCTGTTGCACTCTTAGACAACAGCAATAATACACGAAGACTGAAACGTGTACACGTATTAGATTTACCTTCTAGAAACTAGTCTTCTTATAATGTATAGTTATAATTAAACTAAGTAAACCAATGTTAACTATTTTTAAATTATTTATAGTTATGCAGCTCATTGGAGCTGTATAATTCCTGTTATGCTATACATACTTTGATTATCAAATTTGCTTATTATCTTAGATAAAAAGATCAATGTGTCGGCGTATTATCAATAGATCACTACTATTTCAGTTCTCTTTTCAAACTTCTTCGTTTCCCAGCTTTATCGTTCGGCATCCCTTCGTTCACTGAGTTCCGCGCCACTATAGACGTTTTCTCTGGACTATAAAAACTATTTTATATTGCCGACAACTCTAACAGCACAATCCTGCGCAATCGCCAGCATGTTGTGTAGACTGAGATCACTTATTCACAGTTAATGTGTGCCTACCTGTGATTCTTACTCTGCTAAGATCTAAGTCTTCCTAACGTTTTAAAGTACGAAATCTAGGATTTCCAGTTACCAGGATACCGATAGATACTGATGTCACTATCCAATCCCTCATTGCTCATTTCCACAATAAGCTTGTGATGCAGCCCCTCGATCATCTCCACTCGTTTCATGCGTTCCATCGGCATCTGAGTCTCTCTAAGCTCTTTATAGTACGAGTTCCTTAATTCTTTTGTCCCTATTTATAAATGCTTTCATTGTGCATGGATATATTCGCAATAAGTGTGAGAAGCAGTCCATCGACAGCCTTAATTCAACCCATAAGCTAGTCGGCCTCTGACTCTCCCTATCTTTTTTATGAACGAGGTCCAAGCTTCTTCTATGCTCCAGCCAGAGGTGTTGGTAACATTTCTAAAATCCGGACTAGCAACCCAACCCAAACCCATTTATATATGAGGTCCAGGATTCACCTATGCCTTAGCCTTAGAGGGATTGGTTATACCTCTATGCTCCGGACTAGCAATAACACTAAGTCGAGGACACTCCAACAAGGTAACATGCGTTCTGGGAGATAACATTTTATTTACACTTGAAGAATTATTTTATACATATGGACATCGCAAGTGTTCTTTACACAGCGCATGGCGGACGTCAAATTTCGGTCCACTACATAAAACCAAGTGACGCTATGATAATGCACCGAAACAAACTTAGCATGTAATTGCTTTCTTTAAAACAGCCTTAAGCTTCTTTTCAACGAGTACCGCATCTAAAGAGTGTCTTAGTAAGAATGTAAGTATAATAATATAGAAAAATTTTTAAGTTAAAAC
Source organism: Phyto melanocephala (assembly GCA_941918925.1). Lineage (NCBI taxonomy): Eukaryota > Metazoa > Arthropoda > Insecta > Diptera > Rhinophoridae > Phyto > Phyto melanocephala. Next base: position 23,788,180 of record OW799236.1, on the reverse strand, counting down.
ACCTATTCTCTCTGGATAATTGTAATCTTTTATTGGATTGAACTACGTTATTCTTTTCCCGTAACGAATGCCGCTCACAGTTACTGCGATTTCGGTGTCATCTTCGAAAAAGTCAGGCCTGACTAAAATTCTCACCAGGAGGTTGCTCGTTGTCAGTGCATTTGTTTCTCATGAATTGCATGAGGAATTCCTAAGACTCAAATTCGACAATTTGTGTATTCACCCATTGAGATGGAAATGCGCTTCATCGAAAATGTTCGTTTTCGAAAAATTGGCATTGACTTTACTTTGCTTCAATACCCACTCAACGAATTGCCGGTAGTCTCCGTGGTCTGCTGGTTTGAGGTTCTGATTAACCTGACTTTTATTTGCATAAAGATCTTTTGTCAAAATTAGCTGCGTAATGCTTCGTGAAATTTAAAGTTGCTAAGAACGAATTCGTATTGATAGTTTTGGTTTTTCAGCGAAACTCTCGTCTACAACAGCATGGTTTTAAGAGACCGATCGGTAACTTTATGCAAAGAAGTCTTATTGTAAATAAACAGTCCAGTTTGTATTTATATTTTTTTACCACTTTTGGAATGGTTGACTCGCGATTAAAAAATTTTTAGAGGTTTGCGAGCGTTCTCTTCATAACTTTACCAATTGGTTTTTTGTAATAAGTTTTACAATTATAGCGTGTTTTTTAAAAAATTGGAATCAATATATGTTAAAGCTGTCATATTTAAAACCTGCCACTTGTACAAAAAATTACACTAAATTCAAAAATTGGCACGCTAAATATTTAGAATAAAAACAATAATATTTTATGTTGAGAATCTCTAAAGCCTTGTTTAGAACAACACATTTTAAAAAAATAGGCTAATTCACAAGGGTGTCCTAAGTGTCATATTGTCATAAATTTACAAAAAAAAATTAAAATAATTAAGAAGTTTTGTATTAAACATTGTCAAATTTTAAGACCTTTTTACAATTTTTTAAAATTATGACATTATGATAATACGACACTTTGTGAACTAGCTAATTATGTTTAATTATATTTCCCTAACAACAGTTATTTGAAAAAACTACCAAAAAAAATGAAAATATCTATATATATAAAAGTGAAACTCTGTGTGTGTGTGTGTGTGTGTGTTAGCTATAGACTCTGAAACTGTAAAACCAATCGGGCTCAAACTTTGGTAAGTTGTTGTACACATACCGGGGAGTGTTTATGGATGAAAAAAAGTGGGCGGGGCCACGCCCATAAAAAATTAGTTATCAGTTTTAGCTACTTGCACTTGACCGATTTTTCTGAAACTTTGCACACATATCGAGCTGTCATGACTAAATAATTTCGTGATAAGAAAAGTGGGCGGGGCCACGCCCCTAAAAAAGTTTTAATATTGAGGTACTTGAACTGGACCGATTTTTCTGAAACTTTGCACACATATTAAGCTGTCGTTACTTTATAATTTTGCGATTAAAAAAGTGGGCGGGGCCACGCCCATAAAAAAAGGCTATAATTTTGAGGTACTTGCACCAGACTGATTTCTCTGAAACTTTGCACACATATTGAGCTGTCATGACTAAATAATTTCGTGATTAGAAAAGTGGGCAGTGCCACGCCCATAAAAAAAAGGTATCATTTTGAAGTACTTGCACTGGACCGATTATTCTGAAACTTCGCACACACATTGAGCTGTTATGACTTTACAATTTCGTGATAAGAAAAGTGGGCAGGGCCACGCCCATAAAAACAATTTTAATTTTGAGGTACTTGCACTGGTCCGATTCTTCTGAAACTTTGCACACATATTAAGCTGTTATGACTTTACAATTTTGTGACTAGAAAAGTGGGCAATGCCACGCCCATAAAAAAATTATAATTTTTAAGTTTTTTCACTTGATATTCAATTAAAATTCAGAATGCATTTCGATTCATTAAGGGGCGTAGCAACGCGCGCCGGGTTTGGCTAGTGTTTAATAAATGCCAGATACATTAGTACAAATTGACTACAATTTATTATACAAACTCCAAGGCGATATGCAAATTGTGTAGAGTGTAATTGTAATATTAAAGTTCAATGGCTTTTTGCTTTTTTATTGTATTTGTGCCACACAACAGGTGTAGAAAAAATTTAGTTTTTTAACAATGACAAAAAAAAATAAAGAACAAAATTATACTAAAAACTTGCTAAGAACTTTCATTATATTTTACAATTGCAAAGAGAAGAATAGAAAGATAAAGTTTTTGTAACAAATTAAAAAAAAAATTAACACAGAAAATTACAAAATTTAAATTAAACAGAACATGTGTTTAAATTATATTTTATCGCATTTTAATATTATGGATTTTTTCACAAAAATAGTAAAAACCAAAGCAACACATAATTTATATTAAACAAGTCCTTATATTTTGCTTTAGTTTTTGTGAAAATTAGTAGATTTCGAAATGTCTTAAAATCATAAAATAGTAAAAATGCCATCATCTACGCCAATGGTAAAGCTGATCAAATGTAGTTTTTAAAGTCCTAAGTCATATGAAATATACGACATCTTAAATTTTAATAGGCAAATCAATTTGTTGTTACGCAGTTAACGCTCACACCGATTTTAAAAAAAAAGGTAACATATGAAAACAACTTGAAAGGAATTTTCCTGTAGATGTGTCCAATCTCAATTCTATTAAAATTGATTCAGCATTTTAGGAGTTATAAGCGATTGCTACTAAAAAACCAATAAATAAAAAAAAAAAAACAAACTAATGCATGTTGAATCAACATTGTTCATACAAATTGTTTTTGCAAAGAGAGTTTTTTATGTTTGGTATCAATAACAAAACACAGAGAATTAAGTATAAAGCTATAAACACCATCAAGGGCTACCGACTATCGACTACCGACTACAAAAGTAGCTGGCTACAAAAATAGCCAAGTCGCCAGCTACTTAATTCTTTTAACGACTACCGACCACTAACTACGAAAAATAAACATCTGTTTTGACATATGTATTAAAGTTAACCAATGGTGCCACTATAATACTTTTTAATAGCGATATTTAATGTATTGCGTTTTTAAAACCACAATTTCATGCATTTATTGTATTGGCAGCACTAATCTGTTTTTTGTAGCCAAGAAAAATAGAAATTAGCCTAAGTTGGCTACGGGCTACAAAAGTAGCCGTGTAGTCGGTAGTCGTGTAGCGGCTAAAAGAATTATTCTCATAAGCACGCATGTATTCTATTTTTGACATCTTGAAGTCGATGGTCGGTGGACTTGATTGTGTTTATAGCATAACAATTTAAACTCCCGTTTTAAAGATGTATTTTTATACTCTTCAAAGTGAGTGTAAGAGTAAAAAAATAAATAAAAAAGTAAATTTCTACAATATTTATTTCCGAATTTGAAAGCTTATTAATGTGGGAGTCGATTAAGCACTGTCCGTCTGTCTATCTGTCCATATGTATGTTGAAATCAATTTCAAAAGCCCCCCGACATCCGCAAGACCACTGTATGGCATTTAAATATCAGAAATATACGGGAGCAGTTTGGTATTGGAAATCAACATAATTGCCCCAAAACTATCTGAGATATGAGCAAATAAATACCACTGCCTCTGTTTCTTTGCTTATTTTTACCACAAATATTAAAATTTTCCAGCCGTAGTATAATTCATAGACACGGTTGTTACTAATTATAAATTTAGTATGCCTGTGGAGATATTCACGAAAAATTTTGAAGAAATTGGCAAAGTTATAGGCAAAAATTATTTAAAAAAATATAAATTTTTTTAAATATATCAAATATCTTCTAACTCCTAAACAATTTTTGAACACCCTTAACATACAAAATTACAAGCCGTAATCTTAGAAATTATTTATAATAATAACAAACATATCGGTTTGAAACCAACTGAGACTTAAGCACTAGAGTACAACTGATTCGTTGTTTTTTTCTAAAGAACAGAAATGGATACAGATATCATTCAGTTTTTATAGAACCAAGAGAGCCAATATAGAGATAAAATGATAAGGCTTGACTAATAAAATACAGTTAGCTATAAAAAGAAAAAATCCAAGATGGCGTCTTAGATTTAATGGCGAACATATGAGTATAATATAGTAGTAACGGCTAGTTGGGGTAAGGGCAATACCCGACAATACCATTATCAAATAAAAAGGCTTGACCATTACAATGTAGTAAACTGTGTAAAAGTGTGAAATCGAAGATGGCATCTGAAACAAAATGGCGGAAAAAACTCCCAACAATATGGGTATTAAATGAAAGGGCTGAAATAGTTAAAGTAATTATGCATAAAACCAAATTCAAATATAAAGGTAGAAATAATAAAGCAAAATAGTGTATAACATTAAATCTTAAATGTAAGCTAAGCTAATTTTAATTAATTAATTTATCGGACCATCAATTTAATGTTTCTACCAGCTTTCAAGTGTTTTTTCTTTATTTTCATAGAATATTTTATAATTTTTAATTTTGGATATGGATTCACTTGTTTAAAAGTTTTATTAACAAGCTTAAAAACGACAGACGAATTTCTACACATATGCGTTACGTAAGTAATCTAATTTAAAATTATGTTATCAAAGAGCCGAAAAAAAAAATTAAATAATCGATTTTTTGTAAACAAAAATAACAATCTCAAGCTTAACGAAAATTTTAGCCACAATTTCCGCGTCCATCCAACTTTCAAATTCAGTTAACGGATGTCGATTGTTATTCAACATTTTATTATGCCACAATTACTTGCTTTGCTTTTGTTGTTGTTTTGGTATTATTTCATTTTAGGTTCCATCATATTTAATGTCTCTGCGTGTCTAGGTTGGGATTCTTGTTTTTTTTTATGTCGGTTTTATTGTAGTTCTGTTCGTTTGTTTTTCTGTTCTTGTGGTAATTGAAGTTTATTACCTCGTTTGTTGTTGTGGTTTATTGCTTGTTCATAAGCTTGTTTTGTTGTTAGTGCTTTTGCATTTTTTTTTTTTTTTGGGTAATTAATCTTCATTACAACAACCAATAACAATGGTTGTTGTAATAAAAGAAAAACAATTGCAATAAAATTTTTGAAGGTCTTTTTTATGCTTTTGCTATTGTCCATTGTTGGTAATTTTCGTTAGCATATTTTGCAAAACTTTATTTATTGCTAAGCTGAAGGTTATTTATAAAATAAAAATATGTATGTATGTAAAAGCGGTCATAAAGAATGTTACATATTTGTAACTTTATATTAACCAGTAGTAGGAAAATTATAGTCGGTTAAGCACGACTTAAGTATTACACTATGCATTAGAGAATGACATTGTTTAAGTGAGCAGAAATCCAAATATATCAAATCCGCTCACAATCGTTTTTGTTCAGGCTATTTTTTTTTGCCCCCCTAAATCTTTCTTAACCCTGTTCAATTGCTTGCTTATTCTTTGTTTTATACAGCAAAAATTCAACGCAATAAAAATTAACATGTACTCTAAAAGTGGGAGCGACAGCAAGCATTTGCATGCAAATATTAGCACGTTCAATGAAAAATGTAGAATAGGGAAAGTCAAAAACAAAAGCAATATAATCTTTAAAGATGTTTTCTTTGCTTTGCTTCGTAGCATATACAAAATTATTTTAATTGAATTTTTATTGCTATTCCGAACATTTTTAGGAAATTTTCTTCAGTCTTATAAGCGTTTAAATGATTTTCGGTAGTGAGATTTATATGTGGTCTGGGAACTTTAATAAAGCGTTCCTCAACAAATACAGAAAATAGTAAATAATGAGTTTTATAACGATTACAATTTTTTTTTACAGTTTGGGAGTAGTTAGTTGAGTTTTTTGAAATGGACCTTATATGGCAACCAGAGCAAATAATGGACTCAGGACTATAACATTCAGTAGGCAAAATTATTTTTTGTTAAATTTGAATATACAATCTGAAATATTATTATAAAAATTTATTTTTGGCAGGACAGTTGTACGGAGACTTACAGAGAAAACTAAACAAGTGCAGCAAGCGTTGTGTTTTTTGCGCTAAGCGCTAATGCTGAAGTGACAAACCTAAACACGGGCGTAAACGTTGTGTACCAAAGAGTAATATTCATCATAATTGTTAATAAATACTTTTGAACAAGTATAAAAACAAAAGAAACAAACATTTGTTTCGCAGCCAACTGCAGTACCTAACGCTCCGCCAAATCGAATTTTCCAATTGCAAAACGTTGCCGCCGCGTTATTTCAGTTTGCTTCATATAAAAACGATTAGGTTTGGCTGATAGTTAAATTATGAAAAAAAATTAATTTTGTCCTTGGGTAGGAAGAAGGACATATGAACAGACATAGCTTCTATCCATTTTAAACGCACAATACTCTAAAAAGGGTGTACGATTATACATTTTACTTTATATTTTGCCCATTTATTTAGTTCGATTAGGATTTGTATCAAAATCATTAAATAATATTTATGTAAAGTCTTCCACAAAGCAGAAAAACTATGTGTGGTCAACCATTAAATAAAAACAAAACATTAAAGAAAAGAAAGATTTTTGGAAAAAACAAAATAATAATTTGTTTTGTTTATTTTTCCAACACAACGATGGATTAAGTTTAAGATTTTGCTCAATTTTCAAAAAAATATTTACAAAGCAAACAAAAAAAAAATATTGCTTTAACTCACATCATTCATAATAATCATTACAGCAGAACTAAAAAAAACATTTTTTTTACAAGTTGTGAACAAAATTCAACCACAAATGTATACAATTTGAAAAATCTCTTTAAAAAAATTTAAAATGTTGTTCATTTAGAAATGCTAGTAGAAAATATTTATAAAAAAAAACTTACATTAACTACAGATTAACAGGCATGAATACAAAATGCAAATTCATTGGGTCTTATCACTTACTGACTTGCAACTGTTCAATGCAGTACAGTGATGCCAACAAATTAATATACATCGAGATCGTACAATGTAAGCAAAAGAGACGGATACAGAGAGAAAGTGCTTTGATCAATTCTTAACACATTATGTTTTGAGAATCTGAATTCCTTGCATCCTTGTAAGATATCCTTACTTACTTTTACTAATATTGTTAGACATTTATTTTAGCTTGGTAATCCAAGTGTTTTTTTTTCATAAACGATAAAAAGTTAATTCTTACTTTGCAACAGTTGGTAGTAAATAAATAAAGGTTTGTTATTGCAATGTTTTAACCCCACCAATTAAAATTTTCTGCTGCCAATTTCTTTAATATCCTTTGCGACAGCATAAGGCCATTGTTGTTCATATATATCTGTGGCTTGGAGCTAAAAGGGCCAATGTCAAAATATTTTTGAAAAAAATTTAACTTTAACTTTAATAGTGACATTGGCCAGCATTTTTTTGTGAAGCTCTTCTGGGTTAAGTATTACTTTAGCTGTTTTACCATAATGAAATAGAGCAAGAAACCAAATCTAATGCAATGATTAACTCAAAAGAGCAAAAAAAGTGACATTGGCCCTTTTAGCTCCAAGCCACAGATATATATACATACTAGCTGATACCCGGTGTGCTTCGCCACCCCCATCGTAATGAAATAAAAATTTTATAGTTTAAAAATATATTTATTTTCAAGTGCCACGCCTATTGTTACTAAATCAACCATTTCTTATTCAAATAATCATATAGACGTCATAGTGTCTCTTGCAAAATTTGGGTACTCTAACTATTATCGCTTCCCAGATATACGAATTTTTTTATTTAATTCATATGACAGGTGCCACGCCCACTATTACTAAAGCATCCATTTCTTATCAAAATAGTCATATAGATGTCAAATCTTCTCGTGCAAAATTTGGTTACTCTAACTGTTATCGCTTCCCGAATATACGAATTTTAGTATTCAATTGCTATGAGAGCTGCCACGCCCACTATTTCTAATGTACCCATTTTTTCCAGAAATGTTTATTTGGGTATCAAAGTTGCTCTTGCAAAATTTTAGTACTCTAATCGATATCGTTTTCCAAATATACGATATTTAGTATTTAATTCATGTGGCCACGCCTACTATTGAAAGTCCGCCCATTTTTCAACCAAATGTTCGTGTGGATGTCAAAGTTTACCGTACTTAATTTGCATTAACTTTCGTGATATATAATATTTAATACTTATTCTTTAATAGGGCGTGGCACCCCGCCCACTTTTCAAACCAAAGTATAGCCTATAGTTCCTTCCAGACATACAGAAAGATTCTATGAAAATTTTAAGGAAATCGGTCCAGCCGTTTAACCATCTATAAAGCACAAACAAACATACAAACACACATTGATTTTTATATACATATATAGATGTATGTAAAAGAGTAATTTTACTGGCTGACACTGATTTATCATCCCATTTTACCCTAAAATTAAAAACCTAGACATAAAGTTAGGACAGTGGGTGCCTCTTCTAATGTATATAGTTCCGTCAGAAAGTGGTTTTTAGAAATCCTAACCTTAAAGGGGTAAAAAAGGGTAAAACCGATTACCTTGTATCTGCCTAACTAAAAATAATACAGATTAACTTTAAAAAGGTATTGTAATCTACTCAAAAAATAAGCTGACAGGTGTCCGGACTTTTTTCCAAAAAAAAAAAAAACAAAAAAACAAAAAAAAAACGGGTAAAATCTAAATTTTGGTACCCTATGTAACTTTAAAACACATAATTATAAGAAAAAAAATTAAAAATTGCATTAGTTAATCCACACAAAATTATTAATAAAATGTCCACACTTTTTTCAAATTTGCATGTTTAAGGGGTAAAAATAGTCCCTCTTACTGTTATATTTTTAGAAAAAGATTTCTAATAATATTTTATAGGACATTAAATGATTATTATTATTGCCTAATAGAATATAAACTTTAAACTATAATAAAATTGTTTAGGTTAAATTTGTCTTCAATTTTAGGGGGACAAAAAACGTACCAAAAAGAAGAAAACACGGGAAATATGTGTAATTGCTAATTGCGGGGAAAATTCTGTTATAATTTTAGTACGGGTTTTACAAGACAAAAAAATTATGTAATTTGTAAAACTTAAAATACACTGGTTCATTAGCTATAAAGGGAAAAATTCTAAAAAGCGGTTCGGTACTTTTTAGATTATATTTTTTGTTATGCGAAACATAGTAGATTTATTCACTTTAAATTATGTTAATTAAAACATTTTATTCTTCATGTTTACATTTTTTAAACTTTAAATTTGTACATTACATTTGTACAAACCCGAAAAGGTACTTTTCCCCATTATTACGGTACTTTTGTATTTGCTAAGTTTATGAGTCTAGAATTCTGATATTAGGGACTTTTTATTTTCACTGAGATTGAAAATATCATAGGCTACAAAAAAAAGTAACTTTTTCGCCTAATTATGGTAATTTTTGCATTTCTAACGTTTGTGAAGCTAGAATTTTTATATTAGAGGCTATTTATCCAAGGTGAGATTAAAAATGTCTGGGCGACCGAAAACTTACTTTTTTGCATTTTAATGTCACCTTTTGTATTTTCTATTTTCATGAATCTAGATTTTTAGAATTAGGGAAACTTGAAACAAACACAAAAGAAACTTTTATGTAAAGGGTTATCCATTTCGTGGTTTCATAACTATAGGACTGGAATTCGACATCCGTTAAACTAAGTTGTTAAACCATTTTTTTTCTTTTCAGTTGAAAGTCTAACATTGACTAAAAGGGATCGCCTAACTATCACACAACGCATAAAAATTATCAAAACCTACTGCAAAAATTGTGATTCTGGCACAGCCACATATCGTGCTTTAGGAGGAGATCATGGTTTAAATAATCGTCCAACTACGCAAGAAATTGGCAAAAATGTGAAGAAATTTTAAGAGACTGGAGCGGTTACAGATATTGTAAGGCCTATGCATCATCGTTTCGCAGGTTCCGCTAAAAATATCGGTGCTTTAAGTGAAAGTGTTGCCGAAGACCCGAATGTGTCGATTCCTCGTCGTTCTTAGGAATTAGGACTGTCTTACGGCACATTATGGCGTATTTTGCAATTGGATCTACACCTACATCCATATAAAGTCTAGCTCACACAACAACTGAAGCCAGATGACCAATCACAATGTCGTAGATATGACTTTATTGCAAGAGACTTTTCCGGGTCACGTTATTTCTCGTCATGGCGATATCAACTGGCCACCAAGATCATGCGATTTGACACCATTTTTTTTGTGGGGCTACGCGAAAGACCGTGTTTATGCAGATAAACCTTTAACTCTTGAGCACTTAAAAACCAATATTCGTCAAGTTATGGCTAAGATACCGCCCATTATGTGTCAAAAAGTGGTCAAAAATTACCTCAAAAGAATCAATGCTTGCAACATTTAAATGATGTAGTGTTCCACACATAGAAGGTGAGACCGTAAATGTTATGGGCAATTTAAAAGTTACTTGTGCTACTTTTTGTATTTCAAATCCCACGTTTAAAGTTTATGAAACCAGAATTTCGCAATTAAAGACTTGTTTGAGTTGATAATTAAAATTATAGGGGCGACCAAAAAGGCACTTCTTATTGTTATGTTACTTTTTTATTCTTTTATGTTTTTGAATTTACATACAATTCTAAAGTAAGGTACTATTTACTCGACTTTGATTGTTCAAAAATTCAAGTAAATCGCAAAAAGTTACTTTTCTTATTTTCATAGTCATTTTTGCATTTGCCGAATTTATGAATTTAAAATTTAGAGAATAAGAAGCATTGAGATAGAATATATGTCGACAATATGTCCTCACAGTACTTTAAGCTTTATAAGTACAACTAATTAGTTTTTTTTTTAATTTAACGAAAAATTATTAAGAAATAAGCAAAGAAACTTAAGAATTCAATAAATACATAGTAAGAACTGCGCTAGAGAAGTAGCGGATATTTTGCACAAGTTATATTTTATATTACTAACACCACTTTAAAAATATTTTTGAATTGATTGAAAACTTGACAAAATAAAATTATGGTTTTTAGACGGTAAGCTATTGCCACTAGGTTTCTAAAAACACTTCCGAATTTTATATGAGCAATGCAGAATTCTTATAGAAATTTTTCTAAAATAATTTGATAGAGACTTTATATTTTCACAGCCCCTACAATAAATTGTCTGTTATAAAGGAACATTTTTACTTTATCTTTTAAGTGTAGAATAAAATGTAAAAATTTCTTTTGCTATACACCATGTCAATTAAATTTTTGCGGTTACTGTCCACACATGTGATGCATGCACATTGTGGTATACTAGTTAAAAAAATTGGTTGGTCTATTACAAATGCAAACAACCAACACATTTCAAAGTAGAAAAAAAAAAAAAAACCCAAATTAAAATGAAAAATATTGTCTACAACATGGGGTACAAACTATTTTACTGATAACAGGCAAGTCCCCCAACGACTACTGTTCAGTAGTCGTAGTGTTTGAAAATATTACAGAAATATACACACATGCATACCGGCGCTCATTTTGTGCTTTAGCACAAATGTTTTGTAAATTATCATACAAGGCAGAGTCAAGTCTTCTCAGCTTGTAAATAAACAACATAAAACATAGAATCTGCATATGTATATAAACTCACAAGCACATTCCAACAGTTCAGTAAAAAATATTCCGAAAATGGTAGTTATAAAAAATAATTTTTTCAATCAAATAATTTTCTCTAGATTACAAAAATAAAAAATCTTCAAACCGATTACTCCTTAGATTACTTAGGTACAGTAGAAGAACAATTGATTTAAAAATTTTTATAAAATATTGCCAAAATGAGATACAATGCTGCCATATTAAAAAGTTCAGACATGCAGGGTTGTGCATACAAACTGCTATATGTTGCATGTGTATGCGTATGTGCTTATGGATTTATTTACATTTGTATGATTCATGGTCATGTTGTCTTATCACACATAATTTTTTTTCAGTACAAAAATTAAAAGTAAAAAAAAAATTTTGTTATTGTTCATTTTGTGGTTGTGTCTGACCCTCCTTTAAGAACGTTGCCACCCATTAGGGTTATATAAGCAAGCAAATTTATGTTTTAATGTAAGTGTCTCCAGAAGTCGAATTTTACACTTATTGTGTAGAAGCTCATATATAAAATTAATGGAGATAAAAATACATGTTAAAAAAATGATTTAAAAAAAGCATTTTTGACAAATACCTGCTAAAGTAATTAATTGGAAAAAAGTAAAGAACAGTAAAACAGTGACAAAAAAAAAAGAGGGGTTTTAAAACAAATCCTAAGTAAAAAGTCTTATTTTGGATAATAAAATACTAACAAATATGGCAACTATAATACAGGTCGATATTTAAAAATTTAAGGCGTTGTTTAATAAAAACCTCCGCTAAATTCTAAAAGTATTCTATCTACAAACAATAATGAACTATGGCTTATCACACAAAAGTTTCCAATACAGATGGTTAGAGCTTTTTTTGAAAAAATTGTTAGACGATACAATGTTAGACGATCTTAACCCACAAGGAGCTAGAGGGTGATGCATTCTAAAAATACGTAAAGAAGAAGTCAAGTGCGAACCGGATTAAAAGATAGTAAAAGCAATAGAGCTGCGTTATACAATGTTCGATAGAGATCATTAATTGAGGCCATATTTACCTACTGGAAATTTCAAGGATTCCGTCCAGGATCCAGGAGGAGCAAGGAACCCTAAACAAAGGACACTAAGAAGAGATGATTAAGTGCAATTTGGTACAGAAATAACGTATTCGAATCGGCTACTGTCCAAAAATTCTGCTTTAGTAATGACAAATAAAGGCAACAATAATCTACGTTTTATATCGTTTAAAATACGTTTTAAATCTTATATTTTTCGGCAGAAGTTTGAAACCATTAAAAATTTTAAATTTGTGGGAATTGGAAAATCAAATATTATGAGATTTGTACTTTGTTAAGAAAAACAATTGAGAAAATTAATTAAAGTTAGAGAAAAATTAAAAGAAAAATATTTTTTACTAAATTCCCAATTTTTTTGTGATAATCCCCAAAATTTACCACTAAATATTTTAATGTAAATAGATGTAAAATATACTAAAATTTACCAAAAAAAATTTAAAAACAACTAATTTTGGAATTCCCAAAATGTTTCTATTAAATTCCCAAAATTCCTTCAAAGAAAATTTATGTTTTTTAATACGTTCATATTGTGTATTTCTTGAGACATATTAATATTTTTATAATTTTGTATAATTTTCTTGAACTCCCACAAAAAAACCTTTATAATTCAAATTGTGTAAATAATTCTTAACAATTTTTTTACATAATAATTTACTTTTGCAAAATGTTCTTGTAGACTCCTTTAAAAATTATATTAAATTAAAAATTCCTATATGTATTCCCAACAATCATGTTTTTAAAAAAAAATTACTAAGATATCATTTAGCAGAAAAAAAAACATTTTTTTCAATTCCCAAAATTTCCCAATATTGAAAAATATACATCTCATAATATATGGGGAAAATATTTGTCATTTATTAAAAAAAAATAAATATAATTAAGATTTGCGTTTGTTTTCTTTATGGCTGCAAAAAGTCTACACTGCAGTTCTTCACGTTTTATTGTAACCTTTGCGATCTCCAATTAAATGTTTCCTTTACCCCTCTATTTTAAACTATTAAATAATTAAACTAGTTTACAGCTGTACTGTCGTTTTAAAATCTAATTATTGTATATTTTGTTTTTATATTTTTTCTTAAGCGCATATTAAAATAGGTGTGGTTTTCTCATCGATTACATTGCAATTTTTCGTTTACAACGATCTCCCCATTTTAATTTCTAAAACAAGTCATGACTCATGACTCATGACTCATTTGTTACAAGTGTTTGTTTTGTTTGACGCTAACATTATTTTATAAATTTATTATTTTTTTTTATTTTCTACAGCTGGAAATTGTGCAACTAAACTTGCATACAAATTTATATTGAAAAAAAAAATATGACAAAAAAATACAACAGATTGCGTAGTAAACGAAAGAAGAAAACAAAATCAAGAATGACTTGAGGATTTAATATTTCTTTTTTTATGTAAAAAAAATTACTGAACATGATAAGAATATAAAAATGTGTTTAAAATGGAAAACAAAACATGAAAAAAGAAAACAATTCTTAAGAAATTTGTCTGGAGATGAATTCAAAGGCAATTGCTTATAAGTAAATGGAAATGCTGATTAAATGTACATTTTAAAATAGTAGTAGAAATGTGTAGTAAATTTTCTTAATTTTTAAATAAAAAAAGTTATATTGTAATAAGTTTTTCTTTATTTAAAAGTAATTAGAGCATATATCGTCCAAATTTCTTGATCTTTTTTATTGATTATATATGATTTTTCCAAGCTTGAGATCAATTTTTTTAGTTTTTTTATAAAAAAAAAAAAAATAAAAATAAAAATGAAATAAATAATTTTTTTTTATAAAAAAACTAAAAAAGTTGATCTCAAGCTTGGAAAAATCATATATAAGTAATTAGAGCATTTTGTGGCAGATAAAAAAAAAGTAGTAAAAAATACTACTTTTTTAAGTAATTAAAATTGGAGATTTTATAAAAATTTTTGTATGTTTACATTAAGAAGAAATACAAAAAATTCAAAAATTAATAGTGAAACTAGGTAGAACTAGTCCAATGGGGCAATTGCCGCCAGAGATTCTAGACTGGTCTGCTTCTTTTTCTTTTCTATTCTATTTTTTCTAACCTATTCAGGTATCACAAAGGGATCAATACGATGGACCCAAGTGAGCTGCACAAAAGTTGCCTGTTCTACCTAACCTAACAGTGAAACAATAAATAATTTGAGCACATCTGTAAGGTAGGTAGTAAAGCTGGTGCAAAGTTACCTCACACGCTTACCCTTACACTTACCCTTGATATAGAACTAAAAAGAAGAATAGAATAAGAACAAAATAAAGAATAGAAGATAGACAAGTGGTGAAGTAGTACTAAACAGAGCTAAGCCCTACAATAGACCCATCCTCAGTCTCGTGTCACGAAGCCAGGTCATTCCTATTACCAATCCAATCAGATTCTCGAGTTCACAGCTCGAGACATCCACCAATTCGCCTAGCCATTTCAACTTGCCAATCTGCAGTCTGGGACATTGGCACAGAATGTGCTCAACTGTCTCCAACTCCTCCGGATCCTCGCACAGCCTGCACATATCCGACAGGTTCAGTCCCAGTTTTTTTAACTGATTTAATTTTATTTATTGTAACTTAAGTTTTATCGTGCCACTATATACCCTGTACTATTACATAAGACTTGTTCTTGTTGTGCTGTATTGATTAAATAAATAAATAAATTTACCGCATCCTGCCCAACATACAGTGGCCCGTAATGATCCCTATTAAAGTTCTCACGCAGACCCTACCTCTGTCAAGAAGCAAATCCGAATCAGCCTTACTGAGCATCGGCCAAAACGTCCGTGATACCCTGCAGTCCATTCGATTACTCTAGACTCGATTAGTCTCGCCCAGAACCCATTCCCTGATCCTACCGAAATAGAAACCCAATGGAGGCCTAACCGCCTACACGCTATCAGGATCCACTATTTCCAAGCCCTGTCTTGCACACTCATCAGCCATTTCATTGCCGCTTATATTGGAGTGACCCGGCTCCCAGCATAGGCTCAATCTATATTCCTTTAAATTCAACGCAGAGCTCTCCTATAGTCATCGACCAGCCCGGAGTTCACATAATAATCTGTAATCTTTTGGAATTACTGAAAAAGTATGTTTTAAACTCTGTAAAAATAAATAAAATTTATGAAAAAATACAATTTTAAAATGTTAAAAACATAAAATTTTATTAAGTTTTATTTCTTTTATTTAGTTTCCATAATAACACATTTCAAAGGGACTTTTTCCGTCAAACCTTTAAAAATAGTAGTAGAAATACTACTATTTCAAAATAACAGAAAACATAAGTTTTAATTAAATTTTAATTGTTTAAACATTATTATTCTTATCCCATTAAAAACATTATAAATAAAGTTTTAACCAATAGTAGTATAAAGATAGTACTTTTTTTAAAACAGACAAAATAACAAATTTACATAACTTTTTTAAACTTAATTTATAATCTAGTTATTTTTAGGAAATTAAACAGAAATCTAAATTTTGAAAATAGTATAGGAGCACAATAGTAAAAATACTAATTTTGAAAAATCGCTAAAGGCAATTATAAGCAATATATAAGCAATTTCACTTGCTTAATGAAATTATCTGTGCGCTCATATTAGAGTTAAAAACTCCATTCTTTTCAATACAAAAAGTATTTAAATACTACGTCTTTAGAAAATGGATATATACAAATTTTCAATAACGCACGCAATCCTTTTACCAGACAATAACTTAAATAATTTCTTCTTGACCTAAAAGCAATACAAAATGTAAAGGGTGTTTTTTTAAGCCCGATAGAACTTGAAATTGTAAAAAATAACACAAAAAATTAAATTGTAATCAAAATTTTTTTTTTATTCGAAAGATCAATACGTGACATTAACATTTGAAAATGATTTCGGGCATATGGGCACCGCGGCTGTTCTTGACGAAGCGCATTCTGGACGTCCAATTTTATCGCAAAATTGTGTTCAGCGATGAGGCGCATTTTTGGCTTAACGGGTTTGTTAATAAGCAAAATTGCCGCATATGGAGCGAGACCAATCCACAAGAGACCCTACAGACTCCATTACATCCAGAAAAATGCACCGTTTGGTGCGGTTTTCACGCTGGTGACATCATCGGACCTTATTTCTTCAAAAATGAGGCCGGAGCTCGCGTTACGGTCAATGGAGATCGTTACCGCACCATGATCAATGATTTTTTGTTTGAAAATATGGATAACATTGATCCGGAGGAGATGTGGTTTCAACAGGATGGCGCTACGTGCCATACGGCGAACGCAACCATCGACTTATTGAAATCAAAATTTGGCGATAAGTTGATTTCGAGAAATGGACCTGTCAATTGGCCTCCAAGGTCGTGCGATTTGACACATCTCGATTATTTCCTGTGGGGCTACGTGAAGTCACTGGTTTATGCTGATAAACCAGCAACAATTGACGCCTTGGAGGCCAGCATTGTTCGTGTTATTCGTGACATACGGCCAGCAGTGCTCGAAAAAGTGGCCCAAAATTGGACGTCCAGAATGCGCTTCGTCAAGAACAGCCGCGGTGCCCATATGCCCGAAATCATTTTCAAATGTTAATGTCACGTATTGATCTTTCGAATAAAAAAAAAATTTTGATTACAATTTAATTTTTTGTGTTATTTTTTACAATTTCAAGTTCTATCGGGCTTAAAAAAACACCCTTTATTTTTGTGGCGGTATAAGAAAATTTAAAAACAAAAATAAAATTAATTAATAAATAGAGCAACATGATATTTTTCAATTATTGATTTGATCTTTAAAGGCCAGGTAGCAACATACGACTGGTGGATGTTTGTATTTGCTTTAACAAAGTCCGGACAAGCAAATTAGATTCAATTAATTTAACTAAAGTTTATTGAATTTTAAGTTTAGACACAAAACCCTGGCATTGTAGTCAAGCAACAGAAATACAGGCTATTTATTATTCATGCTTTCTTCTTTTTCTGCTTTAGAAAATAAAAAATATATTTAAACTAAAGTCTGCCTGACTTCCAGTCCAGGCATACAACCAGTCAATTGCGAATGTGTCATGCACAAACAAATGCCATTCAAATAAAAATGCACCCATTAAAGGCAAAAGCAGAACTGCAAATTTTCATGCTCATTTTCATCCCCATAATAATGTGCCTGTGCTGCCATTACTTGCATACAACAGCCAGAGTTTATACGACGATAAGACCAACCAACAACAGAAACAAAAAATAATATGCAAAACTATAAAAGACGCGAGACGTTTAAAAAATATTAAATATTTTATTACAATAATCAAAATAGCACTTGCACTAGAAAGAGAACCAAGTAATAAAATGCACTTTATGCAAATTTATAGGCCAGGGGATAAGAGCTGCGTTGCTGGGGGTTGTGCAGCATTGTAAGGTATAAGTTTATAAGCTAAGAATAATCATACAATTCATAGAACGTGGTGTGTTAGTAGTTTAGTTGCAGTTTGTTAGTTCATAATTTTTATACAGTCGCGTTTGCCTTAAGAAAAAAGGCCTGCAATAAAGATTCGAAAGCCTTAAAACGTTTGGGCATTAAAAAGACAGTGGAAAATTTTTACTATTATTTAAAATTCTATTTTGTAAATATTTTTCACTAGTTATTTTTAAGAGTAAAATTTTTTTATAGTTTTATCTATGATTGTTTCTATATAAATTATCCTTTTCGGAGAAAGCTAATATGCCAAGTTGTTACAGTTTGACATATTGATAACATTCAAAAACATGGCAAGTGCCATGCCGCCTTTTATAACTAAATACACTTTTGACACTGGTATTCAAACATGAAATTAAAAATATTTTAAAATTCTAAATTCAATATGAGAAATGTCACTCTGCAAAAACTCCTGCCCTAAATATTTCTGTCTTTAAAAAGGGCGTTGATATCGTATTACATCACCTAAGATATAAATATGTATTTTTACTGTATAAAATATTTTACGCCCACTAAGCCAATAGTATGCCTTGCTTGACTGTAATAGGTAAATTTTTGTAAAACAATATATAAATAAATAAATAAATAAACAATGTAATAAAGTTTTAAAATTATTAAAAAAATATAATTCTCGAAATACATATGTCATATAATAAAATTTCTTCGAATTATGCCTAGCACGCCCCATCTACCGAAATTAACTTCTATGTTAACTGGAAGAAACATGTATGTACATTTACTTATAATAATAAAAATAATAATAATAATGATTATTATCAAAGTAGATCGTATAACATATATTTCATATAATATAGTCATGATAGCTCTATAGATAACTTATGGAATGTAATCTCCTAGTATAGGCGGTACCACGCCCACTATTATCTGTCAGCTTTTTATGTGCCGTATATGGGCAATAATTTATTTATTATCCGGTGGCAATATTTAAGGTTTCGGAATTATACTTTTCGGTTCTAACGCCAAGTTCGTAGTAAGTTTTTAAAAGAAAAGGAGACATTTTTTGTTTGGACTTTTTGTGTGAAAACTTGCTATTAACCACCAGATTTCCAATGCTACAACAAGGGTGCGCCATTAAGAAGTTTAAATTTAAAAATGCAATAAAAAAAACAATTTTAAATTTGGCCAAATTTATTTTTTTGTTGTGAATACAATTGTTCCGGTTAGA
Source organism: Phyto melanocephala (assembly GCA_941918925.1). Classification (NCBI taxonomy): domain Eukaryota; kingdom Metazoa; phylum Arthropoda; class Insecta; order Diptera; family Rhinophoridae; genus Phyto; species Phyto melanocephala. The sequence goes on along the minus strand of OW799236.1, from coordinate 23,768,909 downwards.
AATAAAATATTATATAAGTATGGCTACAGGGGCTGGCCTCGATCGGAACAATTTTCGAGCACACGTCGCTTCTGTAAGATCATGTTTGGGTTCTTTTAGCCCCAAATACCGGCATTTTGCTTAGTAGCGTACCCACCAAGATGAAAACGAGCTTCATCTGAAGAGATGATTTTTTTTTTTGCAAAAATCATTTTTGTGCAATTTTCCACCCATTGTCTTTGTTTTGGAAATAAATTTCCAATAAATCCCAACGTTGCGTAAATCGATTTTTTTCGTTCAGCGAAGATTATATACTGAATTTTGTGAATGAATAATAGATGGACCAGTTTTTATATCGCAAATTTTATATAAAAGGAAAATCTTCAACAAAAAAAAAAAAAAAAAATATATCAACAAGTTTTACACCCTTCACCTGTGGTGCCAAGGGTAGATATATACCTATATATTGCTTTCATTCATTCCGTTTGTTATTTCTACAATATTCATTTCCGACCCGATCATTTCTGAAAGCTTATGACTAGGGGAGGCGATTAATCAACGTCTGTCTGTCCGCGTGTTCGATGAAATCAACTTTTAGACTCTTTCACATGTTGCAAAAATCTGTATGTGGTATCGCTACTATAATCCAGTAAAATCGCCCCATTACTTTCTGAGAAGTGGGCAACTAAACACGACTGCCTCTGTTTTTTTTTTTTAATTATTGTCATAAAAAACAATAATTTTCAGCCCTAATCTAATTTATTGACACGTTTGTTACTATTTATAAGTATAATATGCCTCAGGAGATATTCGCAAACAATTTCGAACGAATCAGTCACTAGTCGGCAAAGTTATAGGCAAACATTTTTCATTCAAGCTCTTACCTCAATTCTAGACACAACAAAGGCACCAAATTACAAGTCGTAGCCTCGTAACTTGTTCCTGTGAAAAACTTACAAACTGGATTAAAACTAACTGAGATAAAGATCAATATAGAAATGCTTCGATATTTTCCCCGAAAATTTTCAAACGAAATTTTTTAGCTTCAAGACAACCCACAGAGAAAAAAACTAAAATTCATGATGGCCACCACTACAAAATTTAAATATTTTCAAAATGTAGTATTTAAACATGTACCTTCTTTAACTCCCTCAATATTGGTGTCAAATGAAAGAATTCGACCAGTAGAATACAGTAGGCTATGAAAAAGATGACGTCCAATATAAAATGGCGGATATATGGTTTAAATATAGTAACTACGGCTTTGGAACTTTACCCTCACAGTATTGATATCAAATGCCTTGACTAGCAAAATACAAAAAACTACGAAAAATTGTAAAATGCAAGATGCCGCCTTAAACAAAACGGCGGAAAATTATTTTTATTTAACCCCATCAATATGGGTACCACATGAGAGGGCTTAACTATTAAATAACAGTTGACTATGTATTAGCGATGGGGCATTACTACATTACTTTTTGGTGAACGGTATTGTCAGATTCGGCACTATTACACAGTTTTTTTTAATTCCGAAAAATTTTTTTAAATAATAATCTAGCGATAATATTCATACCCATTTTTTAATTTATCGCAAGACGAATTTTGTATAAAAATGTTGCTTAATAAGCTTTTTATAAAATTAAAAATTAATTATATATTGTTAAAATGGCGGCATATAGACTTCACTGGACAGTTCGTGCCTAGTAAAATACCAGAATAATCAAAAATAAATACGGGCATGAATCGCTCACTTGTTCCAATAATTCCTACTAGATCTTATTCTTTGGCTCCCTTAACTTCTTCTCTCTGTCTCTCTTTTTATCTATCTATGCCCACAAATAATGAACTGTCAACCGCGTGAATAGTTTATTATTGTATAAGTTGATACTTGTATTAAAGTTTAATAACCCAGCTCCCGAATAAGCATAAAAGAAAATCATAAAAATAGTTTGTAATAATGTGAAATGCATATAAAAAAGTGAGGCATACGATTGAAATTTATTTTAAAAAAATGTAAAAAAACAATCCATCTTTTATTCGCTTATAAATTCTTAATATTTTATATGCAAATATATATATTTTATTAAATATGACTAGCATTTACAGAAAAGAAAAGAAAAAAAATAACAGAAAGCACATTTATATGTATGTATACGTGTGACGAGTGTAGTGTGTATTAATCTTAAGTTTCAAAATCTGCAAAAAAAAAAAAATTTAATTATGCATTGTGCAGCGACACATTTAGCATATAAATTATGGATTTTTCTTTTTAAGTGGCCATAAAGAAACTGAAATGTTAAAACAATTATTTACAGGCGAATTGCGTTTGAGCATGTAAAGTAAGAAATAATAATTGATTTGAAATAATTAAAAAAAAAGCGATAAAAATTAATTAAAGAAAAGTGAAAAATATTAAGAGGATTGTAGAAGGCACACTTAAGGGTATTTTGTTTGAAATTTCCACTAATATGGGGATTGTTCCAAAAATCTTTGTGAATTTATATGTATGTATTTTGGGCGTTAGAACAAAGTTCTTCGGGATTAAAATTTTTTTTTAATTTGATATTATTACAAAAACAGCTAACAATATTTTAAAGAAATATTGTTTTTTTTTAAATTCTGGAAAAATCTAACTGGGCTCTTGTGGAAAAGAAATGCTATGGGAGTGCATCAGCAATCATATCAATTTAATAGAAAACAAGGGTAATGACGCATCAACGATTTAAAAAAATAAAAATGCTTGGAAAAATATTTAAACTTAAGTCTCAATAAGTGCGTATGAAAGTAAGTGCTAGGAAGTCAGTTGCAAGCGTAAATCGGGCTACTATAGTGGCTGCTAACTCTGAAATTATTCCTGAGCTAAGAGGACACATGAATTTGAAGAGGACGAAATTTTAATAGACAGTGACTGCCTTCAAATAAACATGAACGAGCAATATCTTTCAAAAAGCACAATAGCACAGAATGAATGTCCCAGTAACGATATCCCCAGCCAAAAAAAAGAATCTCCGCCTTGCTAGCTTCTGCGGACCGGAACCCAGAACTGCTCTATGTAATGGGTTAGTGCGGGCGAGGATCTTTCAATGGGTGAACTCTATAAACTTGCGAGGGTGGATGGAGGGAACCACGTGTAGACAGGCCCGTATGGTGCTCAGGGAGCCACCTGGCAGGGGTGCAGTGAAGATACTCGGTTTTAATCGGAGTATGATGAGCTGGATCTCTGCGTTGATTACAGGACATGGTAACTTCAAATATCATCTGAAGAGGATGCAGATCGTGGATGATGATATTTGTAGAATGTGCCTGAAGGATGCCGAGACGGCAGCGCATGTAGTATGCGAGTGTCCGTCGTTGGCGAGCGCAAGATTAAGGATCACAGGCAAGCACACTTTAAGTGTGAGTGCGATGGGGGACCTTAGTCTGAGGGAGATGCTGGCGATTACAAAGGACTGTGCGATGAGGATTGTCGACAATCACCAGTCGACAGTGTGAAATCGTTTTCCTAGTCCAGAGCAAGAGCCGGTTGTGGCGCGGGACTCAGTGATTGAAGGTATACTGATCGGTAGACACGAAATCACTGAGGAGCGAAGGGGATAAAAAGGGGCCCGTGATAGTAGTGTTCTGCTTCGATATTCCCCCTACATGTGTATATAGCTTCAACGACTGAGAAATCTACCAAAAACATCATTAAAAAAATAACATTATTTTAGAGCGCCAGCGTCAAATTGCAAAAAGAGTCATTTCACTCCAAACAAAAAAAAAATACCCCAAACAAAAAGCTTAATAACGGAATTGAACACCAACAGAGGATGCACAAAATGGTGGAAGATCAATTTGGAGGAATTGTTGTGCTTGCTTGAAAAAGCTTTTGAATATTTTATAGTTTAAAATTACTACTAGAAAATCTTAGAATTCTTATAATATAATAATAGCTTCGGCTATACGAATAAATTATTTCTAAGAAAAATCCAAAATTAAATGTAATTTTAGTATAGGGTTTTCTAATACGGATGAGTCGACGGAATGGCATGAAGTAAGATGTGTGTGAAGTTTAATGAAATGAAGAACTCATATATCCACTTCACTTTTTGTCTATAAAGTCGACTTAAGAGTTGTCGTCTTTGGAATTGACTAAAAAAGTTGACTGTATTTGATTTGATTTGATTTGATGATTAAAGAGTTGACTATAGGGCCAACTTTAGAGTTGAGTATAGAGATGCCTTTAGATTTGACTATAGAGTCGACTTTATAGTTGAATATCAAGTTGACTTCAGATTTGATTAAATAGTCGGCTATAGAGTTGACTTTAGATTTGACTATAGAGTCGACTTTACAATTGACTATAGAATCGACTTTAGAGTTGACTGTAGAGTTGAATTCAGAGTTGACTATAGAGTCGACTTTAGAATTGACTATAGAATATACTTAAGAGTTGACTGTAGAGTTGAATTCAGAGTTGATTATAGAGTATTAAGAGTTGAATATAGAGCCGACTTTAAATTTGACTATAGAGTCGATTTTAAACTTGACTACAGAATCGACTTTAGAGTTGACTATTGAGTTGACTACAGAGTCGACTTTAGAGTTGTCTATAGAGTTGACTTTAGAATTGACTATAATATCGACTTTAGAGTTGGCTATTGAGTTGACTATAGAGTCGACTTTAGACTTGACTATGGAGTCGACTTTAGACTTGACTATGGAGTCGACTTTAGAGTCGACTTTAGAGTTGACTTTAGATTTGACTATAGAGACGACTTTAGAGTTGACTGTAGAGTTGAATTCAGAGTGGACTATAGAGTCGATTTTAGACTTGACTTAAGAGTCGACTTTAGAGTTAACTATAGAGTGTACTTTAGAGTTTTCTATAGATTGGATTTTAGAGTTGACTATAGGGTCGACTTTAGAGTTAACTATAGAGTCAACTTTAGAGTTGACTATAGAGTTGACTTAAGAGTTGACTATAGAGTTGACTTAAGAGTTGACTTTAGAGTCGACTTAAGAGTTGACTTAAGAGTTGACTTAAGAGTTGACTTAAGAGTTGACTTAAGAGTTGACTTCAGAGTTGACTATAAAGTCGACTTTATAGTTGAATATAGAGTTGACTTTAAAGTTGATTAAAGTCAACTTTAGAGTTGGCTATAGAGTCGACTTTATAGTTGAATATAGAGTTGACTTTAAAGTTGATTAAAGTCAACTTTAGAGTTGTCTATAGAGTCGACTTTAGACTTGACCATAGAATCGACTATAAAGTAGACGTTGCAGTTGACTATAGAATCCAAGTCGACTTCAAAATTTATTATAAAGCCTACAGGAGTGTTGAGTTTAAATTACACTTTACAGTAGACTTTAGAGTTGGGTATAGAGTCAACTTTAGATTTTGCGGAGCAAGTCTAATCTGGCATCACATAACAACTTACATTCATTGCGGTAACCTTACAAAAGTTTATTTGCTTGTTAGCATTTTTTATGTATGTATGTATATCCCCTATAAAAACTTTTGATTTAATAATAATTTTCCTGCAAACTTTTTATGTCTAATTGCATTAATAATGCTTTCGATTATCAGTTTCTACTAAATGTTGTTAAACGTATTAGAGAAATTCCTTTCATATAAACAATTTCATACATAAATATGTTTTAGTAAATTTTTACATGTTTTTTTTTAACGCTGCAATTTTAACATGGGAAAATTGTTAATTATAAAAGTTTTCAACCGTAAAAGCTTTTGTTGTTCTGTTCGGTTCAATAAAAAAAATATCCTTTCAATTTCCTTCCTGCATATAATGAGACGCAAAGGATGTAAGTGTTAATGCAAAAGAAGTGAAGAGATGAAGGGAATATGTACTATAAACAGGCAAAAGTATGAAATAAAGGATAATGGTAACTAACATTGACTATCAACTATATTTCTCGTTAGTTAAAGTACATTTTATATTTTTTTCCCCCCAACTGTCTGTCGTCTCACTGTGTAAGCTGCATTTTTATGTATTTTTGTTATCAATAGACAAACACATGCAGAGAAAAAACTTTCAAGTGTGTTGGTCTTTCCTATTTAATTTTTGTTTTTTTTTTCTTTTTGGATCTTTGTTGCAGCTTTATGCTATGAAATTTTATTGTCAGACAGACTTACCGAGTCTAGGAGTCTATAAGCCAAAGGCATTTCTAATACAAATGTAGATTTAAATTGTGAATGGCATGCAGCAACTACAACAACAACAAAATTGTAAAATAATGCAGCAATGCTGTAAGGGAGGAGACTGTATTAGAAAGTTACTAGACGACAGACGTTTTTTATTTGTTTATTTAACTAAGTGACACAAGCGAAGACTGAAATGAAAACCAATTTTAGATTTTGGCGATTTTAGGGCGACAATGATAAGTACAACAGTAACGAAATTTGAAATATGTATCCTTGAAAATGGACATTTTAGCAATGATTGCAAAAAAAAAAAAACTTTTTTTGAACGAAAAAAAATAAAACCAATTAAAAACAAAATGTTTCTGTCTGGCTGTCTACAATTACGTTTGCTGTGATATTAAAACTCCTGAAATAATAAAAAATAAATATTAAATTTTCATTTTCGAGCCGATAGCCTTAGCTGCTAGTGCTCTTAGTATTAGTTTGTTATAATTTTAATTATAATAAATTTGAAATTAAATTAAAAAAAAATAATTTTATTTTTTTAGTTAAAAATCTTTGTATAATATATGTATTAAAAAAAAATTTTAATTCCTTAGAGTAGTAAAAAGGAGATGATAATGAAACTTTATAATTAATTAATATTTTTAACCTCTTAAAAACTTGCTGTACTCTTCTTTGCAACTGAAGAAACTTACTTATTTTCTTAAAGAAATCTAAGTTATTGTTTTGATTCGCATTTAATTTCTTACAATCCCCACAAGTCGACCTTATCTTATAACGAGTCAAAAAGCCAACAAATTTCCTTTTAATAAGTGTATGCAACTTCGAAATTCTTTCAAAATTAAACATTTTACTTATAATACTTACAATTGTACCTTCATAAATTCCCACACAAAAATTTTAAAATCCCCAAAATTTCAACACACAACTTATAGAAAGGCATGAAATGTATTAAAATAAAGTGTATTAAAAACAGTACTGGCAGTAATTCAATACATTCCCAATATAATCACTTACAAGTTTTCAGGAGAGGAAAAAACCTTATAAAATTGGAACGTTTATTAAAACTTAAATTACATATTTTGATTAAAATGAAACCAGAAATATATGTCGGTTGAGAAAATTTGGTTTTTCTAAACACAGATTATGTTATGTCACTTGGGTTATTTGGAATTCTAAAAATATGAAACCAAATATACAAATCAGCAGTACTAATTAGTATGAATAAATAGCAATTAAATTATATTTGTCGTGATTTTTAATGATTTATTTTTCCCTTTTTTCGTAACTTTTTTACTAACTTGGTCATTTGTAATATCAGATGTTCAAAATTTTGTACACCTATGCGTTATGATATAGGGAATAATAATAATCCATAAAAAAATAATTTTGAAATTTTTATTGGGATGACGATATACATAAACATATTTTTTTTAAATTCCAGGTCAATAATGAGTTATTTAAGTCGTAAATAAAAAATAAAACGAATTATAAAATTTTCCGGTGAATTTAAAAAAATTCAGTTTTTGTTGTGATTCTCATTTTTTTTTTTTTTTTAAATACCCAAAATCTCCTTAAATTTAAAAATTGCAAACTTCCTCGAAAAATAATATATAAATATAATATAAAAACAATGAATAATATCTAAATTAAAACAGATATAGTTTTTTTTAATCCCCAAAAAGTTTTTTATAATACCCAATATTACCCCAGTAAACATATAGGGTATTTGAAAAAAAATATAAGATTTTGAAATATCTTAAAGAATGTACAAAAATCCACATATGCACAAATTTTATAATATTTTTAAGTTTGCCGTCATTTACAAATTTTAGTGTTTAAACAGAATTATTAAAAAAAACTTTAAGTAAAAAAATAAATCCCAAAACGGGATAATCAAAACGAATTGGGAAGGAAAATAAATTTAATTGAAAATTCAATTTTGAAAAATTTAATTTTTGATGCGTATTTTTCCCGTGGAAAGCTAAACAAACGTAGCCAAATAATCAGCCTTAAAGCATGCTACGCTTTTAATTTAAAACTATGCTTTTAACGCTATGCACTTAAAACAATACACTTTCTGATGGTTAGAAGGAGGGTAATAAATTTGTTAATCTGTTTTTTTATTTTTGTATATTGTATATAGATTGGCCTTTAGGGAAATTTATTAAATGGTAGGAGAATTGCAACAGTAAAATTAAAGAGTACAGAGCAGCATTTTTAAATACAAGTGATTTTTTTTACATTGTTTTGAAATAAATTCAGTAAAATTGTTTCGTTTTGTTGTGTATGTGAATGCGAGTTAAATAAAGCCTGTTTTTGTTATATTTTTATTCGCTCTATTACTGAATGTTTATTTTTTTCTTCTATTTTTTAGCACATGCCACAGCAACCAAATAACCAGTCAGTCGGCGAGGAGCCAGTCATTCAAATACAGCTATTTGTTCTACAATTTTCATTTTAGTATTTTATACATTTTGGGGTTTGGGGCCATAAATAGTACTATGACTACAACTACAAACATATATTGCCATAAACCATCATATCATTGCTATGTGACTCAGCTGTGTGTAGAGATGTGTGAATGAGCATAAAAGGTCTTTATACTTTTTGCCAATTGTGAATATTATTTCGCTACTGGTATGTATTTGTTTTATCATATTTCTTCTTTATTTTTCTTTTTTTTAATGCCTTTTCTAAAGTGTGGTTTACTTACTTTGTTGATTTTTATCAAGTTTTTTTTTTGGCATTTCATCCTTTTTCCCCCCTTATTTTATTCTACTAGCATTACTTTTAATCATTTACTTAATGTTTGCTTTGTTTTAATTTTTTTTTTCTATTTTTTTTCTCCCCACAGAGAGTTGAAAAACATTTCAAATGAGTTGTTGTTGCAACGCTGTACTTAGTAGTTTTCGGTTCTCGTAATAAACATTTTTTTTTTGTTTTGTAGAAAAATTGTAGTTTAAGTACTTTAATAATGTAGTTTTACATTATGATAATGAATTAGAGTTATAAAAAAAAAAAAGAAAAAAAAACATGTTTAAAAATACATCCAGTTAACATACCTCTTTCAACTCCAGAAATATCTTTTGCGTAACCTAAAAAAGACAAAGAAACAAAAAGCAAACAAATTAGATAATTTCCAACAGAAATTGTAGAAAAAAGAGAACATGAAAACCACAAGGATTTTTTAATTATTGTAGCAGAAAAATGTTTAATTTAAGGGTTAAGAAACTGAAATTGGTTAAAAAATGTTAACTAAGAACAAAGAAAAATAAACAATGGATTGTTAAGGATGTAAGATATGCTGAAAAGAAATTAGAAATTCTTAAAGTATTACATGAAATTATTTGAGTAAAAAATATATCGACCCGAGTAAATAATGTAGAGAATGTAGAAAAAAAATATAAATTTTATTTCTTAGTCAGAGAGTGATTATTTACTAAATGTAAATAATGTATATAATGTAAACACTCAGGCATGTCACACATTCTGATCGGAGTGTTTTTGATTCCGTATATGCGATTCCGATAGATTTTGTTTAAGGTTCTTTAGATTACTAGCGAATTCGTTAATCCCCAAAAATTTAAATATCTCTGCTTTTTCAACAAAATATGGCAGTACTGTGCTTAACCAAACAAACTAACCATAAAAAGCCGCACCACTTTAATTTGGTTTACTTTATATATTTTAGTTAAAAACTTAGTAAGATAGCAATATTCAGCCATGCCGAGTTGTATATACCCTTCGCAACGTGTAGTCATGCAATAACAATTGTATCACTTATCTTTAAAAAAAAGAATAATAAATAAAAATTAAAAAATTTGTTTGCCTTAACTTTGATTCGAACCTACAAACGTTCATCCAGTTTGTATTGGTGTGAAAAGACGAGGTGGTCTAGATTTTTTCATCATATCTCAATTATTTATAGAGCGATTTTTATAAATGTTAACACCGATCTGCTCCCAAATATTTCCTTTATCTAGTATCTTACACGGGTCTTCAAAATATCAGGGGGCTTCAAAAAGTTGATTTCAACATACACACGGACAGACGGACATACAGACAGACCGACAGTGTTAATTTAACTCCTCTGTTCATAAGATTCAGAATATATATACTTTATGGGGTCGGAAATTAAAATTTTAGAAATTTTACACGGAACGACAAACCTATGTACATATATTTACACTAATAGCATGTTTCCAGGCAATAAGACATCGAATTACGAATATAATTCGTAATATAATTCGATGTCTTATTTATAATTCAAAGCCTAATTATGAACCAAATTACATAATTTTCCCATGCAAAATTTTCAAACCAAATTACTATTTTTGTGGGTAATTCATTTAGAATTACCATCCGAATTATAATAAAATTAGTGTCTTCTCTAATTTTTATCGGTAGTTTATCATATTCAGCTGTCAAAAAATCAAAACAAAGCGAAAAGCAAAAAGAAAAAATGCAATTTCATATTTAGAAAATAAAATGGAAGCAAAAAAAAAAAATATTTTTAAGAAAGTTGTTATGTCTAGAAGACTATTGGCCACATCAAAATTATTGAATGAGACGAAACTGTGTTTTTTCTATTTTCTGGTAATTAAAAAAAATAATGATATTATTTGCATACATTTCTTATAAATTCACAATATTATTACTATTATTACTTACGTTTCGCCACCATTGATAAAATAATTATATTTTTCTATATAAAATTTATATATTTCTTAATGTTTACCGCCAAAAAATAAAACGATAATTTCAAGCACGAAGAAGAAGTGTCAAATCAAATTAACAATGTGTCGTGGAAACAGAGTAATTCACTTAAGTAATTTAAAGAGCGAATCAAGTAATTGAATGTGACGTGGAAACATGCTCTTACACTCGCTGTTAAGTGGTTTGCACAACAACAAATGTGGCAAAACTTTGATTAAAAGATACATTAGTTTGTTTTTCTCAACAAGCTTATAAAATTTAAATCTTTATGTATAATGCTTAACAAATCATTGTAATAATAAATTATACCTTTTGATATTTCATTTTGTATTAGCTTTATTAATACTTTTTTTAAATAAAAAATTAAAAGTAGCATTCCACTTTAAAAATTTGAATTGGTTTCATTCCGAAGAAATTTTTTGTTTTTCGTTTTCTAAAGACCAAACTTTTGGGATTGAAAACTTTTTCGAACGGAATTACGTTCTGTGACATGGCTGAATAATTTGCAGTTATTCAACATTCAATTTACAGTATTTTTGCCATGTAGTTTATGTAGACAATGTAAAACAGGTAATAAATTATGGTCCATGCTCTGCATTCCGAGTGAAATTAAATTGTTCCAAATTGTCATTACATTGTTGTTGTAAATAACAACACTCAATGGCAATTTAATTTGACTCGGAATGCAATGCATGGGCGTAAATTTGATTTCCAAAAAAACTTTTCCTATATGCTTAACAAAATTCACTTATGAAAATCGAGATCAACAGCAATCTTATTTCGGGCCTATTCGCCGACTCTACGCCTTGCTATTCATGCGTCAGTCTATTCAGGTTGAAATCGCAAACTAAACTAAACAAAAATCACTTGACAGCGGAAAAAATGGCCGCCAGTTAAAAAATTTTTGCCAACTTAAATTTCTATACCCCTATAAAAAAACACCCGGTACTTTCGATGGTATAGAATCTTCAAACAAACCAAAATGTTAGTATTGTCATCAATTTTAATTTTTTTAACAATCTAAACTAATTTGACATTTTGACATCTAATTGTCTGCAATTTCTTTTATTTTTTATTAAAAGTATTAAATTGTTTAAACAACTGTTTTGTGACAAACAAAGAAAGAAACGATACCAAATAAAAATATTATCAATAAATTCAACAAGTTCAAGGTTAGCCCGCATATTTATATAAAAAATACTATAAAAAAATTTACTTTTGAAGCATTTGATTAATTTCAAAATTATTTATTAATATGCGGGAACATATGCAATAGAGATTCCCAGCTTTTTCTAATCGTTACCTTAAAAAATAGTTTTTTTTTTTAAATTTTTATTCTGATAAAACAAAATTCCATGACCTCCACAGATACATATGTAGCTATATCTCACCAATGACGTGTTGGATTTTTGCTTTAAGCTCAGGTAATTTTTCTGCTTTATTCGTGTAAACCCGCACGGCGTTAAATCGCATGATCTTGGTGGCCAGTTGTTATCAGAATATCTTGAGATAATTGGTTCTGGAAATTATTGCTGCAGATAATTAATAGCTTCATGTGTGGTGTGGCAAGTGGCAACATCTTGCTGATGTCGTCCAGATCAATGCCATCTAGTTGAAGCTTAAAAACTTCTGTTATCACGTTTCTGTAACGAATGCCGTTTACAGTCTCTGCAATTTCTGCCTTATCTTTAAAAATGTTAGAACCAATCACACCGCCTGACTAAAATCCGCACCATGCAATTGCTTGTTGTAGTTGAATTTGTTTCTCATGGATAGCATGCAGATTTTTTAAGCCTACAATTTAACAATTTTATGTATTTACAATGTCTTTAAAATGGAAATGCGCTTCATCGGAGATGACTTTTTAAAAAAAATTTCCATTGATTTCATTTTGCTCCATTACCCATTAAATGGGTTTAAGTTCCTGAGTAAGCTGAATTTTGAACGCATAAAGGTGAATTTTTTGTCTAAATTCGCTGCGTTGTGCTTCGTCAAATTTTTTCGTTCTTGAGAACGATGCTAAGTTTACGGCCCATAAATTGGTCCCATAAATTGGTGTCCATCACCATAACAAAGTTTCTTTAAATTCTTTGACCACTCTTCAAATGGTTGACACATTAAGTGCACTTCTCTGACTAAAAATTCATTACAATTTGCGAGCGTTCTTAGCATAACTTCAAAATTTTCGTTATAAGATTTTACAGCTTCAACCAGTTATTCTTTCGTAAAGCGCTAAAATTTTTGATAATCGGAATAACCATATGTAGGAGCTGCAAAATTTCAGAGTTGCCATTTCCACAAAAAAATACATCAAATTAAAAACTGCATTCTAACTGAGACATCTCTCACTTATTCCAAATCGTTAACAATTTCTTGATGTCAAGAACTTTAGTATCGTTCCGCTTTACTTTCCTTTGACAAAAGCCAAATATTGTTGAATATAAAAAAAGAGAGACAAAAAATACTCTCACTCTCTGCGCTATCACCGTATGTTATTACACCATGCTTCAAACTAGTTTCTGCGATACCAATCCATTGCAGCGTGTAGTAGTGACAGGGAGGTTAATATGGTAAACACTCATCTAAATAGTGATGACGTCTAATAGGAGGCATTAAATGCTTTCGTACTCATTTTTTTATAAAAATAAGGGAAGTCATAGTGTTTAATTTTTTTAATGGGTCATTGCCGGAGAGACCCGGTTTTTTCTTTTTTGTTTACGATCTGTACTCTTTACGCCTACAAAAAACATTCCAACTGAATACCTTTTTAAACAGAATAACTCTCCTTTGTAGCTTTATTTGGAACTCAAATCAAATAAAAAAACTAAAGTGTTGCCACCAGGTTTAAAAAAAAACTTCTGTAGTATGGCCGGATTTTGTGTGAATAATGATTTATAACGCAGATATGCTAATTGTTATTGACTTTCACACCAATATAAGGCTCATTCTTTAAAATCACGTAAACAGTAAAAAAACTGTTAAAAATTTACTAAAACTTTATCTTTGATTTGTATAATTTTGAACGGATTTTAACGATTACAACTTCTTTACTTATTAGATTTTGGTCCAAAAATTTATTTTCTTTTACATGGTTGACATTTAGTATTTTATATAAAATTTTTCATACAACATTCTCTTAAAACTGAATTCATATACATTTTTTTATGAATATAAGGCTAGATATTTAATTCTATAAAAATTTGAATACGATTTCAATAAATTTTGATATTATTATAGCCTGATTTGAATTAATGTTTTTTTATTTATATAAATGCAAAAATTTACTTGTAAAAAAATATATTTTTCTCTAAAATCTTATTCTAAAGACAAAAAAAATCTCCAACTTGAAAATGCATCTACTTTACCTCTTGGATGCTGAAATTGAAGGTTATTTTTGTCATTTAAATTATCCCATACAATATTGTACAATCCCCCACATTATATTTGTAATCCTCTAAAGTTTCTCAAACCAAATTTCCATAAAAATCGCCAACTCAAAGATAAATATCTCTTTATATGATAACACTACTACTCAAGTTCAAGGTTATGTTGTCGGCTTTGAACATGTGTATGTTTGTACAAACATTCACTTTGTTTGTTGGTTCAATTATATTAGTTACTTTCTACAACAAAATTATTCAAATAGTTTTCTCTGAAAAACCCCATTAATTTAACACCTGTTTCGTGTGAGAATAAAAAAAATAGAACAAATAAGTAAGAACTTTATAAATACCTATGTAACCTTTAAAAATATTACCGTAAATTAACGAATGTCAATAAAGTTTTTTTGTGAAATGTACAAAAATATAAACAAAGTAATTTGTGACTAAAGGCAGGGAAGTTGGAGACAATGTCAAATCATCATGGGTTAAAATTAAAGTGTGACTAATGTTTAATTTCAAAAACTAAAAGAATTTATTTCAAATTGTCTTTAATTACACTGCATCTATGGCAAATTTCAAGTGCAGTTTATGAACGATTTTTATATGTGTAGGTGAAGTCATGTAGAGCTTCCAACACAATTAATCGATTTTGCGCCTAAACAGATATTTAAAAATAATAACTATCTAAAATAGCTTTTTGTGATTTCCTTAGGTATCGCTTATTTAACTAAGATAGTAATTATAAGTCGAATATCTTTCGATCTATATATGCTGGTGTTGAATATAATGGAGTTTGCAAATAAGAGGTATTTGTTAGGGAGCCCCGATGGACTAGTAGTAGTGTAGTAGTGTAGAGACTCTGGACTAGTCTGCTTCTCTTCTATCTTTTCTATTCTATTCTTACTTTTATATTCAGGTATCACAATGGAATCATTATAATGGACTCAAGTGAGCTGCACAACAGCGCCTGTTCTACCTATCCTAGGGAGCTACAAGGGCATAAGAAAAATGCTTACAAGCAAACGTTGGAATAAAATAAAGCTGAATCAGAACAAATACGAAGTAGAACCTTGGAACCAAAATTTAACATGTCCGAATGTTTGATAGTAGACTTAGTATAAAAAAAATTGCATAAAGAGAAAATTCGCCTACAAGAAAGCATTTCCTCTTTAAACTGCATTAAATGTATTTATTTGCTAACACTGTTGTTTAATAAAGGGTATTAAAAAAATTTGAGTATCATTTAAATTTGAACAAGACAAGCGTTTTTTAGGAATATTAAAAATATTTCAGTTTATACTGTTTCATCCTATCCTATCCGGCCAAAAATTAAAAATTATGTCAGTTAAGCGATACCCACTGGATCGGCAGGCTTTAAATCTTTAACTAAAATTCTTAATCACGTTTTTCAATAAGCTGACGTCGATGGTTGATGTCTGCTCGATGTTGTTTTAAGTTCTTAAACTGTTGCGGGGTTATTGCTGTACACATTCGATATAAAAACTCAATAATATAAAGATGTCAAACCTCACGATCGTAGTAGCCAATTCAAGTGTCCTCTACGAAAAAATTTAAGTTTTAAACTCTTCTTTCAAAAAATCCATTGTTTTTCTTGATGTGTGGCAAGCAGCCTTATATTCTAATATTCTCTCCTTTGAAATCATAAAATTTGAACACCCTATATTAATTCAGTGACTAGATTTGTATTGTTTTACTTTACAGCATAGATGCCCGAAAATATTTTGCAGCCGTATTGGTGAGAGAATTTTACAGTACAGTGCTATGAAAAAGTAAGCTTACAGGTTTTTATAAAAATTTAGTCACGAAAAATTATTTTGGTTTTTTAATATGTAAAATGATGCAGTTCATACTGAATTTGCTATTATTAAAAGCAAAAATAAGCGTAAAGATTTCGATTAAAATTTAATACAAGAAATTTTTTTGGGTGTAAAAAACTAATAAAAATGCAGTAAACAGTGAATTTATTATTTTTTTACTTGTTAAAATGAAAAATATTGCAGTTTTAAATTTGAATTCTTAAAAATAAAATATTTTTCTTATTCCATCATCATTTTTCTACGCACTGTACTTATTTGAATAATGGTGATTTCCTTTCTAAAAAAATGTTACAATAAGTATGTGTTACATTTGTATCAGTCTACACTCACCCTTATAAAGTTGTCCATTTTTATACCCTTCACCTGTGGTGCACAAGGGTATATATAGCTTTGTCATTCCGTTTGTAATTTCTAAAATTTTCATTTCCGACCCCATAAAGTATAAATTTTCTGAAAGCTTATGAATAGAGGAATCGATTAAGCCCTGACCGTCTGTCCATCTGTTGGTTGAAATTAACTTTTAGAACCAACTATATGTTCCTCAGATCTCTATATGATATCAATCTCTTAGAAATACCCAGGAATGAATCGCTATTGAAATTCAGCACAATCGCCCCATAACTTTCTGAGACATGAGCAAAAAACCACGACCACCTCGTTTTTTTCACAATTACAACAACAACCTACATATATACTGGTTAAAGTAAACGTGGCATCGAATTTCAGCTGAGCCAAAAAAAATTTTATTTTATTTAACATATTATTTATGTATATTTTAATATTTTTTTATATTTTTTTAATATTTTTAAAAAAATTTTTTAAATTTTTGAATTTAAAAAAAAAATTTTTTTAATTTTTTTTTTATTATTTTTTATTTTTAATATATATTTTTTTTTTTGTATGTTTTTTCATGTATGTACGTATTTTATATGAGATGAATGGTGATACAAACAATTGTTATTGCATGACTACACGTTGTGAAGGGTAAACAAGATTCGGCACGGCCGAGTATAGCACTGTTACTTGTTTACCCTTCACACAGTGAAAAAGGGTATATATAGGTTTGTCATTCCGTGTGAAATTTGTACAATTTTCATTTCCGACCCCATAAAATATAAATTTTCTGAAAGCTTATGAATAGAGGAATCGATTAAGCCCTGACCGTCTGTCCGTCTGTTGGTTGAAATTAACTTTTAAAACCATCTATATGTTCCTCAGATCTCTATATGATAACAATCTCTTAGAAATATCCAGGAATGAATCGCTATTGAAATTCAGCACAATCGCCCCATAACTATCTGAGACATGAGCAAAAAACCACGACCAACTCGTTTTTTTTCACAATTACAGCAACAACCTACATACATACTGGTTAAATTAAAAGTGGCATCGAATTCCAGCTGAGCCAAAAAAAATTTTATTTTATTTAATATATTATTTATGTATATTTTATTATTTTTTTTTATATTTTTTTTAATATTTTTAAACAAATTTTTTAAATTTTTTAATTTTAAAAAAAAATTTTTTTAATTTTTTTTTTATTATTTTTTTTTATTTTTAATATATTTTTTTTTGTATGTTTTTTCATGTATGTACGTATTTTATATGAGATGAATGGTAATACAAACAATTGTTATTGCATGACTACACGTTGTGAAGGGTATACAAGATTCGGCACGGCCGAGTATAGCACTGTTACTTGTTATACCCTTCACACAGTGAAAAAGGGTATATATAGGTTTGTCATTCCGTGTGAAATTTGTACAATTTTGATTTCCGACCCCATAGAGTATATATTTTCTGAAAGCTTATGAATAGGGGAGTCGATTAAGCCCTGTCAGTCTGTCCGTCAGACCGTCTGTCCGTGTGTATGTTGAAATCAACTTTTTGAAACCCCCCGACATCGCTTGGACTCGGGAAATATTCGGGAGTAGATCGGTATTGAAAATCAGAAACATCGGTACATAAACAACTGAGATATGAGCAAAAACCCACGACCACCTCGATTTTTTTTCACAAAAACAACATTACAACAACAACATACATACATACAAACGTGTATACTGGTTAGAGAAAACGTGGGATCGAATCCCAGCTGAGGCAAAAAAAATTTTTTTTATTTTTTTATTTTTTTTTTATTTTTTATTTAATATATTATTTATATTTTTATTATTATTTATTTTTTAATTTTTTTTTTCAAATATTTTTTTTGTTTTATATTTATTACTAGCCAATCCCGGCGAGCGTTGCTACGCCCCTTCATGCATTTTAATCGCATTCTAAATTTTAATCGAATATCAAGTGCAAGGCTAAAAACTATAACTTTTTCTTTATGAGGGTGGCACTGCCCACTTTTCTAATTAAGAAACTGTATAGTCATGACAGCTCAATAAGTGTGCAAAGTTTCAGAAAAATCGGTCCAGTGTAAGTACCTCAAAATGATACCTTTTTTTAATGGGCGTGGCACTGCCCACTTTTCTAAATACGAAACTGTATAGTCATGACAACTCAATATGTGTGCAAAGTTTCAAAAAAATCGGTCCAGCGAAAGTACCTCAAAATGATACCTTTTTTTTAATGGGCGTGACACTGCCCACTTTTCTAATGAAGAAAGTGTAAAGTCATAACAGCTCAGTATGTTTGCAAAGTTTCAGAAAATTCGGTCCATTGCAAGTAGCTAAATCTGATAACTAATTTTTTATGGGCGTGGCCCCGCCCACTTTTTCAATCACGAAATTATAAAGTCATGACAGCTCAATATGTGTGCTAAGTTTCAGAAAAATCGGTCAAGTGCAAATACCTCAAAATGATAACTTTTTTTTATGGGCGTGGCACTGCCCACTTTTCTAATCAGGAAATTATAAAGTCATGACAGCTTAGTGTGTGTGCAAAGTTTTAGAAAAATCGGTCCAGTGCAAGTACCTCAAACTTATAACTTTTTTTTATGGGCGTGGCCCCGCCCACTTTTTTTATCACGAAATTATTTAGTCATCAGAGCTCGATATGTGTGCAAAGTTTCAGAAAAATCGGTCAAGTGCAAGTAGCTAAAACTGATAAGTAATTTTTTATGGGCGTGGCCCCGCCCACTTTTTTTCATCCATAAACACTCCCCGGTATGTGTACAACAACTTACCAAAGTTTGAGCCCGATCGGTTTTACAGTTTCAGAGTCTATAGCTAACACACACACACACACACACACACACACACACACACACAGAGTTTCACTTTATATATATAGATTATATATATTTTAATTATTTTAAAAATTTTTTTTTTTAATTTTTTTTTTTTAAATTTTTTTTAACATATATACGTAAATTTATAATTTTACAATGGGATGTTTTTTTAATATGTATGTTTTTTATATGTATGTACGTATATCATATGGAATGGTGATACAAACTACTGTTATTGCATGATTACACGTTGTGAAGGGTATATAAGATTCGGCACGGCCGAATATAGCACTTTTACTTGTTTTTGTTTCAATGGAACAAAAAAATTTCTTGATTTTAGACTTTAACACATTCTGTGTTAAAAACTCGTTTGCATAAAAAAGTATTTATTCACATAACACAGTTGTAAAAAATGGCACTTTTTAAAACTGAAATATAATTGGGGGTAAGATATGCTACACTCTTGCCAGTTATTTGTGCAACATGTTCAGAAAAGAGCACGATAACTGTTTGCACTCTTGCATGTATTTTTAGAATAGAACATAAACCCGTTCGAATGGTAGCATTATTGTAACATTTTTGTCAGAAAGGAAGACACCATAAGTATCAATATAGCCGATAAGCATGTGCACTTGTAGCTGTTTCATGGACGACTAAATTAGAGAGCATAAAAATAAAAGAGATGGGGTTATAAACAATTGTTTTATGAAATTGGCACCAATGCTTTACAGCTCTCAGAATCGTTAAAACGTGGGTGTTAGTTTGTAAAAAACGTAGTCTTGTCTCTTTTTCTCATTAACAGTATGTCCGATGAATTACATGCTTTCGGTACAAATTTTTTTCCATAGATTTCTACCTCACGTAAAGTTGTGTTACATTTTTAATGAACAGTAACGTGTATAGCTTATGCGACAGATTTCGTCCACTGTTTTGTAACATCTACTAACTTAAACATAATGGGCCAATTCAAAGTGGTTGCATATCAGTCATATTTGTACTATTTCATATTATTTTATGCACGCATAAAATTGTTGTTAGTAATTTCCATACAAAAAAATAATATGACTTTACACATTTGTTTCCTATGTATAAGAAATTGTTTATGTCATATTTTTAACCATACTGTTTCTCAGAGAGAATTTCTTCGCTTCTCACCTCTCAGAGAGAATATTTTCTATTTTCTTCTTTCCTGTATACATACAATTTTTAACAGCGTCTTCTTTCTTGTATTAAATACATAATTTGTTAACAAAAGGTGTTCAAAGTCACTAGTCATATTAATATGAATTATATGACATAGTACAATATGAGAGTATACTTTGAATTGACCCAATGTTTTGTTATTATACCCTTCACCTGTGGTGCACAAGGGTATATATAGCTTTGTCATTCCGTTTGTAATTTCTACAATTTTCATTTCCGACCCCATAAAGTATATATTTTCTGAAAGCTTATGAATAGAGGAGTCGATTAAGCCCTGACCGTCTGTCCGTCTGCCCGTCTGTCCGTGTGTTGGTTGAAATCAACTTTTAGAAGCAACTATATGTTCCTCAGATCTGTATATGGTATCAATCTCTTGGAAATATCCAGGAATGAATCGCTATTGAAATTCAGCACAATCGCCCCATAACTTTCTGAGATATGAGCAAAAAACCACGACCACCTCGTTTTTTTTCACAATTACAACAACAACATACATACATACATACATGTAAAAAACATACCAAACAAAAAAAATTACAAAAAAAAAATATTAAAAATAAGAAAAAAATAATAAAAAAAGCTAAAAAAAAAAAAATTTTAAAAAAAATTAAAAAAAAATTAAAAAAAATTTTTTAAAAATTTTTCTAAAAAATTTTTTTAAAAAAATTTAAAAAAAAATATAAAAAAAAATAATAAAATATAAATAATATATTAAATAAAATAAAATAAAATTTTTTTGGCTCAGCTGGGATTCGATGCCACATTTATTCTAACGTGTACGTATGCACGTATTTTATATGGGATGAATGGTGATACAAACAATTGTTATTGCATGACTACACGTTGTGAAGGGTATATAAGATTCGGCACGGCCGAATATAGCACTGTTACTTGTTTTTGTATTTATGTTAACACTAAAATATAGGGAAGTAGTGTCAAATAGAACACATAACTTTTAGAACATTTCACGTTTTTTTTGCTTTTACATGAAGACAATCTCTATGTGCTATAAATCGAATACTTAAATTGTTTCAACCGCACTTTTGTTAAAGAAAAAAATTAAACTTTAATTTTAAATACTACGTTATTTTAAATTAGCTATGCTAATTTTAAAACAATTAGTATTTTGTATGTTTTAAAAAATTTCGAAGAGTTTTTATTGAGTGTAAATATTATAAAAATTGGCTTTAAATCAACAGACCCTTGAGGTATTTTTCTCATTTAGTTTACATTCGAGACCACCTGTCAAAAGTCAGTTTTTGTTAGTTTTCTTTTCTTTTTTTTCTTTGTTGCATTTTCAATAAAATATTCTTTTACTGCTTCCTCCGCAATTGCAAACAGCAATTGCAATTACATTAAAGTTTGTCTGCTGTTGAAATGGAAACTCAGAAAAACGTTTTCTGCTACATCTTTACGACGAAGCCTTTTTTTTTTTTTTAGTTTTTTTGTTTCCCAGTAAATCTTGTTTTAACAACTTTTGCAATTAAATGATCATTACATGCAGTAATTTTTTTTTATTTTTTGCTTTTTTTCAATGTTTGGTTTCTGTTGTTTCAAGCAGCTTTGCAATCAGCGCGCTAAAAAACACATAACGTTATATTCTATTTTTTATGCATCATTTTTTATTTCGGTTTTTTTTTATTTAACTTTTTTGCTTTATTTCTAAAACTACTCAATAACGTTTTTGCCCTTCTTGCTTTCATGTATATTGAAAAGCTTACAAACTTAAAAGCAGTAAAAAAGTAATAAAAAAAATTTAATCAAACTCTCACACCGTATGAAAAGAAATCTAGTAAAAATTACTGCGAAAAAAACATGAACCAGAAACAAAATTATCATCATAAAATCACCAACGTAGAAAGGTAGTAGGGTCTAAGGCGAAGAAAGAAACGGTTTTAGGTTTTTAGAAAATTTAAGATAATTTTTTTGTTTTACAGCAAATTTACGATACATTTTTAACTTATGGACTATTGGTGAGAAATTTGCTATTTAGAGAAAATGTACAACAAATTCTATATACAGAGACCCATTAAATTGTTGGGAAACATATTAGTTAATTGATTTACATTGTACCTCACAGCAGCCAGCTAGTACAAGGTGTCACAACGTTTACGCAAATATCGTGGCTATACATTTTTTTTGTGGTGGTAGCAAAAGCTTAGCAAATCTTTTTTGGGTGGCAAAATCTTAAAGTGAAGTAATTTTATGTTATTAAATTTAAAAAGATATTTTTTTTTAAATTTTGCTGGAAAAGGCAAAAACAATTATATGGTCTAGTTACGCTTATGCAAATAAAACATTGTATATGTTTACAATGCCCACCAAAAAATATTCATTTTGTACTTCCGTTTGTAATATTTATATCGAAATATTATTTTTTTTAAAACAGTGCTAAAATCAAACCTGATCAAGAGTAAAGCTGTGAAACTTTAATTTAAACGTGTAAGAGCAGTGTTACCATTTCCAATCTATAAAAAAATATTTGAGATCGACAGACATTAAAAACAAAAAATTTAACTTTTTTTATTTAAACTAACTCTTATAAAAAATTGGTATATTTTTACAGTATTTTAAATTTATTTTATTTATTTGACCTTCTGTAGCGTACTGAATGAATATAAAATTAAATATAAATAAAAATGTAGTCTGTTATAAAAGTGCAACAAAAAAAAATTTAATGAATGAAAAATGCTGTCATGGTTGATTTGGCGGTAACATTGAGTTCATTGCAAATTGCACATCTTAATGATGGAAAATGTACAACAACAAAAAAAGTACAATAAAAATTTAAAAGTATATAATTTTTTAGCCATTAAAATTGCAAAATGTTTACAATGTAAAATTAAATGAAGTTTTCTACCCACCCAGCAAATTGACTAGATATTAGAGGAAAACAAAATTAAGGCTTTTGATTTTATATAGATTTAGGGCCCCTATTACAACTTGGCGTAAGTTAAAGGTAGGATTTCGTCGAACGAATAAACATTTTATCCATATTACAACTTTAGTTAAACCTACTAGGTTGAATAAACTTGTCTTCCAGTTATCGCTCACTTAAGTTTAAAATTAAGTAGTACAGTAGACTCGCGGTAACAAAAACACTGCCTTACGTGAACACCGAATAAGATAAACATAATTTTTTTTACACTGACTACTCTGTAGCGTGAACACAGTGAGAAAGCCTTATAACGTGAACAAATATGTCGGTTATCCAAATCGTTTTCATAAAAAGGGGTATCCCCGTAAATGATTGCTCAGGTTTTGTTTAGTGCGCGCTGCTGATTTAGCATGATTTAATCTAAAGATTTTCGTAAAAAATGTCACAAAAACTACCAAAACTCTAAAGTTAAACTTTTTATGATTGGAAAGGCAAAAAATCCTCGCTCTTTTAGAAATGTTAAATCTCCTGTGAACTACAATTGCTCCTAATTGTAATGGATGACAGACGCAATTTTTGAAAATTAGTTTAACTATTAATGGACGCTATTGGCTATTTAAATTCAACTTGGCAACGTATTGAAAAGAAAACAATAGCAAAATGCTGGCTGAACATTTTTAGCTCTTTAGGAGATGAAGAAGACTGTGAAGAGGATATCCCATTTAAAAATTAAAATTAAAATTAAAAAAAGGTAACACATTTTTTTAATTAATTTTATCGTACTTTTTTTCTTAACAAAACAAATGTACATAACAATGTACAATACAAAAAAATATATGAATTTGAGTTAAATCAAATGCCTAATTTATTTGAAAATTTTAAAGAGTTACACCTTCATCAACAAGAACAACATCGCAAACGTGATCACGCTTGGTTTTTAATAGTTCACGTTACCGCGAGTCTACTGTAATAATAATAGATATCTGTTTATCTGTCAGATAAAATCTTACCTTTAACTTACGCCTTAATAATGGGCCTTAAACTAACATATTAATAATTTGACAGAAAATCAAATCACAAATTTAAAACAAAAAATTGCAAAAAATAAATTAAGTCCCTAATACAGTGAAAACTTTCTATAGTGGACACTCTATATAGCGGTCACCTCACTTAAATAGATAAAAGTTATGAAACGTAACGTCAAATAATAATTTTCATAATCGATCACACCCTTACGAGGACATGGACAAGCATTTTGTATGCATTTTTATCGAAAACTCCCCATTACGTAGATATCCTTATAAAATGACACAAACTTTAAAGTTATTTGCTTAATTTCGTAAATCTGGCATCACTTATCGCATCCCATATTTTTGGTAATAGTGAAAATTAAATTATAGTTTTAAGACTTCTAAATATGTAGTGTGAAGGAATTTATTATAAATGACTTCATAAGTGCGAAATAGTTTGTTATAATTGTTGTGCTTCAAGTAAACGAACATCATCAACACATTAAATATCGGTTGCTTTCTGCCAAATATGCATACGCGTTGTGTGCGCTATTAGAATGAAGTGCAGTTCATTAAATTTTCATATGAACTCATACTTAGTTCGTTAAAATTTAGTTACTGTTTCCATCTGAATCGAATCACTTTATCACTTGAACCCCTACAAAATCACTTTTTCGGTATGTTTTTTGCTGGGTTTGTAAGCCTTTCTGAGGAATCACGAAACATACAGACCAACCTAAACAAGAGCGGCAGGCGTTGCGGTGTATGTTTCGCTGAACGGCAACGCTGAGGTGACAAAGCTAAAAAAGAACGTCAACGTTGTGTAATGAACAGTAATGTTCACTTATGGTTGTAAACGGTGATTTAATTGAATTTAGGTTTTCGGGCTGGCAGCACTGGTTGGTAATTGTGTCCAAACTACATCAGGGAAAGTTAAAAGTGTTCAGTATACCCATCCATTTCATCATGGAGAAACTTACAAACAAGCAACGACTGCAAATCGTTGAAATTTATTATCAAAATTCGTGCTCTGTGAGAAATGTCCATCGTTTGCTACGAACTTTTTATGGTCGTCATAATCAACGCTCATTTCTGGTTAAATGGATACGTAAACAAGCAAAACTGTCGCATCTGCGGTAAAGAACAGCTTCATGCCGTACAAGAGTTACCGATGCATCACGAAAAAAACGACAGTTTGGTGTAGTTTATGCGCTGGTGGCATCATCGATCCATTTTTCTTCAAACACGACCGTGGAAGAAACGTTACCGTCAACGGCGAACGATATCGAGCCATGATACGCGACTTTTTTTGCCCCAATTGGCTGAGTTGGACTTGGTTAGTATGTGGCTTCAAACAAGACGGTGCCACATGACACACAGCTCGTGAAACAATGGACATATTGAAGGATGAATTTGGTGAGCAGTTTATCTCTCGAAATAGCCCTGTGAGTTGTCCGCGAAGATCATGTGATTTGAGGCCTCTTGACTGTTTCTTGTGTGGTTATGTGAAGCCGTTGGTCTATGTTGACAAGCCAAACACGATTGAAGCCTTAGAGTATAACATAACACGTGTTATTCATGGAATACAGGCCAAATTGGACGAATGGACCACCATTTGAACCGGAGCCGCGGGAAACATTTACATGAAGTTATTTTTAAAAAGGAAATGGCAAAGACCAATTTATCGATTCAAATAAAAATTTTGAATGTATGGTGCAAATTTGAGTATTTTATTAGATTAAAAAAAATACGTTTAAAAATCACGCTTTAAATAAAACTCACATAATAGAAATAAAATCGCGAGATTAACCTGAAAATAGCTAAAATGGGATTACTTTTCAACAATTACAAAAGTAAAATAAACAACATAAGTTGTACTGCAGCCAAGTTCCATACCTAACACCTTGCCAAAATTGGATTTTCCATTTGCAAAGCGTTGCCGCCGCGGTATTTCATATTTGTTTCATACAACCCGAAATAAAATTTTCGACAGTCAAAAAACGCTTGTCGCTCTTATTTAGGTATGGTTTCAAAATAAAAGTCTTTAACATTAAAAAAAGTGGAAAATTTTTAATCCTCGAGTTTAATATAAAAAAAAACTATAAATAATTCTTCAAAGCAAATTAGAAGTTAAAAAATAATATCTTTCATAAGATATTATGTATGTGCCAGAGAATTTTTAACGAAATCAGATTAATAATTTTATAAAATTATCTAAAAAGTATTTTAGTAGACCCTCCCTTAAGCGGACAGACACCTTTCAATAATGGACAAATTTCAGGCAATCGTAGCTGTTCACTATAGAAAGTGTTCACTGTATGTATATACACGAATAATAATTCGGTTTTTTTTTTTTGAAAAGGATCTTACATTTGCAAACACGAATTGTGTATTAAATATTTATTAAAGCTGCATGTCAATTACTTTTATCATAAAAACATATATAATAAAAAACCTTTTTCAAAATTTCCTCTCATAAATTATTACTTCAAAGTAAAAATAATATAAGAAAAAAGAAAACTTCCTTTCAATAGCAGCTTTGATTGGCTTTACTTTGTTGTGCCATCATTTTATACTATAAATTTCTCTCGAATTTTATTTTTATAACTCATGCGCCCGTTTTATTTCCATTTAAATTATTGTTGAGTTTTGTTTTCTTGAATTCAGTTCAATTATTTTTCGAAATATTTGTTTCTTTAATCAACCAACATTCACATTTATTATCATCATTGCCTTCAATGCCGTTACTAAGGACAACAATATGATGTGACAAAGACATCACAATTGAACCGTCATATGGCAATCAGGTGAAATGTAAACGATATACTGAAGAGGGTCATAAGAGTAATTTGAAGAAACAGACATATTTTTATTTTGAGACATCTCTTATTATCTTATAAATTTTAATTAAATTTTAAATACTTTAAAATGAAACAATAAAAATATAATTTTTTTTATAATTTTACTTAAATGATAAAGGCGTATAAATAGTGAATAAAAACACTATTTTTTATATATTTTTTAAAAAATTGTTTCTTTAATAAAATTTTGTAAAACACTAAACAAACAGTTTTAGTTGTTTTAAAATAATGATAAATTTCAGAAAAGTCTTTAAATCTTCTTCAAATTTCCTAATTCGAAATATAGTATAAACCTGAAGATTTATGAAATAACCAAAATATCAAAGCTAACTCGGAAAATTGTGTTTTATTACTAATTTCTAGAACTTATACAATATTTTAACAATGTTCGAAAAAATTCGAACTAAACTTCGAATTTTCGAACATGGCAAAAACTTTATATTTTTTACTATCGCAATGAAAATCTTCGAAAAATATAAAGAAAAGAAAGAAAATATTTTATTGATATCAAGAAAAGTTTGTAATTTTCGCAATTAAAATCCAGACCACAAATGAAACTTTTCTATATAATTTTTCGAATTAATGTTTTGATTTTTCAATAGTTAAAAAACTATATACTTAGAACCTTAATATGTAAATGGAAAAAGTTAATTTTTTTTTAAACTTTCTAAATTTTTAACTTTGAAATTCAATTTCATATATTGTAATGAAATCATGTACGGTGCTTTATATTCAAACAGTTTTTTCAAGAAACTTGCTTTAATATCAATTACTTTAAAAAACTTTAAAAAACAACATTATATATGTTTGTGTGTATGTATGTGTGCGTATGTATGTGTGTGTTTGTATGTGTGTATGTATGTATATACTTATTTCTGTATTACTTTTTCAGAACATTACTACACACACACAAAGTTCGCTTCATTAGAGTGCTTAACACCCATTGTTTGGTATCTGTATATCCAACTTTCAATGATTTGATTACAAACTCTCAACATTTAACAGCGAAACATAAAAAAAAACCCCAAAGTGACATAAACTTATTATACTGAAAAGTTATGAAAGATGTAAGTACAGACATACGAACATTCAAAATTGAAAACAAAATATTACTCGCTCATCGTAAACACAACTCAATATTCAGCCAATGCATTCACACCAACCAACCCAAAAATAATTCATAAATATTTATGTATGTTCTGCGAGAAGAAAAGCAAAAAATCCATCAAATAAATAAATACGAAAGTCAAGAAAAGGAAAGAAAAGTAATAATAAAGAAGGAACTTTTTTTTTTCTTTTGAGAATTTATACCAGAGATTGTGATAAAATTTTATTTTGTATATGAAAGCGTGAAGTGTAAGAGGATGCGAAGTACTGTAAAAGATGATGACGAAGATGTTGGTTTAAGTAACTTTAACCACATTGAATACAGCTGTTGTTTTTGTTTCGTTTTTGGCTATGGGAACGAGAAAAAGACGCACAAAGCAAGACCGAGGGATGAATGGACAAAAAGACTGACAAATAATAATAATAAGAATCGTGTGTGTATTTAAAAGAAAGAACCACATAACACAGAACAAAAGAATGTGAACGAGAAGCAGAAAGAATAACTTGTTTCATTTCCAATTAAGCTCCCTACGGTTTTAAAGTTGTTGAAAAGTGCGTATAGTAGTGGTATTCACAAAATAATGTAAATTAAAGTCAAAAAAAGTTAAATTTTTTTTATTTAAAAAATTTTTATTATTTCATATGTTCTAATTAAAATTGAGAGGAATACAGAATTCAATTGGAAGCTTGTAGAATTATTACTGCCTTAAGTGGATAATATCCATACCAACGACATTTAAAACGATTTGATTAGTAACTAAGTTATTTTCTGGTCGTTTACTATCGGGTTTTTATGATTATGATTTATTCCTTAAATTGTGTGATTTAACACTTTGTGTTCTTTAGGTCTGACGTCAAGTTTAGAACAGACTTTTTTACTAATTCTTAGCAAGGCAAGATATTCAAATTCACCGAATACAAAACGAAATCAATAAAGCTGCAACAAAGCTGTCCATTTCTATCTATCGACATTATGATTTTAAAAATTATTTTGGGTAATAGGAAAATATGGTCCATATTAGTTTCCAGATTTGGCACGCTTATAATCTAGATAATGAATCTATAAAGATTCAATGCGTTAGATTCATAGTTGTCATAGTTATCTAAGAATGCACCTGTCTGTCAGACTTTTGTCTTGAATGTTTATGTCAGCTGCTTTCGAAAATAATTTCTTGAACAAATACATTTATATCATATACTTATTTAATATAAGTATTTACATATGGATATCATATGCATTTATATCATACATTTTCTAAGTTTAAAAAGTTATCGAAAATTACCTGTTTCAAGTGAATATCCTTAATTATCGTCTTTGTGTTAGCAGTTCAAGTAGGTGTATGTTTAACTGTATATCTGTAAACAGGTCATTTCCCTTTAAACCCCCAATTAACACCATGCATACTTAAAATTAAAGAAAAATTCTGTCTTTCCTTTTATATGTACATCCATCTGTCGGTCTGTCTGTCTATCTTGCCATTTCTGTTAGGTTTTCTCATTAATAAAATGTTTTAAATATTTGGTTCAAACAAAAGAAAGATTGGTTTTTATTGCGGTTTTTTATATACTTTTGCATTTTCTTTAATAGCATCTATTTCAAGTAAAATAAATTAAACTATTTTAATTTTATTTTGAGACATTGTATTTCAAAGTCTTTCTCTGTTTTGGTTTGTTTGGCCCATATGTGCATAGTGCAGACATGTTGGGTTGACTTACAAATAAACCACAAAAATTGTTTGTTTCCTTAGTAACACAACAAAACAAACTTTTAAAAATTTAAAATCCAAAGTTTACATTCAATAAAATTTGCTATTACTTAAAGGGGTTTTTAATAAGGACGTGTAGATAATGTTTTTTGGAAGACGTCTAGACATTACTATTCAGTAACTGATAGTAAATAATCGTAACAAATTGCGCGACCGAACAGCACGGCCTAATATTTAATTCAATAAACAACTAGTTAACACTCGCATGTACTTATGTTAAACAAGTGTCAGGTAGGCTAAAAGCAACCAACTTTTCGCTAGAACAAGACGCTGAAACTGATAAAATTTTGTGTTGAATACATATGTACAATAAGTGTCAGGTAGGCTGAAAGCAATCAACTTTTCCCTTGAACAAGATGTTGGAATTACAAAATTTTTCTATCGGATATTGATTTCATACAAAATTAAATTAACACTGAGTGGGCAGCAAAGCATTTCAGGAACCGGCGACTGGCATTTGAACGATGTCATATTACGTACTTGAGCGCGTACATAAGGCGAATTTATACCAGGTATGTTCATAAGCTAAATTGCTCGAATTCGACGTAAACTCTTACATGGAGTAGTTTCACTTTTGCGTTTGCGGCAAATTTAAACATTTCAGATACGAATGAAAATTTGTTAAATATTAGAGTCAATGTACATGGAATGCAAAAACTTTGAAAAAATTATAATTATTAAGCGGTGAGCGAAAAAAAAACAACTACTGACTGTCTTTAACCCGGTATAAGATGAAAGAAAAAAGCTCAATTATCTGAAAGCCTTTCACAACTATTTGCCAACCTCACTATTACACCTAAAGCATTACCTGTTTCATTGGATTCTTTATTTTTGGAAAACCCTGTACATTCACATTTGTTGTACAATTTTCCTTCATCGTTGGTGTATGTTTTGGCGTTGGAGTTTATTGTTTATTTGGAATAAAAAGAATATATAAAAAAAGGAAAAACAAACTAACCGGCATAAAACTTTTTAATTTATGATGCCTCTGTACAGGGTTTGGTGTCTCGAAAGTGAGGTCTTGCAAGTCTGATTGTGGTATTGTTACTTGAAACTTTGTTGTTTTTATCTTGTTTGGAAAATATTTTGTAAAAGTGTTTAATATTTTCTGAAGAAAAAAAAACACTGAGAGTTAATTGTGCAAAATTAAAGGTGAGTGAGAAAACAAAAATCAAAATTAATTAATTAGTTTTTTTCTCTTCAGACAAAAGCATTTGGTAAATATAAGAGTTATGTCACGCTAAAGAATATGAGAGAAGCCTGGTAGAATCTCGGTACCAAAATCTAAAACGCAAAGAATACTTGTAAATTTAAATGCAACTTAGAACGATAACAAATGATGTAAATTGTTCCCTTGTTTTTTGTTTTATATTTTTTAAGATAGAGAATAAGATTCCCTAGAGGTTTATACTGACAGATCAAAATTCGTAGTGTCTTGGTGAAACTCGTTCAAACAGAAATTATACAAGACCTCACAAACTAGATGGTTCGCGAAGACTGACACTTCCCACCAAAAAGCACTTCCTAACTTGTTTATTTAGTGCATACATGCTACCAAGAGCGCTGCTAGAAGACATGATTTTTATAAGCGATGTCCTACATCGTAGGTCTCTTTTCTGCAACTCTACCAGGAACAGCTTAATCATGCCTTTTCCTTACGCACTTCTGAAAAAGGTAGCAGCAAGTAGAGAAGAAATATCAAAAAAAATTATCATTGAAATAAATAAGTCTCCCATTTTCCACTGCTAAAATAATAATCAGTACACCATACATACTTTGTTGTACTTTCGTATAAAAACAATAGAGTAAGACATTGAAGCCTGCACTTCTAAAAAAAATATAAAAAATTTGTTGGTAGATTGTGAAAATGCAGACAGACTTGGCGGTCGATGAAAGACACTCTCCGCAACTCTCCTACTCACAGCTTTGTCATCTAAAGGGAAAATTACCCCTTGAATGATTTTCGTAGAAGTTGTCATAATGAGAAGCTGCAACATCTCTGCAATTGTCCGGCTGTAGCTGGAATTATAACCCTTTACGTGGGGGAATCTTTCTCCATGATTTGGGAAGTGTATCTTAAATTTATGTTAGAGTAATAAACTTGTTTCTTTGTGCTAAGGCTTGGTTTTGAATTATGGAACCGTTATTCTCTAGGTGGAAGAGCACCAACTACACGTGACATTCCACATATCCAGTTTTATAAGGAGACCAATTACAAAAAAAAAACACTTTTTTTGCCTTAAAAGCAAAATATATGGACTTCAAAGATTTGAATGGACTAAATTCAGATCCGTTTTCAGTTTTTATTCTATCGAATTTAGACGTTTTTTATGGTCTTGCCTAATATTTCACGTGAAAAAAAGCGGTTATGCTGATACATTTCATTATAACTTGAGAACCATTAGTCCAATTTTGAAGAAAACAAGCAAATTTCTAACAATTAAATAAGCTTTAAGTCGGCTAAAAAATTGTTTTTAAATTATTTTAAAAGCTTTTTAAATTAAATGGCGATATTTTTTTTTTTGTCTCCAAAACGTCATTTAAAATTTATTAGGACCAAAATTCAAAATTTTAATTATTTTTTAAAAAGATATATATTGCAAATAAAATGAGCTATAAATCATAAAAATCGGTTAACGGTTGATATTGATTTTATTCACGATTAAGTGAAGACACCCATGTATATGGCACACGATCAAGTAAAGACACCAACACTACTAAAATAGTACTTTAAACTGCACAGGATAAAGTAACAAAAATTCATTTGGGTGATTCACAAGGTGTCTTATCATGTCATATTGTCATATTGTTCTAAAATTTTACAATGGTTAAAAAATGTTGTTGTTGCTTTTCAAACAAAAAGTGTCTTATAATAATAGAACTTTGTACGCAATGTTTATTGTGCTGTCGTATTTAATAAGCAGAGACCTGTGCTAAGCTGCTCAGCCGGCTAAGCCAAGCCCCAATAGTTTTTGTAAGCCGTCGCCGTTCATTGTATAATTTTATCGGGCCGACATCGAAATTTAAGCGCAGCTGCTAATTTTTGATAACAAATCACTGGCGGAGTCATATAAGATCTGCCAAGGACTCTGCTGTTTTTGTTTATCAAACAAAATTTAATTTTTTTGTGATTTGCGGCAAAAATGAAAAATGGAAAATATTGAGGTAAGATCTAATTTAATAAAGTCGTGGATTAGAATTAAAAAATATTTTAATTTAGCCAAAGCCGAAACTGATTTAAATTCAAAATAGCACACTTAATAATGAGGGGTTGTTCACAAAAGTCTTAATTTTTCATGCTACTATGACTTTATGACACTATTGTGAATCCCCCAATTGTATTATTTTGTTCACAGACAAAATAATTTCACAAATAATTGTTTAGTGGGCACTTTACTCAATAATTTTTTTCAGTGTGAAAAGTTCTTCCACATTTATCTCCTTAAATAGTAAATGTAATTTGGTTCATTTCATTTTGTTTGTTATTACACACATACATGCACACAATTTTAAGAAAAGCAACAAAAGATTGTGTTTGTTTTTGTTTATTTTTCATACATTTATTTTTAATTTAACTATCTGCTATAGTCTGTATGTTTGGCTGTCTTACTGAGACCCATTACTCTTGTCAAACTGTCTGATACTTTAATGGAGTATGTTTAAGAGAAGCAGTAATAATTATAGTTGTTCGTTTTATTTGAAAAAGAAGTCTCCAAACAGAATCAGTTGAATATGTATTTAAAGGAAGTCTATGGTAATAAAATATCGCAATTTGTTTTTCTTTTTATTTGAAATATTTTATTATTTTCATTATTATTATTTTTTTTTTTGGCGAAAATTAACAAAGTTTTGTAACAAATTTTCTTTTCTTAACTTTATTATGTGTAATGATTTTTCTTTTTTATTTTTCTTGCTTTATTGTTAAAAAAAAATAAATAAAAAATAATAAACTTTTTCATCTAATATGTATAATTATGTGTGTAATGTTATTATTATTAACATAATTTGTTTGTTAAACTTTGTTTTGAAGTACATAATCAACTACATATTATATAAGACTCAGTGTTAAAAAAAAACTACTTCAAGAAAAATTTTTGTTAAAACAAATAAAGAGTACAAGGTGTTACCTTAAGACCTTTAAAGGCTAAGCTTTGCTATTGTTTATGGTTTAATTATTTTTTTATATATTTTTTTTTCTCTTATGTCATGACATTAAGCTTATTTTAAATGCAATTAAATTGTAATTATAATTGGCAGACTATGGCTAATGAAATTTTTTAATATGAATCATACAAATTACAGGCATTGAAAGTCAGATAAAAAGTATATTGTTGTTTAGTTTTATCTTGATTTGTTGAAAAAATTTCAACACTATATAGTAATTGACAAATTATGTCGTAAGTAAATGGCAACATTATTTTGCTTTTAAATACAATTGTTACATTGTAGATAATTTAAAAAGCAAAACAGAAATAGTTATTCTGTTTAAACACAGTAAAGACTGTGGCGAGTTATTTTTGAACAACAAAGAATTGAAATAGAAAATTTTACAAATAGATTTAAGCTGGATTCACCCATAAAATTTTAGTTCAGAACAAATTTTTTTTATATTGAGTTTGATGTTTTACTTTTAAGAGAGAGATTATTATTATTATTTTGTTCAGAAAGTTTTTTCTTGAATTGGTTTAATTTTAATTCTTGTTCAGAAAAAACTGAATTGGGATGCCACTTTTTTCAATATTTACATGAAAATTAAATTTGGTTGCCACATCACACAGTGTCAGTACATTTATTATACAAAAATTGCTTTTGCCGAAAATTAACAATTAAAATGGAATTTAATGAAAATATTGCTCAAAAATTAATAGAAGAATTAAAAAACCAGCAAGAGAATGTTTGTATGACATGAGCAATAGTGCATATAAAAATAATTATTTAAAACAGGGTTTTTTCACTGCGACTCATTTTTTATTTTCGATTTTTTTTTTATAAATTTCTTTTGCAAACAAATTGACTTTATGCACTTCAATTAAAAATAATAATTTTAGTTTTCTTCTATCCGACATTTTCTTCACATATATTTTAATGAAATAATTTACGTTTGTATTTATTTACATAGTTTGCTAGCGGTGCTGCCACTTTGTACAACTATTTGCATTTTTATATTATATGGCAGCTATGTTTTTTCGGAAAATTTTTCTGAAATGGGTGAATCGTTCTGCAGAAAACTCTCAGTAAAAAATGTTATTCTCCGGAAAAAATTTTGTTCAGAACAAATGGGTGAATTCACCTTTAGAAACCCTTAAATGAGAGAAGAATGTTAGGCGCCTAAGATATTTTAACGGGAAAGACCCACAATGCTGTACAGAGACGTCAGCACTGCTCTAAAAGTCTTTAAAAATCTTTTTAAAATATTTTTAGGTCAAACCATTTACAATAGCAAACACAAGCTGTGCATGAGGTTCTTACGAATTTCTTTTGATTTTAAATACTCACGTATGAATTATGAAACACTATTGGTCAATTCACAAGTTTTTCTAGGTGTCGTATTGGCTAATTCCCAAGTTGTTCTAAGTGTCGTATTTTTATAGTCAGGGCTTAATTGACTTCCCTATTCATAAGCTTTCAGAAAATATATACTTTATGGGGTCGGAAATGAAAATTGTAGAAATTTCACATGGAATGACAAACCTTTTTATACCCTTACACTCACTGTGAAGGGTATAAAAACACAATCCTTCGACATATTCCGAGTGAAATAAATTCATTAGCAATTTTCATAGAATTGTTGTTATAAACAACAGCACTATAATTTCAAAAAAAATTTAATTTTTCTCCGAATACTAAATAGAGGAGAGTATCTGATTTCCATTTATTTTCAG
Source organism: Phyto melanocephala (assembly GCA_941918925.1). Classification (NCBI taxonomy): domain Eukaryota; kingdom Metazoa; phylum Arthropoda; class Insecta; order Diptera; family Rhinophoridae; genus Phyto; species Phyto melanocephala. The sequence continues at coordinate 23,732,960 of OW799236.1, read as the reverse complement.
AGTAATTGAGATTTTAACAGTTATACTTTCACAGCATTAGCCGATATATTAAGGCATGTGCTTAAGTGATTGACAATTAATGGATGAGTGGTGAGCATGACATTGATTTTGAATCATTACGTAAAGGGCATAAAATTTGATTAGGGGTCAGATTATGATATACGAACGTGATTTTAAGTTTAGAATTCTTATTCGAATATACACATCGATGGCTTAATATAAAAAGGGCGTATCTTGATTTTTAACAAAAACGAGTTTTTAATGTTTTCTGGTAGTTCACATACACTCACAACACCCCCAAAAAATTAAGTGATCTATGGTTGAAAATAACGGATTTATGGCCAAATAAAAAAGCTCCAACTCAATACATTCTTTTAAATTTTATTCAGTTTTTTTAATACATTATTTTAAATTTTATTCTCCTGTAAAGTAGTAAAAAATCGAGTTATGCCTTTTTTATATTAAGCCATCGATATATACCAAAACTGCAGCAAACTCGAACCTTTGAGTTAAATTAATATCGAGTTCGTATGACGCGATTTAAAACGCAAGACATACATTTAAGTGAAAGTGTTTAATTTACAGAAAATATTTTGTTTAATTTATTTCGTAAAATGTTAACCCTTTTTTTTTAAATTTTAATTAAATGTAAAATATTTGCAACTAAATTTTTATCTGTCCTTAGGTTATAACAAGTAAGAGCGCTATATTCGGCCGTGCCGAATCTTATATACCCTTCACAACGTGTAGTCATGCAATAACAGTAGTTTGTATCACCATTCATCTCATATGAAATACGTACATACATATAAAAAATATACATATATAAAAAACATCCCATTGTAAAATTATAAATTTACGTATGTATGTTAAAAAAAAAAATAAAAAAAAAATTTAAAAAAAAGAAATTTTAAAAAAAAATTTAAAAAAAAATTAAAAAAAAAATTTTAAAAAAAAAATTTTAAAAAAGTAATTAAAATATATATAATTAATATAAAACAAAAAAAAAAAATTAAAAAAAAAAATAATAAAAATATAAATAATATATTAAATAAAAAATAAAAAAAAAATAAAAAAAAAATTAAAAAAAAAATTTTTAAAATATAAAAAATTTTTTTTTTGGCTCAGCTGGGATTCGATCCCACGTTTACTTTAGCCAATATACAAGTTTGTATGTATGTATGTTGTTGTTGTAATGTTGTTTTTGTGAAAAAAAAATCGAGGTGGTCGTGGGTTTTTGCTCATATCTCAGTTGTTTATGTACCGATGTTTCTGATTTTCAATAGCGATATACTCCCGAATATTTCTGATATTTTAATACCTCACCCGGGTCCAAGTGATGTCGGGGGGCTTCAAAAAGTTGATTTCAACATACACACGGACAGACGGTCAGACGGACAGACGGACAGACTGACAGAGCTTAATCGACTTCCCTATTCATAAGCTTTCAGAAAATATATACTTTATGGGGTCGGAAATGAAAATTGTAGAAATTTCACACGGAATGACAAACCTATATATACCCTTTTTCACTGTGTGAAGGGTATAAAAATATGTGTGGTGGTTCCTATTTTGTTTTTTTTTTTTTTTTATTATATTAATGTTGTATAAACTCTAAGCCGTAAATTTATTATTATTTTTCTACAAAAAAAATATATAAATACATATCGCTCATTTCGTGCAAGACTGTCATAACTCAAATTTTGAACCTTTACAGGAGAGCCTTTTTAACTAATAACGAATTTAAATGTGTACGAAAATATAAAGTTTAATAAGTTTAAAATCCTTTTACCGAGTCTCCTGTATTGGAAGAACGGTATATTTTTGTATAGACACGGTTTTATAATTCACTATTGCTGTAAACCTGTAACATTAATTAAAGTCATAATATTGTTTATTGATTGAATTCATACACAACTTCATTGTATTGTCTAAAATATTGGAAAACAAAAATTAAAGCAAAATGTTTTCTTAAAACATAATATTCAGATTAAATGTATTGAATTGATACAAAAATATGTAATTGTTTTTAAAATATGTAGTAGAAAATTAATTTCAATTCAGCGTACAACATATAAAAGCTAATATAGAAAGTTTTATAAATTGTCATAAAACGTATTGTAATATTTAGGTATAAGACCCTTATGTAATAATTCCATGAGATCATTCTTTTTTCGTTCTGATATGCCAGGCTTAGTAGGAAATACTTGTACAAAATTTATTTGTTTATAACTAATTTTGGTTTTTAATATTATAATGGGAGTCGTCTGACCCGAAATCATAAAAGCTTTTGGAATCATTTGAGCTAATAGATGGTCTGTGTTGCCCGTCCATGACTGACATTTACGACCTGTTCGATTACTTGCCTTTTGCTTAAAATTATGCAAAATATCAAGCGTTGACTTCCGATTCTTGTAAATTCAATATGATCGCAATAGATTAAATTATTACTAATTAGTCGACTTGTCTTATCAAAAGTAATTCAGAAAAAAATTAAATAAAATGTCATCAAAGCTGAACTGTCATGCAATTGGCACTGTTGTACAGAATGGTATTAAATTTTACATAGTGGTGCTGATAAAGCAATACACTGTAACACGATTTGTGGAATAAATCAAAATGTATTTAACTATACGGAATGTGAGTAAAAACTATTTGCTATAACGACAAAACCAACAATGTGACCTAATTTTATAACAACTAATTTATATATTTCTGGCAATAACGATTCATTTGAAGTTAATACAAATCGGTACAAGCAATTGAATTCATTAGATTAATTGTAATAACGTCATAACCTAAAATAATATTTAGTTGAACAAAATAGTTAACTACAAGAACGTTACATTTTTTTTAGGAAATGTTTAAATGCAAATGTTATTGATAAAGAAATAGAAATATCCAATTCAATAAAGTCACATTTAGATTTGATGCACTCTAACAACAAAGTATTTCCACATTTTTTACCTTCTCTTTCACTAAAATACAGTTATAAAATCAAATGTTTCTTTTTTGCTACAAAGAAAACCACATGTATAAAAGGAATGCCAAACACAAACTGAAATGTGACCTTGTTGATGTTAATTGCTCAAGTTTGTTACGAGAGGTCATAGCGTCATAAGCATTTGTATTACCGTTATTTTTTCGATAATTCTCTCCGTTCTTAGATCAATTTGTAGGAATTTAAGAGAAGAAAATTTCTGCATTACTAACTCGAAAATGCCAAATTTTGAGTTGTGACGGTCTTGCACGAAATGAGCGATATGTATGTACATCTGTATAAATAAATTTTATAAAAAAAAATAAATAAAAAACTAACAATTTGTTAACTAAACTGAATTTACATTTTCATGATGGTTATTCGTTTCTTTTTTTTTATTATCTGTGGAAAAACAGAATTAAATATAAAAATCCTGAAGCCTAGAATTACATACATACTTTCAAAAAAACGAAATAAAATGAATTTTCAATTTATCTAAAAATACACAAAACTTTGAAAAACAAAACAGTATAAAATTACAAGATAAAAATAAAATGGTTATGAAAAATTGATAATATTTATAAACAAGTAACAGTGCTATATTCGGCCGTGCCGAATCTTATATACCCTTCACAACGTGTAGTCATGCAATAACAATTGTTTGTATCACCATGCATCTCATATAAAATACGTGCATACGTACACGTTAGAATAAATGTGGCATCGAATCCCAGCTGAGCCAAAAAAATGTTATTTTATTTAATATATTATTTATATTTTATTATTTTTTTTTATATTTTTTTTTAAATTTTTTTAAAAAATTTTTTTAGAAAAATTTTTTAAAAATTTTTTTTTAAATTTTTTTTTAAATTTTTTTTTTGTAGTTTTTTTTATTATTTTTTTCTTATTTTTAATATTTTTTTTTTTAATTTTTTTTGTTTGGTATGTTTTTTACATGTATGTATGTATGTATGTATGTTGTTGTTGTAATTGTGAAAAAAAACGAGGTGGTCGTGGTTTTTTGCTTATATCTCAGAAAGTTATGGGGCGATTGTGCTGAATTTCAATAGCGATTCATTCCTGGATATTTCCAAGAGATTGATACCATATACAGATCTGAGGAACATACAGTTGCTTCTAAAAGTTGATTTCAACCAACACACGGACAGACGGGCAGACGGACAGACGGTCAGGGCTTAATCGACTCCTCTATTCATAAGCTTTCAGAAAATATATACTTTATGGGGTCGGAAATGAAAATTGTAGAAATTACAAACGGAATGACAAAGCTATATATACCCTTGTGCACCACAGGTGAAGGGTATAAAAAAACACACACACACACACTTATGAGAAAAAAAGTTAATTAAAAAATCTGTAACAAAAAAAAAAAGAAATAATTTAATAAATTTAATGGAAATTATGAATGAGTTTAAATATTTCATAGACAACCACAGTAGCAGCAGTTAGTATGTAGTGGCAGTAATAGCAGCTGATGTTTTGCAAACAAAAATAGATTAAATACCTAAACCGCGTACATACTTCATGATACTCTTAAATGTACTTACTGTGCACTGCTCACCATGTACATATTTTGCACAAAACTCATGGGAATTATTAAATAAATTGTATTTAAAATCGCTATAAACTAAAAATTACGAAAAAAAAAAGAAAATAATAAATGCTGTTGGACTATTTCAAAGCTAATATTTGTATAAAATATTGAAAACATATGAAAACGTAAAGTAATAATTATGGAATTAAACACAAACATGTTTAGTTTAGATTTTTGTTAATTATTTATGAATAAGGTGGATACAAATTATGTACTTAAAAATTATTTTGAATTAAATTTAAAATAATTTTTTCTTCACCTACGACTTTTACGCAGTGTTGCCATTTTAGAAATGAAAAAAAAAGCGTTTAATGAAAAAGGGTAAAACGGGTGAAATGTCTATCCCAAAAAGGGTAAAATTTACAAAAAAGTTCAATATAACAAAACATATTGAGCTTTTATAAAAATTATATTTTTTTAATTTATTTTATTTATAAAAAAAAACTAAAGATTTGAAAGAAATCATTAAATCAGAAAAATTTAAGAAAAGCCATTTTACTTTCAAACATATCTGTTTTATCATCGTCATCATCTTCGGCCCAAAAAACGTTAAATAGGAAATACACAGCTCTTTTAAAATAAAATTTAGCTAGTTTTACACGGTATTAAAAATGTAGCAAAAAATTGGCTAAAATCCGCAAAAAATAGACTTGCCTAAAAACAAATACTGAGTGCATAAAACTTGAACTGAACTTGAAATAAAACAAACTAGTATGTTTTAAACAAATCCATTGCTCGCAATAAACTTATCGTCAAATTTGTATTGCAGTAAATAGATTGTTGTGGTCTGCGAATGGCATTTAGCGCCATCCTGATGAAACCACATATTTTAAAAAAAAAACAAAATAATTTCTCAAGGGCGTTAACGATCTCCATTGTCCATAACGCAAACTCCTCCAAGTTTCAATCTATCCATAATGATTTGCAAGTATGACAATTACAATTATTATTTTCCTTTTTTTTTATTAATTTAAATATTGTGTAAAATATTAAAATGAAGCTGCTTCTTCGCTTTTGTGTGCTCATTGTCTTTATTTTTTAGTCTGTTAGTAAACTCAAGAACTACTTATAAAATAGAAAAGTTAAGAAAAATAAAATAAAATAAATTGAAAAAAAAACTTAAATAAGTTAAGTTTTAACAAAAAGCATCAGAAGCGCCACAAAAATGGAAAATAGCGTCACAAAATAAAAGTATACGAAAAATATTAAAGAGTATCGAGACCAAAAAGTCATCATAAAATACCAAAAAAGCGTCAAAATGGCAACACTGCTTATTCGCAAATAAAAATATTGCGATTAAAAGGGTTTAATGCTAATTCGATTCCTTATTTTCAAATAAGTAACTCACGAAAACAATTACTACTTGAGGAAACATATTGCAAATAAAAGGGTATGACATTGCCACCATTTTTAGTGTTTTTATTCACATGTCTTTGCTACGTCAAAGTATGCAACTAGGACATAATTGCTTAAAGAACAGCAATATATAAATTGTTTAACATTAAACACCAATGTAATCAAAGAATTTGTTGTTAGCAATTTATTTTCAGAAACTGACAAAAAAAATCAATTCATGTCCTTTTGTTTAATATAAATGAAAAAAAAATTTGTTTAAATGTACCAAAAAGATGTACAATTTGCGAGTTTGAAAAAAGTTCCAGAGTCCTATCAATGTCTTCGCGGAGTAACTAATGCCATTTAAATTTTTTTCTATGTTTATTTTATGTTACAAACAAAACAGATACCACTCCAACAAGACATATTAAGTCGAAAATTTTGGTGGATTGTCCACACGCTCAGATCAACAAATACAATCGCAAAAGCCGCTCTGACGTATAATCCACTAGGTTCCCGTCGACGAGGACGCCCAAAGACAACCTGGCGTACAACAATACTAAATCAACTATCTTTAGCACAATGTACATGGAATGAAGCTGTACAAATAGCTCCCGATCGCAATCGATGGAAATCTCTAATTGAGGCCGTTTGCTCCCAAGCTGGAGAATAGCGGAACATCATCATGTTATGTTACAGAGTGACTAAAAAAGTACCAAAATACAGTTATTAACCAGTTTTGGGCCTTAGGCGATAAAAATTCAAAAAAGTACCAGATACCTGTTAGCGTAAATTACAATACCTTTAAAATTGATCTGTAAAATTTTAAGCTTAGCAGATATAAATAAACCTTCTTTTACCCTTTTTACCCTCATTATTACCCTTTTTTACCTACATTATTGTGTTTGTGATTTTCAAAGTGGATTTAGCTAAGTCCGTCTGTGGAAAAACTTCTCATTATGTTAAATAAAATGAAATTAACCATTCAGTTTAAAGTTTTCATGTACAGTTTGGTATCGAGAACCTTTAAAAAAAATTTATTTTTTTTTTTTAATTTTATTTAAAGTAAAATTCTAACAAACTGATGTTACCCTGCAGCAATTAAATGGGTTCGAAGGAAAAACATGTAGAGCAAAATTTGGACAATAAAAAACAAATCATTGACTAAATTAATATCGGGTGTCCTAACTAGAACGCAATTTTTAAATTTGGCGCCATTCGAAGTGTCATTGTTTGACATTTGAACAGTTGTTATTGTTTGCTAGTAGAAGGTACGAGATTAGTAAAATTGGAGCGCTACACGAATGAACAACGCATTCTCATTGTGAAATTGTTTTACCAAAATGGTGAAAGTTTTGCGGCTACAGTTCGCAAATTGCGATCAATTTGGGGTCACAATAATGCTCCAAAAGAGTCAACTGTAATAAGATTAATGGATAAATTTGCCGAAACTGGGTCTGTTAATGATGTAAAAACAACGCGCCTTCGACCAGGTCGAACGACCGAAAATGTCGCAGCTGTACGTGATGTCGCTCAAACTCCATCCACCTCAATACGACACCGAGCTCAGCAAATTGGTGTCTCCAAATCCACTATGCAGCGAATTTTGACGAAAGATTTGCATCTTAATGCATACAAACTTCAATTGACTCAGGAACTGAAGCCAGCTGACCATGGACAGCGAAGGGAGTTCGTTAATTGGGTATTGGAGAGACAACATAAAAATGCTGAGACCAGAATTGGCCGCCTAGATCGTGTGATTTAACACCTTTAGATTTTTTTCTTTAGGGTTTTTTGAAGTCGATGGTTTACGCGAATAAGCCGACGACGACTCAAGCCTTAAAAGAGGAAATTGGACGCTGCATTAATGAAATACCGCAGCATTTATGCAAAAAGGTCATTGAAAATTTCATTAAAAGATCGCGTGTGTGGCAGCAAAGCCGCGGCGGCCATCTGTACGATATATTGTTCCATACATAACCTCATTCTGTCTACCTTACGATATAATAAAGTTTCACGATTTTTTTTTTAAATATCTGTGTTTTATTTAAAACTAGCCAATCCCGGCGCGCGTTGCTACGCCCCTTCATGAATTTTAATCGCATTCTAAATTTTAATCGAATATGAAGTGCAAGGCTAAAAACTATAACTTTTTCTTTATGAGCCTGGCACTGCCCACTTTTCTAATTACGAAACTATATAGTCATGACAGCTCAATAAGTGTGCAAAGTTTCAGAAAAATCGGTCCAGTGTAAGTACCTCAAAATTATACCTTTTTTTATGGGCGTGGCACTGCCCACTTTTCTAAATACGAAACTGCATAGTCATGACAACTCAATATGTGTGCAAAGTTTCAGAAAAATCGGTCCAGTGCAAGTACCTCAAAATGATACCTATTTTTTAATGGGCGTGGCACTGCCCACTTTTCTAAGGACGAAAGTGTAAAGTCATGATAGCTCAGTATGTGTGCAAAGTTTCAGAAAATTCGGTCCAGTGCAAGTAGCTAAAACTGATAACTAATTTTTTATGGGCGTGGCCCCGCCCACTTTTTCAATCACGAAATTATAAACCCATGACAGCTCAATATGTGTGCAAAGTTTCAGAAAAATCGGTCCAGTGCAAGTACCTCAAAATTAAATTTTTTTTAGGGGCGTGGCCCCGCCCACTTTTCTTATCACGAAATTATTAAGTCATGACAGCTCGATATGTGTGCAAAGTTTCAGAAAAATCGGTCAAGTGCAAGTAGCTAAAACTGATATTTAATTTTTTATGGGCGTGGCTCCGCCCACTTTTTTTCACCCATAAACACTCCTTGGTATGTGTACAACAACTTACCAAAGTTTGAGCCCGATCGGTTTTGTAGTTTCGAAGTCTATAGCTAACACACACACACACACACACACACACACACACACACAGAGTTTCACTTTTATATATATAGATTTAAAAATTGTGTTCTAGTTGGGACACCCAATATAAGCAAGATAAAATAAGATTACTCTAATGCATTTACGTTTACAATTTTTGCCAAAAAATATAGCCAAATTAGTTTAGTAGAAGCAAAATATAACTTTTGGATCAATTCTCTTAAATTGTTTTTAACAATACTCAGCATTCACACTTAAGCCTGTAGAACACGAAATGTAAAAAGCCACATACGCATGTGGCTGTGAGGTAATTTTGATGTCATCATAAAGCATAAATTTATTTATTTCGGACACATGTTTTTCATATGCATTTTTGGACTAAAATACATTTTGTGTAGTATCAAAAAGTGGCATGCAGCCACTACGACTATTTTAAAAAAAGTAACAAAAGTGCTGAATATTTTAGTGACTCACTATTATTTTAAAAAAATTTCCAGCGTTCAGTAGAAACAATTTTCCAGCTCTGTACTTCAAACAACATCAATCCATTTCGTTTACTCTTGCAGTATAAAATTATGTATGACCTGTTTTTTTTTATCAAAAAAGTATAATATGCGGACTCCGTCTATTTTAAGAGGACTTTAAATAAATTTCACCTCAAGCCTTAAAGTGTTAACTTTTACACCCTGTAACTAACAACACTTGCAATAAAAATTTTCAAATTTATATTCCAAAACAAAATTCTAACAAAGTTTATGTATGTTTCAAAGCTGTCTGAAAATTATTGGTTGCATTTAGACACTAACAGCAGCAAACAGTTTACTCCAGATTACAATTCTGTATGGCTGCCGGTATTAACAACAACGTCGCCATCACCAAAACAAATTCTTGCATGACGAAAAAAAAATAAACAAACAACATCTGTATAAATGTCGTGTTTTTATTTTAAAATTTTGCAATGCAACACAACTCTTAAACCAGTCATATAAATGTGTGAAAAGAAACTTGCAATTTCAAGCGTTTATTGTGTGACAGACATTTTTCAAATCTTATTATGTGCATTCGTGTGTGTTTAAAGCCATAAATCTGTCATCAAAATATGTTAGAGTACTTACATATAAATATACATATGTATGTATTATAACATAAAAACAGACTTGCAGTAATGTTGTAAAGACAGTCGTGGCAGCAAACAAAGGACATTAGGGACAACGTCTACATTTAAAGGCGTGTTAAAGTCGAAAACAGTACCTAAGAAACCATTTAATAAAATAACCGACTAATTAGTAACCAATTAATAAAATAATTCCGAATATAAAAAAATCAATCAAACTGCCTAGGTAACTGATTTGTTAAGAATCCAGTTAACCGCACAAACGATTATTAGTACTTCGAATACAAATTTCGTCGACTTATCGACTAATAGAAACGAAACCATCTCAAGTAAACAAAACACATTAGTCGATTAATAGAAAACCGATAATAAAAATTAGTCGAATAAAAGCTGACTAACACCCGATTTAAACAAGTTTTTAATCCGCTCAGAAAAAAAGTATCGGTTGTGAGTACCGCCTTTGTTGAAAATCGCAAAGTTTAATTTTGATAGTAGAATTTTACGGTTATATCTACAGAATTTCGTTTCGGAATATAAATATGTAGTCAGCACTGATAAATTATAATTCTTGCAACAGAAATTTTATAACCACAAGTGAAAAGTTCGATTGCAGGAACTGAACCACTCGATTGGCTATGAACAAGATTTTCTGTACTCTGCGTGCGCAAATATACCCAGCTTTTGTCATGTGTGCTAAGTAATACGATGGAAAAAACAAAGGGAGTTTTTCTTACTTATGTAGTCGTCTATTTTTCTTCTTAACTCTTCCTCTCCCTCTCTCTATTACTCTCATATAAAAAAATGGGGAAGTTCTTTCAACCTGGTAATAATAATAAACCGTATATTCGTCCGACAAAATAATACATTTAATTAACGCCAAGTTGTAATAATGACCCCAAGTCCAGCAATTTAAAAACTACTTTTTCAATACGGGTTCGCTGCTTAAAAAAGGAGTATCAAAAACATGTACTACCAGCATTTTTTTAAAAAACATAATTCCGATGTAACGAGATTTTCCAAGCAAATTGGCTTCTAAACTAAGTTGCAGAATTCAGTCGTGCGATAGGACCAATCTTATTTTAAAAGCGCTTTTTCTTATGCTCTTAAAATTCAACCAAATTTTCATTCAAATTTTATAAATTTTTTTTATAATTATTTTGGCGCAACAAGAAATAAAAACAAAAAAAAGGAAAAGTGCTGTATTCGGCCACGCCGAAACTGAAAATACCCTTCACCCATCATGTACAGTGGTACAGTGATCACCCCGTAGCATAGCCTAGATTTCAGTTTTAATATTGTACGCCATTTTGCTTTATTATTTCCGACGATAACTTTTTAATTTCACATACTTTGTTAGCTGTATTCTGCTATTGAAGCCCTTTCATTTGATTCCCATATCGATGTGGTAGAAGTAAAAAATTAAACGCCATTTTGTAAAGGGCGACATTTTGGACTTTAACATTTTCGTCATTTACTGCATTCTACTTACTGGTCAAGCTCTTTCATTTGAAACTAATATTGAAAGGGTTGCAGTGGGTACATTTTTAATTACTTGAATTGACCCATATATAAATTTGTTTTACATCATTTTACAGTGGCGGCCATCATAGGTTCTGTTATATATATGTATGTATATAGAGGATGAAAAAATCGTAAAATTTAAAAAAAAACAAAAACACATTTTTCGTTACGAAAAACACTAATATCTCAGTTAGTTTCCATACGAGTTGTCAGTTTTTCTTAGCAATAATTTTTGAGACCACGGCTCTACTTTTGGTGTCTTAAGCTCTAAACACATAGACGCCAGCAGACTTCACAACTTCACGGCTTCAAATGCTGCCAACTTCAAATGCTGCTCTGAAGTCAGCTTCATAATTATTTTGAAGACAGCCACAACATAATAATCAGCTGATGTGTATTTTAGCAATATAAATTTCAGGGATGCCGGATATATATTTTATAATGAATAAAATTAAAGTTATTGATAAAAATATGTAATAATATCACGAAAAGCTATAAAAACACATAAATTTATTTATTTATTGTATTTTTGTAATGTTCTTTTATGTTTAACTAGCCAAACCCGGCGCGCGTTGCTACGCCCCTTAATGAATCGAAATGCATTCTGAATTTTAATTGAATATCAAGTAAAAAAAACCTAAAAATTATAATTTTTTTATGGGCGTGGCATTGCCCACTTTTCTAGTCACGAAATTGTAAAGTCATAACAGCTCAATATGTGTGTAAAGTTTCAGAAAAATCAGTCTGGTGCAAGTACTTCAAAATTATACCTTTTTTTATGGGCGTGGCATTGCCCACTTTTCTAGTCACGAAATTATTTAGTCATGACAGCTCAATATGTGTGTAAAGTTTCAGAAAAATCAGTCTGGTGCAAGTACCTCAAAATAATAGCCTTTTTTTATGGGCGTGGCCCCGCCCACTTTTTTAATCATAAAATTATAAAGTCACGACAGCTTAATATGTGTGCAAAGTTTCAGAAAAATCGGTCCAGTGCAAGTACCTCAAAATTAAAACTTTTTTAGGGGCGTGGCCCCGCCCACTTTTCTTATCACGAAATTATTCAGTCATGACAGCTCGATATGTGTGCAAAGTTTCAGAAAAATCGGTCAAGTGCAAGTAGCTAAAACTGATAATTAATTTTTTATGGGCGTAGCCCCGCCCACTTTTTTTCATCCATAAACACTCCCCGGTATGTGTACAACAACTTACCAAAGTTTGAGCCCGATCGGTTTTACAGTTTCAGAGTCTATAGCTAACACACACACACACACACACACACACACACAGAGTTTCACTTTTATATATATAGATATTAAAAATAAGTTTTTGTTCTTAATTTTCCAATTTAATATATATAATGGCAACACTATATTTGTTCTTGCTGCCCGTCAAAATAGAAAATAGCCTAAGTTGGCAGCAGCAGCAAATGCTGTTGTGCAGTCGTGCTGCTGTGCTGCCGTCAGAATAATCGTTTTCATTTAAACACATGGATTTTATTTTTGACATATTGCTGCTTGCTGTCTGCTGTCGTCTATGTGTTTATAGCATTAAGCGTTTAAGAAAATTAATTAGTAGCTTGTGTAACTTGATATATGTTAAAAATATATTGCCCTACAATTTTGCCGAGTAGTGACCGATTTGTCCAACAATTTTTTTTAACGAAAAGCTCCTTAGATTTATCATATCTACAAATAGTAGCAACTATGTCTTTAAAATATCTTAGAGCGGAGGCAGTCATGTTTATTTGGCCATGTCTCACAAATGTATGAGGCGATTGTGTTGGATTTCGATTGCGATTAATTGCCGAATATTTGGAAAAAAATAATTCCCACATACAGATCTGCGCAACATGTAAGGCTTCTAAAACGTAATTCAATCAACACACAGACAGATGGACAAACGGATATCACTTAATCGACTTCCCTAGCATTAAAAATATATACTTTATGGGGTCGGAAATAAATATTGTAGAAATTACAAACGTAATGACAAACCTATACCATACCCTCGACACCACAGGTGAAGCAAATTATTATTGGTTCAGCATTAGCAGTCGACACGAGTTAAATCTACAAAATTTGCAAGCTGTAGCAAACAAACTTCAACAATTTTTCAATAATTAAAACACTTTGTTTTCTACTGTGGTGCTTTATTTTAATTAACCCCAAACTGTCAACTGTCAATTGTTATTTTCTTATTGTGGTTTGAAAAACACTTTACCGCACAAACGTCAAGCAATTTAAATGTTTTATATATATTTTAACATCCTCTATATTTTAAATTTTCAAAACATTTGGATAAATATTAAACAACTTTGCATAGGAACTCTAATTTTCGAACTAGTCTTAACCACAATCACATATGCTTGAAATACTTATAAGTTTTATTTGGTTTTGTGGTTAAATTTTTAAACGTTAAAGATTTCTATTTCAAAGTTTAATTTATGTTAAAAATAAAAATAGAACAAAGTATAATAATATTGCGATTGATAAAAACGGAATAAAAGTAAATAATTATTTTCATTAAGAAAAAAAAAAAACAACCACCACCATTAGAAAAAGTTAGTTAAAAAATTTTTATTAAAATTTACATTAGATTGATGTTTATGTCAAACAATATTTCAGTTTTAAGTAATTTATAACTTATTTATGTATTTATTTTTTTCTATAAAATAAACAATAAAATCTTTCTTATCTTTTTGCAACAAAAAAAAAGCAAACTTTTTTGTTGTTAAACAATTTCTTTGTATTTATTTCTACTCATACTTTGTTTTCTTACAAAGTTTTAGTTAGCGCCTGCTTTTGTTGTTATTTGAAATTGTTTTCAGTTGTTTTATTTTAACACACAAAAAAATGTGAAAATCATTATTTTTAAGCTTCGCTAACATTTTAGGTCATGTACAAGAGTTTAAACCAGAAAAAATAAAAATGATTTTTAAAAAAACGCCAACCAAAAGACACAGCAAAATATACCCACATTAAAACCACAATTTCTACCACACGCACAAATACACACATGGTGGTATTACGATGAGTTTGTTATAGAAAACGCATATTTCTATAGAGAAAATGAAATAATAATTATAATACAATTACAGCAGCAAAAAAAAATTATGTGGATAAAATAAATATTAAACAGAGTTTGAGAAAACTTTAAACCAAAAATCATGTTTGTGTACGATGGACATGTGTAACCTGTCAGTTCGTTTGAGTATGTGAATGAAAAGTGCGTAAATAGTACAGAGTTTTTTTATTTTTTTTATTTTTATATACCAACTGAAATGGAAAAACTAATAAGCGTGGAATTGATTTCATTTGGGGGTACTCTATGGCAGGTACTGATTACTATGCTGGGTTCTAAAAAAAAAATGCTTATGAATAATAAAAGCAACTACTATCTAAAAAGGTAGACATTAATAAATTTTCTAAAAAAATAAAAATTTAATTGCACTAAATTTGCCATCATTTCATTAAATTAATAAACTCTTCTATTATAGCTGCTATGCTTTAAACACATAGATGACTGCAGCTACACAACCACAAATGCCTTTGGCTGTAAACGCCGCCATCAAGTCAGCTGCTTGATTATAATGATAACAACAGCAACATTGTAAATAGCTAGTAGAAATATATATGGATGTCAGTGTTGGCACTTTTATAAAAACTAAATTATAATTTGATCACCAAGAATTAAAAAAATAAATTCATTTATTTAAAAACTCTTAATTTTTAGTGTAATTAATATAAAAATTAGATTATTTTTCTATCTGTTAAACGAAGGGATTAAACGTTCTCTAAAACTCTATCAATTTAAGGTATGAAAAATAACTCTTTATTAAACATTTAGAGTCCCTAGGCCCGGCTGAAAACTACAGTAAAAATTGAAATTCAAATCAACAAGATTTGAACTTTTTTTCACTTGGCCGAAGACCTGCTGTGTACATCAGTTTTCTGTTTTTTAAGTTTTAGTTGAATCCTTTTTTTTTGTAAAATTGCATTAAATATATGGAAAAGCATTTAATACTTTTAAATTTCTTTGAATATTTTTTTTTTTTTTTAATAATACTTTATTTAAAAATTGGACTGGCATTTAGGGTTGCCATCCGTCCTCTTTTCCCCGGACACCGTCCTCTTTTTTAGGGCACCTGGGGCAGTCATACTTCTTTTTTTTAGCAAATGTTCGGGGTTGTCCGGCTATTTGCACCTTCTCTGAAGTTTTTTTCTTAGATATAAACTTTAAATCACAGGTCACAAAATGTAAAAAAAAAGATTTAGATGCTCGTACAATTAGTTTTGAAAAAGTACAACTTTAAAACTTCTCTTTGTACAATATTAGTTTTTTTATCTTTAGTTGTCGCTATTTATCGAAGTGGCCTATTTTAACTTGTCTTTTATTTTAAACTAGAAAATCCCGGCGCGCGTTGCTACGCCCCTTAATGAATCGAAATGCATGCTGACTTTTAATTGAATATCAAGTGCAAAAACCTAAATATTATAATTTTTTTTATGGGCGTGGCATTGCCCACTTTTCTAATCACGAAATTGTAAAGTCATAACAGCTCAATATGTGTGCAAAGTTTCAGAAGAATCGGACCAGTGCAAGTACCTCAAAATTATAATTGTTTTTATGGGCGTGGCCCTGCCCACTTTTCTAATCACGAAATTGTAAGGTCATAACAGCTCAATATGTGTGCAAAGTTTCAGAATAATCGGTCCAGTGCAAGTACCTCATAATGAAACCTATTTTTTATGGGCGTGGCACTGCCCACCTTTCTAATCAAGATATTGTATAGTCATGACAGCTCGATATGTGTGGAAAGTTTCAGAAAAATCGGTCTGGTGCAAGTACCTCAAAATTATAACCTTTTTTTATGGGCGTGGCCCTGCCCACTTTTCTAATCACGAAATTATATGGTTATGACAGCTTAGTATGTGTGCAAAGTTTCAGAAAAATCGGTCCAGTGTAAGTACCTCAAAATTAAAACTTTTTTAGGGGCGTGGCCCCGCCCACTTTTCTTATCACAAAATTATTTAGTCATCACAGCTCGATATGTGTGCAAAGTTTCAGAAAAATCGGTCAAGTGCAAGTAGCTAAAACTGATAACTTATTTTTATGGGTGTGGCCCCGCCTACTTTTTTTCACCCATAAACACTCCCTGGTATGTGTACAACAACTTGCCAAAGTTTGAGTCCGATCGGCTTTACAGTTTCAGAGTCTATAGCTAACACACACACACACACACACACACGCACACACACACACAGAGTTTCACTTTTATATAGATAGAAGATAAGTTCGGCAAAGGCGTCTGCTTGTCAGCTGTGTGTTTTTCATAAAGTTTGTTTTCCAGATATAGAAGAAAGTCGTGAACAAAAATATAGTAAGGGTATATAATTTTGATATGGATTGCCTAGAATTTTACAAATATTTAAAGAGATGCGATGGTAATATAGTGGCTCAAATTGGAAGTGTTGAAAAATATATGTAAAATTTTTAAAAGTCTACATTCCCGATAATGAATGAATGAAATTTTGTAGTTTTTTTTTGATTTTTTGTTTTTATTTTCAACCATTAAATCAGAATTGAATTTTTATTTTGTTGAACTTTTTCTGTTAAACTAATAAAAAATATTAGATTAAATCAGAATGATATGTTCAGTTTGTATTTTTGTAAATAAAGTTTTTTCGTAAAAACAAATTTTGTTTTTGTATTTTAAATGGCGGCGTAAATTTTATCAAATTTAATTTTTTAAATGTGTCCTCTTTTTCTGGGCAAATGTCCTACATTTTTTATGCTGGCGTCCTCTTTTTTTTAATAGAAATGGCAACCCTACTGCCATTTCATAATAAATAATAAACCCAAAGTTAGGGCATTTGATAATTTTTTGGGGTAACTTTGCATGAAACTATATTGCACAGAGCCAAAAAATAGGGGCTAAAGTTTAATTATTCTATGAACAAGGTTATTTAACGACTCTAAGGACTAGATCAAGGCGAATTCATACAGGTGAAATTATCAGCACAGCTGATGTGGAAACATTTTGTCAAATTGATTTAATTCGCCTTGATTTCATTTATTAATGCAGGGATGGAAAATGAGATTTTAGCTTAGGTATTAAACAATTTACTCAAGTATAATTATTAAATATTAAATGTACCAAGTTTATATACATTTGTTGCTTTTGCGTCATTTAAATTTCTTATATCTAACAGATCATAACAACTTTTCCATCCCTGATATACGAATTATCCTTGACATTAAACATCCCCTTAAAAGTTGCATCATTGTATCAATTCGACGTTATATATACCTGTATAAATATGCCTCGGACGAAATTAATTATTGTTAAAAAAAACAATGAATGCAAATGTCCAACAGTTAAAGTGTTGACGAAAGACCAGAAATATCAATTTGGCATCAAGAAAGTAAAACACAAGCTTCAATTGACTATTAGCAGCATAAATTCTGTTGAGATCTGCTGCTCCATGCTTACAAAGTGCATGGAAGAGAACCAGTTCGTTAGATAGGTTAATGGATGTGGAACCCAAAAGTATTTATCGAAAAACAAAATCATCCACAACTTGTCACGGTATTGGTGCAGATTTCGAAAAAAATAAGGCTTGTTAAGCATTAATTGCCACTGGTGCTCGCTATCGCGATATAAAAAGAGAATTCCTTATGCCTTAATAAGATGATACTGATATAGATGACATATGGTTTCAACCGAACAGTACCACATGGCCTACATCCAGTGAACAATTTAATTAATGTATGAGACATTTTTATTTCGTGAACTCTTTTGTGTTAGTGATAGATAGTAGCCTCTTAGATCATGTGATTTAACATCATTTAAGGTGTATGACAACGAACCCAACGCTATATTAACAAAATTCCGTCACATTAATCAAACATAGTGATGGAAAATTTAGTCTAAAGAGTGGGTGAGTATGTGAAAACCGGTGAAGATCCGATGTCCTATTCCTTATAATATTTACTTATAGAGTTGTAAAACCCGGTTTACGATTAATTTGAATTGGGGACAGACGGACTTAGCTAAATAATTCCTGTATCTGTAAGGATTCAGAATATTTTATGGGGAAATTATTGGATCTAAAATATATATTAAATAACTTGAATATACAATTTTACGCTCTCGTGTGAAGGAGATAAAAACAACAAATTTATTAGCGACAACTTATTGTTTATGGGCCTTCGAACCGTAATCGGTAGCCATCGTTGATTAGATCTACATAAAACAATTTTTTTCATTAAATTTCTCTCATTTACTATTGTTTTTTTTTATTATTTTTAGCAACCAGAGAAACATAATAATGGCTTATTTCTTACCCTAATTACTTCATTCCAATCTTTCCCTTCTGGTATTATTACGGTAAGAGATACACAACGTATCGATCTTTATACGGACAGATCAAAGACGGGTGACCGAACTGGAATAGGTTTATATGACATGAGTCGAAACAGAAGTAAATACTTTTATCTATCAGATCACAATTCTGTTTTCCGGGCTGAGATTATGGCAATTACGGAAGGTATTAAATGGATAAGGGAAACTAATAACGTGGCTCCGTTTCGTATCTTTACGAATAGCCAGCCAGTTATAAAGGCACTAATGTATCTCTAAATGTACTACAATGCAAGAATGAGATAAGCTCGCATACGAATTGTGAACGTCTAGAGATAATATGGATTCCAAATCATCACTGCATAATCGAAAACGAAGAAGCCGATAAATTATCCAAAATGAGATTATTTTTAAATGATATAATCTTGGAAAATGCTAAACGCTTTCAGCAGTACAAAAATAAACTTAAAGTTTGGGCGATGGAGAAACACGTCAGGAAATGTCTACCATGCAAATGTCGGTTAAGTGCCAACCATACTATGGGGTGACCCAAATCTTGGGAAGTCGAAGGAAATTCTGAAACTGAGTAGACCGAGACTAAGAAGATTAACTAATGTGTTAAAAGGTCACACGGAGATGAGAACTCATCTAGCTCACATGAGACTGTCGAATGAAAAGACATGTATTGCATGAGAGGATTAGAAGACCTTGGAACATTCCCTTTGTCAATGTCCTGCATTCGGGCGTATTAGGCACGAACTTGGTATACATAAGAAATTAAAAT
The DNA here is from genome assembly GCA_941918925.1 of Phyto melanocephala. NCBI lineage: Eukaryota > Metazoa > Arthropoda > Insecta > Diptera > Rhinophoridae > Phyto > Phyto melanocephala. The sequence goes on along the minus strand of OW799236.1, from coordinate 23,713,381 downwards.
TTGAGATCGATAAAGGATTACATTGAAGGACTGTCGAATGAAACGACATGTAGGGCATGAGAGGATTAGAAGACCTTGGAACATTACCTTTGTCAATGTCCTATATTCGGGCGTATTAGGCGCGAACTTGGTATACATAAGAAATTAAAATTTGAGATCGATAAAGGATTACATTGAAGGAACTGGGTTTTAGACCTAGTCGATATTTTTACGTTGACGAAATTAGGATTATGGTTTTATTAGGGGAATTTTTCGTTCCTATAGAGCGCCCAACATGCCAATAAGGCATACTTACATGCCTGTTATGGGTTTAGACCTAACCTAACCTAAAGGCTTATCATGCGACAAATCGATTAACCGATTATTCGTAAAAATAAAAGTGAAATAAATTACACCAACTAATTTATTATGTTTGGGTTTTTTCTGACCTTTTTAACCATCACTCTCATGTATGCTATAGTTCAACCCTTTTTAACTGATTTCATAACCCTGTTGTCTACTTCCAGAACTGCAGAACATGACACCTGTTAAAGCAGACACATATAAAATACAGTAAATTAACAAAAATTTTTGGTTTTAGAGAAAAGGTTTCCTTCCATTGACCACTTTAGGTGGTTTGATTTGAGTTTTGTATTCCATATTAGCATAAATAATGGCACGTGAATGTGAGTGTGTGTTGGGGTCGTTATGTGTAAAAATTCTAGTGAAAATTCAATTATTCATAAATTTTTATTATATACGCATGTATTTTATTTCTTTACAGAAAAAATTAAAACTGAAACTACAACTTTATGAAAGAGTTCTATTTACTGTGTCAATATTTCAAATGGTTATCGCATGTGTATTAACCTAAACGTACAAATGTGTGCGTATTGTACTCATGTGTGTTACGGTGTAAGTTAAGCGGAAATGTTTTTAAATTTTATTTTTTTATTTATTTAACTATACGTATATGTTTTATAATGAAATTATAAAAGTTTTAAGTAAATGGTATAACTTTGTTTTCATGCTTAGGAATACTGTGTGAGCAATTTTCCACGAAATTACATTCTAATAACTGTTGCCAACATAACATACAAAGGAATTAATTATAAAGTGGAAAAAAATTTCAAACAATTTGTTGATAAATATAAATCATTAGTACAAAAGAAAATGGTTTGTTTTTAAGTGGAAGTATTTTATTTATTTATTTTTTTTTTTTTTTTTGTTAATTTGAAATAACAATTTGCATATTATTATTTTTGCAAATGATTACGCAGAAATAGTAATTGCAAAATATATTCAAGGTCTTCATGCTGTGTGCTCTTATTAATTTTTCTTTTTTTATTCAGACTATTTGTCAGATTGTTGTTTACTTACTATCTTCAGTGCAAACATCGGGTCTTTTTATACCCTTCACACAGTGAAAAAGGGTATATATAGGTTTGTCATTCCGTGTGAAATTTCTACAATTTTCATTTCCGACCCCATAAAGTATATATTTTCTGAAAGCTTATGATTAGGGGAGTCGATTGAGCTGTGTCAGTCTGTCCGCGTGTATGTTGAAATCAACTTTTTGAAGCCCGTTGATATCGCCTGAATCAGGGTGAGGTATTAAAATATCAGAAATATTCTGGAGTAAATCAGAAACATCGGTACATAAACAACTTCAGATATGAACAAAAAACCACGACCACCTCGATCTTTTTTCACAAAAACAACATTACAACAACAACATACATACATACAAACGTGTATACTGGTTAGAGTAAACGTGGCATCGAATACCAGCTGAGCCAAAAAAAAATTTTTTATTTTTTTATTTTATATATTATTTACATATTTTTTTTTTTATTATTTTATATATTATTTATATTTTTTTTTAATTTTTATTTTTTTTTAGTTTTTTCTTATTTTTTTAAATTATAGATTTTTTTAAATATTTTTTATTTTTTTATTTTTTTTTATATTTTTATTTTTTTTTTAATTTTTTTTTTATTTTTTAAATTTTTTTAAATTTTTTTTTTTAATTTTTTTTTAATTTTTTTTTAATTTTTTTTTTTAATTTTTTTTTAAATTTTTTTTTACAATTTTTTTTTTTAATTTTTTTAAGATTTTTTTTTAATACACATACGTAAATTTATAACTTTACAATAGGATGTTTTTATATATGTATGTTTTTTATATGAATGTACGTATTTCATATGAGATGAATGGTGATACAAATGTTATTGCATGGCTACACCTTGTGAAGGATATATAAGATTCGGCATGGCCGAATATAACACTCTTACTTGTTTTCACATATTTTCTTTAACTTTTTATCATTTTCTAACTAGAGTAACTTGGCTTGTAGACTTGCGGCCTAACATATAGTATTTTATTTTAAATATGAAATAAAAATTTGTATGTTAGGCTACACCTGATACCCTTTCTTGTTTTGAAATTGTACTTAATGTTTTAAAAATTATTATTTATTTTGAATTCTTCTTTATGAAGAGACTAAATTTTTTATTTAAATCAATATTGTTTTAAAACATTAGTTCGTATAAAAACTAAATTTCATTTGTTATTATATTTTTTTTTAATAAAAAATAAAATTTATTTACATTCTTTCCAAACCTTATACATAATGTGTAAATATTCATTTTTTAAGGTCTGACCTTGAGCCTGTATTTAAAAAATAAATATTTAAAAATAAAATTTTTTATGAAATTTTTACTTCAATAGCTTATTCAACGATGTTGAAAAAAACCCAAGCGAAAGAAAGCTAGTCACTCACTTTCAAATAAATTTCGGTTTTCATTTGCTTGTTCTTACGTATGCCGATTTTTGTATCGTAATGCTTGTTACGTATTAAACAACTATAACAATGCCATAGACATAAATGGGAACTTTTTTAGCAATTTTTGTTTAAAGTGTTACAAAAACTCTAAGTTTTTTGTACAAAACTACAACCATTTGAAGTTTTGAAGTAGTGATCAGTTGTAAATGATAAGTGTGTAAAAACACAAAAAAAGAAAAATAAACAAAACGAATTAAAAAGTTGTTAATTTTCCAGGTGTGTCTTTGTTTACAAATTTTTCAAAAAATGGTTAGAAAATTTATAAAAATATTATTTTTTTAGAATAAAAAACAAAAATATTAATCGAAAAATATTTAATTAAACAAAGTATTTTCAAATTTAATTAAGTTGTTAAGAGAAAGATAAAAACAAAGAAAAATAAAAAAAATAGTAAAAATGTTTGAGTGTATGTGTTTTGTTTGTTTCAAAATAATGTATGTCAAAGTAAAGGATGTTATTTAATTTTTTTTTATACAAAAATATTAACAAAACTTAAAATTTTAATAAAAAAAGACTGTTACAATGTTTTATTAACAATTTTAAGCAAAACAGTTTTACCACTTGAAAGAACAAGTGACAGATTTTGACATTTGCGTTCGCATTGCCAACCGTACGTTCGACATAGATGAATAAAATTTTGTATGACAACTCTTACATATTCTTTTACGTCATCTCTCAAGTTATCCTTTGCATAAAGTAAGAACTCAAATCAGGAGCCAAATTACCGCATTCGAACGTGATCGAAATTTTAAAATTCCAATTAGACTCTCTATACCAAAAGCACAGCGAACTCGAACGTTCAAATAAAATTCGATCGTGATCGAATGCCGTAATTTGCACCCAGTTTTCTGCGCTTAAAATGCACATCCTTCCGACATTTTTAAACAGACTATAAATATATAAAAAAAATATTTACACTCTTCCCACTTTTATCTTAATTCTCAGCCTTTCGCAATAAGCTTTTTAGACTCTTTCTGGCTCTTTATATTTTTAATAAAATATTATTTTTTTTATTTAACGGAATTTGTTGTACTTTAAGCAATAAAGAAGTATTTTAGTTAATTATTTTTTACACTCTTACCACATACTTTACAAACCATTTCCACTACCAAATATTTTCATTCTCATTAAAAGCAAAAAATAATTAATTTTTTTTTATTATAAACAACAACAAAAAATCCCTTTATTTAAAGCAAACCTCAACTCTTCCCACTTGTATAATTCCTCAATTGTTTGTTTATAAACACCTTCCTACCCATTACCACAACTTTAATGCTGATGTAACACATTGTTACCAACAATGACAGAAAACTGTAAACAACACTTTAACTCCATATGGACTGTAGCAAACAACATTTTTATATATTTACATAACAAAAAAACAAACAATAGTAAATGCATTCAAATAATTTTTTACACTACGAAAAACTGTCAAAGAATTTAATAAAAAGACACTACAGCACAAAACGAAAGAATTCAGTCAACAACAAAAATGTGATTATGGCCCAATTTAACAAGTTTCTGACGCATGAAGAACAGGTAATCGAGTAAAAAAAAGAAAACAATAAACCTACACCAACCAAACAAAGCCCTAGACTCAGAAGAAAAACTACTCTGCTAAATAAGAAGAAACTAAATGGAATGTGTTAAGACTTTTAAGTTTTTGTTAGAGAATTAATGAAGAGTATAGAATAACAACAAAAATTAAATATATTTTTAAAAGAATTTAGAGTTTGAAAATAATATTTATGTGATAACGATTACGAATATGTTCGTTTTTGCTATTAACAAAAATGCGAAAAAAAATAGCAAATAGGTATTTGTGTTTCGTACATTTATTCTAAGAATTCCGACCAATGTTAATGGTGATTAAGGCGCTAAAGCAGAGAGTGTTAAACAGAATTAAAACAAAACGAATTTGTTGTGTTTTTTTTTTTTTAAGTTTTTGTTATATTTTTATTAAAATAAATTTTAATTTATATTTTTTAACTTTTAACAAGGTTTTTATTATTAGTAAACTTTTGATTTTTGTTTCTGTATTAATATTTTATAGAAAACACTTTATTAATTTTGTTTTTTTTTATAAAAAAAAATTTAGAATAATTTAAAAAGTTATCGGCTCAATCTTTTTTTTTTTTAGAAAATTTTTTTATTTTTTATAGAAAATTCGCAATTAAATTTATTGTCATATAAAACATAATTGCCGCCTGTATGTAATAGCATAACAATAACATGAGTCAACCGATTTTGCTGATTCTGTTTCTGTTGTATTCATAATTACCTAGACAAGGTTTGTAAAGTAAAAAGTAAGAATAGAAAGCGTGTCCCCCAAATTTGTAAAAACATCAGTTTAGAAGGGTTTAATGGATTTCGCTGATATTATTTTTATTGTATTCGTAATTACTAGGATAACATTTGTATAAAAAAATTCTAAGTAGGCGTGGTATCTCTAATAAAAAAATAATTTGATGTACATTGTACAATATTTATTATAAAAATATTTTTTTTTAACATAACAAACTACTAGAGCTCCTCATTAATTTTTGGACTACAAACCGTAGTCTCGAAAATTTTTGCTAACAAAAACTAACAAATCGGTATAAAACTGAGATATAAGCACTGGGCAACAGAGAGGAGCGATATAGTTATCAGAAGATGAGGCTTAACTATCAAAATATTATACATTTAAAAATACAAACTTAAAATCCATGATGGCCTCCACTACAAAATGACGAACAATAAACTTATATATGGGTGAAATCTTGTAATTAAAAATGTACCCACTCAATTCCCTTCAATATTGATATAAAACAAAAGGGCCTAACCAGTAGAAAACATAATTCAAGATGACACCCTTAATAACATAGCGGGTAATTTGTTTTCCTCTCCATCAATAAGGGATTCAAATGAAAGGGCTTGATTAGTAAAATACAGATAATTTTGTAAATACCAAATTCAAAGATGTTGTCGGAAGTAACAAAGCAAAATGGCGTAAAACATTATATCTGAAATCAAGGATAAGCTGCGATGTGGTCACTATACCTATGTATGTACATGATGGTGAAGGGTATTATCAGATTTAGCACGGACGCAGAAAGCATTCTTGTTTTTCATAAAACAATTCATCTTTTATAGAATGTTAAATAAAATTTTTTTTAAATTTAAATGAAATTATTTGAACTTTGCTTTTTCGTATATAACTTTATTAAAATTATCTTATATAAAATTTTTAAAAAAAGTCATTTTATATAAAATTTTTTAAAAAAATCATTTTATAAAAAATTTCGTATGAAAATTGTTTTAAAGAAAATTAGTAAAAAAAAATATTTTATTAAAAACTGTTGATGGTTATTTTAACCAAATTGTTTATAGAAAATTTTTAGTAATATTTTTAGAAATATTTCACAAAAAATATTTTATAGGAAGAATTTCCCAATTTTGATTTAATAAAGATATTTCGATAAAAAAATTTGAAGAAAAAGATTTCGATGAACATTTTTTATAGAAAAATTTCGATAAACATTTTTTCATAGAAAAATTTTGATAAACATTTTCTTACAGAAAATTTCGATTATCATTTCGTATAGAAAAATTTTCATGAAAATTTTTTTTATAAAAATTTTAATGAAAAAAAATTTTTTTTTTTAATTTTAATGAAAAAATTTTTATAGAAATATTTTAACAAAAAAAATTTTATAGAAATATTTTGATCAAAAAATTTTTGTCGAAAATTTCAATAAACATTTTTTTATAGAAAAATTTCATTAAAAAATTTTTTTATAGAAAAATTTCTTTAAAAAATTTTTTTATAGAAAAATTTCATTAAAAAATTTTTTTATAGAAAAATTTCATTAAAAAATTTTTTTATAGAAAAATTTTTATGAAAACTTTTTTGTGTAACAATTTGCATGAAAATTTTTTTGTGGGAAAATTTCAAAGAAAAATTTGTTTATATAATTTCCATTTATGACAATATTTTTTATTTTTTTATATTTATCAACCAAAATTTTAAAAATCTTCTTTAAAAAACTTTATATTTTTTTATATAGAAAATTTTTTAAGAAACTAACGTTTAGGTTTTGTTTTTTTTTTAATTTTCTTTTATCAAAAGTTGTTAAAAAATTTGTTTAAAAAACATTTAAAAAAATTTTCAATTTTGTTATGATAGTAAATGTTTTAAGCTAAGTCTAGACGGTATGATGAATCAGCATATATTTGCTAATATTTATTTGCTTTAAAATAACAGCAAATGTCTCTGTTAGCATATTGAATATGATGGTCGTTTACACGATATGCTGAAAGTACCAAATTTTTTGAATTCATCATACGCCAACAAATGATATTTCAACATATGAGTTATTATACAATTTTTGTGTATACACGATATGTTGAATTTCGTTTAATTATGTATGTTAATTCGTATTAACATTTGTTTATATATTTGTATCTGCAAAATAAATTTGACAATACCCTTTTTTGCGGCAATTATATTTATATGTATGTATGTGATAATAAAAAGAATAATCTGAAAAAGTTTAACTTTTATTATTACAATTGAATTTTATATAAAGAAAAAAATTCTAATTAAACTCAAACCTGAGTAAAATTTAAAAATACTAATTTAGAACAAGAAGTTTAACAATTAAAAATTAGGAATTACAAAATACAAGAACACGGAACATAACATCATGCTTTGTTGTTCAACCAACATTCTGTTGAGTACTGACCAAACCAAAAATAAACAAATGGTTATAAGAAACAGCGCTGTCAACTTATTAGTTTTATCAATGTTTTAGTGCTTTTTTATCGCAAAAAAATTTTGAAATTCAGGTGTTTTGTTTTTTCTATATATAAAAAAAATATCGCAAGTAGAAATTACGAAAATAATAAGGATTGATAGTAAACAATGTTTATGTTATTGCAGATTGTTAGCTTATTATTGTTTTAAACCAAAAACCATAATAAACAATAGTTATACATTGATTATATATTTTATGTTATTTATTATTATTTAATTCCCATACTTATTTCTTGATATCTTATATGGTTTATAAGAGAAATGAAACTAAAAAATATATTAATATGCAAAAACTTTTTAATTTACAATTTTACAAAATAACAATTGACACCATGATGTAGTTAGTATTCTCACAAGTAATCATATAGTAATGTTTATATTGATAGTATTATAATTTAAAGGGTGATATAGAATTTATTTTGGCATTATGTTCCTTATTAATTTACTTATTATATTTTTATACGGAAATTTAGAATTTTATGAAATAAATAAAGTAAGAAAGTTAAAAATTTCGAAAATAACGCGTTTTTAAATGTTTTGATGCTTTTCGAAATTTTAAAGTTGACACCAATCTAAACAATAATTGTGAAACAGTCATCTATTGCTTTCGCTATCTTGCTGATAGCTAGAGCAGGCCAAAACTAGTAATAATATAAAAGATAATAAGGCACCTTTCGCATTAGGCAACTATAATTGCGCAATTCTTGTGTTTGTTGGTGTGAGAGGAAAGGTCGGTGTAAAGGGGAAAGAGTTGCCGAGATTTGAGTACAGACTTTCTTGTACTTGGCAATTCTGCTTTAGATGTCATTCTTGTCTTGGAATATTTATTTGTTTTTGACATTGTCTTTTATTTCTTTTTCGGTGTGTTGTGTAATTTTGTGTTTGTGAAAACTTTATTTGTTAATAAGTGTATCAAATATTTAAAAATGATGAGAAGTTGGAAAAAACTGGAAGAAATTGAGCAACCAAGTTGCTCAATGTGAACATAAAAGCAAGTTCAAAAGAAAATAAATAAAAATTAAAATTATACTTGCGCAATTATAGTTGCCTAATGCGAATGGGGCCTTACAAACAAAAAAAGGGGTTGCTGTTGGTAAAATTTTAGTGTAACTCGTTGTGGTAAGAATATATGATATAGGAAACTAACTTATCGTATTTAATTAACTGAAAGCCTAGGTGTTTAATAAATGATTTTACATCCAAAACTTTATCACCGATCAAAGTGTGGTCAAAAATTCACATCAACCATTTTGCCTAAATAACTAATGTATAACTTACAAATTCTAGCAAGGAATATAACAAATTAGGCAACACTGCAACAATTCTATATGATACTACATTTGCCATATGATGAAAAACTGAAATACGCTTTTCAACAAACAACAAATCTGTCTTCATACGTAGGAAATTTGTCCAGCATTAAAAATATGCTGTTTACACGATTTGTTGAAATCGTCGACATACATTTGATGGCCTTGTTAAAAAAGTGTTAGCAAATGATGTTAATCATACGTATGATGAAAAAATTTTGCGTTTACACGATATGATGGCACTTGTAACAAATTTTTAAGCACAAATTTGCTGATTCAACATATCGTCTAGACTAAGCTTTATACTTATTCTTAACCCTGCGTCTGTCTCCACAAAGCAATTTTTATTATTAAGCATAAGCAAAAAAGCCAGCAGAATAACGGCACTTTATTGCTTAAGTGTGTATAATTTCATTGGATGCATAACACGACAGAAGTAATTTATTTATAAAATTTTATATTTTTGTTTCAACTTTTATATATTTTTTTAATATCTCACACTAAGTTATTATTATCAGGTAATATTTACTAAATTATTCGGGATATGCTCCCTTAATTTTTCAATAATATTTATTTTGTTGTTGGGTTTAAGCTGGTTTATATGCTTTTCACTGGTGCTTATGCCAGATCATCAGTAAACCTTTACCCAAATTCTTGAAAAAGTTTAAAATGTTATAAGTAATATTTTCAAATTCTCATTAACAAAATGAGAATTCAAAAATAAAACAAAAAACTATAAAAAACTTTTTCAAAAACCTAACCAACAATTTTTTCAATTTTAATTTATTTTATTTTTCTAATCCCCTCTGCATTTGGCTAACCGTTGGTTAACACTAAATGCCTAGAGGGGCAACCGAAAAATAAAATCTTCTTTTATTACATATTTACTAAATTATTCGGGATATGCTCCCTTAATTTTTCAATAATATTTATTTGGTTGTTGGGTTTAAGCTGGTTTATATGCATTTCACTGGTGCTTATGGGTAAGGGTTTACTGATGATCTGGCATAAGCACCAGTGAAATGCATATAAACCAGCTTAAACCCAACAACCAAATAAATATTATCAGGTAATATTATTTTAAATTTCCTTTGGTTCTGCAAAGAAATACAAAAAGCTCAAAGAAAACTAAACGATTTTGACAGCTTATTGTGGCAATAATTGCTCAAGCAATTAGCAAGGCAATGAATGCGCAATAAATTGCTACATATGGCAATTTGCGATCTTTACAATTTTTATAAAAAATAAATAAAATAAAATTTGACAATTGCGGCAATAAATATTGGCACGTAGAGACCCCGGGTAAGTACGAAAAAATATCCTTAAATACAAAACTTAATTTTGTTTTGTTTTTAGAGAAATATTTGCTTAACTCTTAAATTAAAGATTTTCAAAAAAAAAAAAACTCGTTGTTTATAAAAAGCGACGCTTATATTTTCTATTTAAAAAAAGATGCTATAGATTGCCTATTAATAGTTAAGATAAAGATTGGTTTTCATTTTATACAAAGTTTTCAACAGAATCTTTAATTGCATCCAAAATTTTTTTAATTAAGTGTTTTTAAAAACGTTTGGTAACCCCTGTTGCTTTAGCTAGTGTTTATTAATGTTGTGTTTTTTTTTCATGTATGTTTAAGTATATGTGTATATGTTTTTACATTTCTTGTACATTTTACTTCTTTCAACTATAGATTGGCGTTAGATGAGGTCAATGTCTTAAAGATAACATTTACATGTTGAGTGAAATATAAAAAATAAATTTTAGATTTTGTTTTCAGAAACGATAGGTAACATAGATTTTTAATTAAAAAAAAATTGTTAAAAAAAAAACTTTATTTTTTTACCTTCACGCTAATAAAAAAAATATTTATATAAAGCTGAGGGAAAAAACAAGAAAACACATAAATTAAAAGTGTTTTAATTACAACACAACAAAATTTAATTATAATTTCTAAGAAAAAAGCCATGTTCACAACAATTTCGATAACAAGTTGCATGTATGTCCCAACACTATTCCAATTTTTTAGATTTTTATTTTTTGGTTTAAAAAGTTTTTGTAGAATTTCATGAATTGTTGAACCTTGGCCTTGAGCTTTTAGTTAAAATTACTAAAGTATGCTCTAAAGAAAGAATATTGCTAATTTTGTTGAATAATAATTTAAAAAGTGGCTTTGAGAAATGACAAAAAAAAAATTTTAAAAAAATCTTAAAAAGGCACGTGTGGCTAATAAACCAAATAAGGGTGTGTAAAAAAAAAACAGGGGTTTGAAAGATAAATAAATAAAAAAAAATCATACCAAACCTAAAAACACTAATTTCATGTAATGATTCTATCATGTTATTTTTAACAAATATTCAACTAAAAGAATATACAAAAACGAGAAAATGTTTACCCCGGATCGATCAGACTTGTCTTAAAAATTTAAAGGTCTTTTGCAAAAAAAACTAAATGTGATAAAAACAGACCAACCGGCATCAAGTATTAGACAGGTGAACATTTGTAATTTTCCATAAAAATTTTGTGATTTATTTAATTTGTTTATTCATCTTATACACAGCAAAAGATTTTATGTTAACAAAACTAAGTTTTCACACAAACTTATTTACGAGTTGACGAGGCTTTTACAGCTCTCATTAAAGAGATTCCATTTGCATGCAACATATTTTCCCAATTTTCCTAGCACTGCTTTAAAGCTAAAGCAATTTTACTGCATTTACATTACAAGTTTTGACCGTGCCACACAAGTTCTTATACCCTTCACAATGAGTGGAAGAGTAAATATAGAACTGTATTCGGTGTAAAATTTCCACAAAATTTTTTTAAGACCCATAAAGTATTTATTTTATAAAAGTTAATGAATAGGGGAGTTGATTGAGCATTGTCCGTCTTTTTTCCGTGAGTATGTTGAAATAAGATTTTTGAAGCCTCCCGACATCACAAATACTAAAAAAATTAAGAAATAGTTGGAAAGAGATCGGTATTTAAATTAGCACAATCGCCCCATAAAATTCCGAGATATGAGCAAATAAACACGACTACCACTTTTTTTACAACACAAATTAAAATTTTTCAGCCTAACGATAATATATAGACAATATATACATATAAATAGTTACAAACGTATATCAAAAGGTATTCATGAAAATTTTTGACCAAATCGTTAACTAATCTGCAGAGTTATAGGCAAAAATTATAGTTTTTTTATATATATAAAATATTTTAAGGTTCTTAATACTTTTTGGACACGTTAGAACCTCCAAATTGTAAGCCATGGTATCAAAAATTATTTCTGAGTCAAACTAAAGAATCGGTTTGAAACTAACTGAGATATAAGCAGCAAAATTCAGTTGCTTTAGTGTTATTGCAAAAAATTTACCACCAAGAGAGCCAATATGGGCATCAAATGAAAGGCTTGACCAGTAAAATACATAGTTAACAATAGAAAAGTAAAAATCCAAGATGGCGTCCTAGATAAAATATATGAGACAAATATAGCAGATACGGCTTTGACCCCTTTAACCCCCAAAATATTGGTATCAAATGAAAGGCCTTAACCGGCAGAATACAGTTAACTATTTAAAAGTGTAAAATCAAAGATGACATCTGAAACAAAATGACGGAAATAGTAATATACAGTTAGCAAAGTAAAAATTCCAAATCAAAGGAGGCGTCGGAAACAATAAAGAAACTTGCATATAACATGAAATCTAGGATAAGCTTCGATGCAATCACTATACAAATGTACATGATGGTGAAGAGATATTATCAGATTCGGCACGGCCGTATATAGCACTTCTACTTGTTACACATAAGCAATAGTTGAATACATTGAATTTAATCGGAAATAAAACTACCGTAGAGCTTTGTCCTCAGTGTGGGTAATACCCTAGACATTTGTATTAAATTGCTTTACATTATTTATATCTGAGTGTACCAAATTTAATATCCATAGGAGAAAAATATATGCAGGAACAAACCCCTTTACTCCCTCACCACCCCTACATCCCTTTCAATCAAAAGAATAATCCAATACCTAAAAAACACTAACCTCTATAATTACATATAAGTAGTCATTAGTTTGTTTAATAATCTAACATTACTTAGCTTAAGGCCCCGTTGATATAGCTATATATACCTAAATTTAGTTTTATACATTCATGTATATTCTAAATCTTTAAATAAATAAATAAATATTTAGAAACTTTATCTAGATTTCGCAAGAGGGTGAATCAATACTTTAGAAGAAGCCCACTTTGATCTTAGTGTTAAGTCCCCTTTTACAAACGAGATATTGAAAGGCAGATATTTTTTTTTATTTTGTTAATAAGAATTTGAAAATAAAACTTATAAAATTTTAAAACTTTTTCAAGAATTTGGGTAAAAGGTCTAGTGACGATCTGGTATAAGCACCAGTGAAATCCATATAGACCAGCTTAAACCCAACAACCAAATAAAATATTTTTTTATTTTCTTTTGAACTTGCCTAAATCTTTTAGAACTAAGAAATTAGAAGGCAGACAGAAATTTAATTTTTCCTATTTTTGCTGTCACATGTTATTTAACTCGTAAAACAAACTACTTAAAAGATGATGAGATAAGAAAAATTATGTGAATCAAGAGGAAAACGAACAAAATTTTCAACACATATTGTCGTGTACTACACTATACCTCTTTAACCACTTGCAACTCAATTTCGTCATTGTAACTTTCAATTTTGCTATTGTAAAAGAGGATAAAATAAAACTTTGATATTTGGCTTTATATAACCCACAAGTAACAGCCCAAAGTTAATTGTCTGGGTGATGTGTGGAATATTTTTTGTGACTTAATTTTTAAAATGAAGATCATCATCTTCATTATTTGTATATTTTCACTTTTGTTCAAATTGCTTTTTCGAAACTTTCATTATTGCTTTTTTCTAAATGAAAATAATTACAATGAAATATCTCTAATGATTGTTTAATTCTTCCATTTCAAAAATTGTAAAATTTCACTACCGGGCTCTGTTCAACTCTGCAGACAGCTGTTAACAAATTTTTGATAAAATATCACACATGCTGCTCTCAGTGTGCTGGTCATTTAACAGCAATTATTTTTAAATATGAAATAAAATTGAATTATCTTTTTAATACAAAAAAAATTAATAAATCAGTTCCATATAACAATAAGTTCATAAAAGAGTTTTAGAAACTTGGCACTGATGTAGTAATAAGTCACTCTAATTTAATATTTTTCTCATTCCTTTTTATTATTAATTTTTTATTGCTCATTAATGAAATTTCTTTGGACTGTGTGTTGTCCCTTAAAAACATGGAAATCATAGAAGGAAAAATGCGCGTCGAACACATGACCAACCTTTAATAATAATGATTGACATTCTGTTTTAATTAAGTTACATTTCTTCCATCTTTTTTTTTTTTTATTTATGTATGTAATGTTTATTTTCTTTGTGTCTTCTATGTTAACATTTAGATGTTATTGTTGGTCCCTAAACAGCCAGGGTTTTTAGTTTTAAAACTACTGGAATTCGGGGGATTTTTCAAGTATTTCTGGGAAGTCGCGCAAATACAGAAAATTTATTCTTAGATAACTCAATTCAACCTTCTTTAAAAATTTATTTCCAACTTTGTTCATAAATATATTATTTATCTTAAAATGTTTTATCAAAAAAAAATTTGTTTTTTTTTTTTGTTTTTGGAAAATTTCCGTTTCAAAACCCCTATTTAACAATTAAAATTGTTGTTGTCCCCCACATTTGTTATCTGTTCATGTTTTTACAATATTATTTTTGTTTCCGTCGGAGTCCAATCTCCTCCTTCATAGTTGCTGCTAAAGAAATCGTAAAAGTAACAGTATGAAAAGAAAAAAAAATCCATAAATCAGATTAGAGCAATCAATATTATTGGCTAGATGAATACATAAATAAATGATTGAATGAGTGTCTTTTATGTTTATGTTGGAGGCGAAAAACAAAAAGAAAAAAAGTTGAAAAAGGTTATGGAACAACAAATAGTAGTGCAAGAGAATTGATAAAAGGTCAATTTCATAAGTAACATACAATTTGTAAAAATCAAACTGAAACCAGCAGGAAACATGAGCTGGCTGAAATATAGAAGAATTCTTCACAAAATGTTATTTTTCAATTAAAGATGGCAGCCGTAAAAAGGAAGGGTAAATATTTGTGTTTTGAGTTATTACGGACCAGAACAATTGGTGTGGAAATTAAATGTGTTATTAAATTTCACTATTTAAAAAACATTTTTATTAACTTTCAGAGAAGATACATATAACAATTTGTATACATCAAAAAATTTATATATGAACGAGAAATTGCTGCAGAAATATCAAAGATTGATTGATATACAGAAATAAATAATTTTCCAAACAAAAAGAAATCGAAATTAAAATAAATAAAATATTTCCCAAAATGTGCAGGTGTTCATTAAAGTGTTGACAACCCTAAAAAAACGGTTTGAGAGCTAAATGTTTAAGACTAATAGAAATGGAGGCTGTCGTTATTCAACTACAGTAGTGTCAAGTGCTAGAGCTTCATTATCATCTTGACTTTAAGAGTTTAAGGTCTCTTTCTCGTAGTAATTGTTTGACCGCAAGTAGCTGTACTACGATACATTTTCAGAGTATATTCTTCAAATAAGTGTTGGCAACCCTAAAAAAACGGTTTAAGAGCTAAAGGTTTAAGACTTATAGAAATGGAGGCTGTCGTTTACCAACTATGGTGTTGTCAAGTGCTGGAGCTTCGATTATCATTATCGTTCATTATCATCTTGACTTTGAAAGTTTTAAGTCTCACTCTACGATACATTTTTTAGAGTAAATTCTACAAATAACTGGAAGAGTTCCATTAAACGAATTTGAATAGCCTTCGCCTGTGGTGCCAAGGGTATATATAGCTTTTTAATTTCGTCAACTTTTAGCAGCCGCCACATGTACCACAAGTCTGTATATGGTATCTGTATATGGGTCTGTATATGGGGCTGTATATGGTATGTATGGTTATAGCAATTAAACACGACTGCATCTGCTTTTTCTTATATTTTTACCACAAAAATTAACATTTTTCGCCGCCCTCTAGGTATTACTATTTTTTGGCTAAGATATGCCGCTAATTTTTTTTAAATATAAACGTTGCTTTATATTAAATTTGAATGTGAACCATTTTTATTTTGGCTTAAGTTCATTTATTCTTGTATTTTAAAATGCATTCCACTCGGCTAATATCGGAAATAATTTTACAAAGAATATTTCTAAAAATGATTACAATTTAATTTAATTAGAATTATAAAATTAATATAAAAGAATAAATGAACTTAAGCCAAAATAAAAATGGTTCACATTCAAATTTAATATAAAGAAAAAGTTCGAATAAAATATCAATATTTAGTTGTTGTAAATATATCAAGATATCAAAGCTGTAGTCTGGACCTGCACGTTATGTCGTTCCAACAGAATGGTGTCATTTTTCAAAGAACTAGCGATATTTGCTTAATGACATTAACAGTCATGATAACAAAGTGCTTGTTGACTGACTCTGGCTAACTGTGATTTGTTGCTTGGACAAAAATAGACTGAAAAAATATGTTTAATGTTAGAAAGTTTGGGATCGTTGCATTTGTAATTAAGTAAGGATCTAGCTCACTTTATAACCGCTAGAGGTCGCCAAAGTTGGATTGATTATTGTCTCGTAATTGAAATTTTCGATTTAAAGTTTTACAAAAATAATTGCAAAAAATACTTATTTTAAATAAAAGTATTAATTTTTTTTTCATTAGGAAAAGTTTTTTATTTTTTATTATTTTATTGCTAAATATTATATAATATCAGCGAATGTTACAAATATTATATGTAATTCATTTGATTGTTTTTTTTTAATAAGAAAAAAAAACATTTTTAAACGATTTTGTTTAATATTATTTTGGCAGCGGCTTAGCAAAAATGTCACACCCGTTACAAAAGTTACAAAATTTTGTCAAATATTTTATTATTTTTTCAAAAGTTGTATTTAAAGAGGTATTACAAATTTATTACCACTTTTCGTTACATAGTATCGCTGTAGTTGACTTTTAATTTAAAAGGATGTATGGTGGGTATCCATTGGGGTGATCGATTCGGTTTTACAACCGGTGGAAAATCCGGTTCTTTACTCTTTCAGCTGGCGGTTTTTTGCAATTTTAAATTTTTCGAATGTCGAATAAACCGGTTTTTTTACTCACTTAAACCGGTTTTTTCATTTTTAGTTTTATGTTCATTTATCTTTGTAACCAAACGTACCATACTATATTTATTACTCAAAAAATTTCGAAAAATCAGAAAATTTATTAAATACTCTTCCATAATATTGTAAAAAATCTACTTGTTGTTTCAAAAACAAATGTAAAATAAGAAAAATATTTAGACTTAAATATCATTTGTTTTAAATGGAGAACAGGTATTTAATATGTTGTTGCGCTTAAAATTTGCTGTGATAATCAGCTGTTCAGTTAAGTTTTTTGACCAAAGTATTGTACTTTGCAATACTTTGTGATCTCATTTTCGAATGTCATAATATTTTGCTTCTACGAAATCTAGCGACTTGTACTAAAGACTAAGCTTAACTAAAATCTCTGATAACATATGATTTGTATACTAAAATAGTTTGGCACACAAAAGGTCGTTATTACATCTTGCCTATAAAGTTGACTACCGTGAGTAGTGAAGTGATTTTTTTATATTTTTCATTATTAAAACCTCCTTGTAACAAACGTTTTTTTTTTATATGGCAGTACCAGAGCAAATACCGGTTACTTTTAACAAATTAATTTAGTTCTTAAAAAAAGTAGTAGCAATAATGTAAATTTATACATTTTATTTACAAAACGAAATAAAATTTTTGATGATAAAACTTCGAAGTAGAAAAAAAATATTAATCACAATTTAGTTGCCATATTTTGTTTCATGTAAAGAAACAGTGGCATTTTTAAATTTAATAACCTAAACTTAAAAGTTAAAGGTAATTGAAGTATAAACTTATCTTTTCGATCACTGTTAGGTAAAATGTCTGCCCTATAACACCTTTATTTTATATAACGGTATTTTAAATTAATGCCATTGAATGTGTGTCAACTTTAAATGCAATTAAACCATAAAACAAACTAGTTTATACCTATAGATGTATCTCTGTCATGGGTATAAGAAAAAATTATATTTTATGTATTCGACCGGTTAACCGGTTTTTTCTAAATTTTTGAAAAGAGCAACCGGTTTTTTTTTTAATTCTAAATTTCAAACTATTTGAAACCCGGTTTCTTAAAAATGTCGAATAATCGATCACCCTTACAACAACTCCTCACATTATTTTTCCAAATTTTGTTCAAACACATAGCACTATGTGGCCGGCCTTAAATCAATAATTTCTAGACTTTTATAAAAAAAAAATACAAAATTCGCATACATCAGCTAAAATTTCCTTTTATCTATTTTTTTTTTTTTGTTCCTTAAACCATTAAAAACATTGTAGAAATTATAAAACCACTTACCATTTACGATGATGACAAAAATGATCGCTATAAAAATCATTTTTAGGCCACATTTTGTTGATGACATTCTTTGTCTCGTCTTAATGGCCGAAAAATTTTGATGGCAATTATGATAATGTTGTTGTTGTTGTTGTTGTTTATATTTATATTTGTTTTAACGTAGGATGTTTAAAGGATACTACACAAAAACGAATTTATTACGTTGTTATTTGTTGTTTCACTTCTACAAGTTTTTCAATTTTCGAAATTTTTTTTTTATAATTTTGTAGAATATTTTGCTTATGTAGTATATTGATGGTATTTTTCTCTATTTGTTTTATAATTTGAACGTGGGATGTAAAAATCGCAAAAAAAAAACAAAAAAAGCTGCAGGAAGTAGTGGACCAAAACAATACACACAACTAAATAACACGTATAAAATCGTATTGGATTTTAAGAACAGTTTTGGTGTACGATAGACGTGGAGCTGGTGGTGGTATTGGTCAAAACCAAATATAACAAACAAAATATTTGGTTGCATAAATTTTTAGCCATCAATTTTTGTCGCTGTTTGTTGCTGTTATTGTTCTTGTCGTTTTAGTTTCACCAGTGGCTAAAATTGTAATGCAAACAATGATGCATAACGAGCACGAATGGTTTGGAAAATGATGTTAGAGTTTCAGTTCTATTTTTTTTATTTTTTTAATTATTTTTAATTGCGCTTCAGCTAGAAATCAGGAGAATATTTTTTTTAAATGCGTTTCTAGTAGAGAGCAGTTAAAACCGAGAAGGATTTTTCTTTTGTTGGCTGGTAGTTATTGCATCTTCTTTCCACTAGCAGTTATTTTAAATGCGATTTTTTCTGTTTTGAAATTCAAAACAAAAATGTTTTTGCTTATTTTTCCCGGTTTCAATCTTTAAAATTGTCACCGTATTTTTCGATTTTTTGGCCTAAAATGTTTTCATCAGTTATACAAACACACAAGAGTATGTAATTTCAAAAAAAGGAAGGATATACAAATGTTTGTTGTAAACTGTTAGATTTAATCTGAATTTGGCAATGATAAAAACGAAACCAATCAATACGGAAAAAAATTCGTTAGGGAGGAACGGGTAAACAAAGTCAAGTTTGACAAAACTGTCAGGCAGCTGTGTATTACGGTTAGTTGATACATAAAAACGCTTGTATTTGAATATCTATTTTTAACGTTTTATTATTTTTTTTTTTTTTTTGCTTGACTTGTTGTCGATTTGTATCTATTGTTTATATAAACAAACACTAATTGAACACTATCGAATATTTAGTTTGAAATACTGTTGGTTTGATTTTCATTCCTTGACAGGTTTTATAAACTTTTTTGTGCGGTTTTGTTAAGTTTTTTTTCAGCTGTTATTTAATCCATTTTTTGTGTGCCATTTTTAGTTAGATTTTTTTTTCCAAATATTTGTATTAAAATCTGTAAAGAAAGTAAAATACAGGATGGTTTAATAATAAAGCATACGACTTTTAAAACATAATAAAGGGGGTTTTTTAACACAAAAAAATTAAATTAACACAAAAAATTAAATTTTGATGAAATATTTTTTTTTATCGTTTCAGTATACTCTGACAAATCATCATGAATAGACTCACGCTTGAACAACGCTACGAAATTATCCAAATTTACTTTGAAAATCAGTCGTCGATTCGCGCAACTTATAGACGACTTCGTCATTTTTATGGCGTACATAATCGTCCATCTGAACAAGCCATTCGTCGAACTGTGGATAGATTTCGTACCACATACTCTCTAGAGGATGCAATAACACCAACACGTCGAAGGAATGTGCGTACTGAAGAGAATATCGCCGCTGTAAACGAAAGTGTGGAAGAAGATCCAAATTTATCGATTCGTCGTCGGTCGCAGGAATTGGGGCTCTGTCCGTCCACTACGTGGAAAATTTTGCGCAAAGATCTCGGCCTACACCCGTATAAGATCCAGCTGGTGCAGGAATTGAAGCCACGAGACCATTATATGCGTCGTTCTTTCGCCGATTGGGCTCTAGAGCAGTTGGCAACTGACCCGTTGTTTTATCGCAAAATTGTGTTCAGCGATGAGGCGCATTTTTGGCTTAACGGGTTTGTTAATAAGCAAAATTGCCGCATATGGAGCGAGACCAATCCACAAGAGACCCTACAGACTCCATTACATCCAGAAAAATGCACCGTTTGGTGCGGTTTTCACGCTGGTGACATCATCGGACCTTATTTATTCAAAAATGAGGCCGGAGCTCGCGTTACGGTCAATGGAGATCGTTACCGCACCATGATCAATGATTTTTTGTTTGAAAATATGGATGACATTGATCCGGAGGAGATGTGGTTTCAACAGGATGGCGCTACGTGCCATACGGCGAACGCAACCATCGACTTATTGAAATCAAAATTTGGCGATAAGTTGATTTCGAGAAATGGACCTGTCAATTGGCCTCCAAGGTCGTGCGATTTGACACCTCTCGATTATTTCCTGTGGGGCTACGTGAAGTCACTGGTTTATGCTGATAAACCAGCAACAATTGACGCCTTGGAGGCCAGCATTCTTCGTGTTATTCTTGACATACGGCCAGCAGTGCTCGAAAAAGTGGCCCAAAATTGGACGTCCAGAATGCGCTTCGTCAAGAACAGCCGCGGTGCCCATATGCCCAAAATCATTTTCAAATGTTAATGTCACGTATTGATCTTTCGAATAAAAAAAAAATTTTGATTACAATTTAATTTTTTGTATTATTTTTTACAATTTCAAGTTCTATCGGGCTTAAAAAAACACCCTTTATAAGGCATATATGTATATATATAAAAATTAATGTGTTTGTATGTTTGTTGGTGCTTAATAGACGGCTAAACGGCCGGTCCAATTTCCTTGAAATTTTCACAGAATCTTTCTGTATGTCTGGGAGGAACTATAGGCTATACTTTGGTTTGAAATTGTAAGTGGGCGGGGTGCCACGCCCTATTAAAGAATAAGTATAAAATATTATATATCACGATAGTTAATGCAGCTAGAGTCTTCAAATTAAGTACGGTAAACTTTGACATCCACACGAACATTTGGGTAAAAAATGGGTGTACTTGCAATAGTAGGCGTGGCCACATGAATTAAATACTAAAATTCGTATATCTGGAAAACGATATCATTAGAGTAGTAAAATTTTGCAAGAGCAACTTTGACATCCAAATGAACATTTAGGCAAAAAATGGGTGCATTATCAATAGTGGGCGTGGCACCTACCATATGAATTAAATACTAAAATTCGTATATCTGGAAAACGATATCGATTAGAGTACTAAAATTTTGCAAAAGCAACTTTGATACTCAAATAAACATTTATGGAAAAAATGCGTGCATTAACAATAGTGGGCGTGGCACCTGCCATATTCATTAAATACTAAAATTTGGGGTAGCGAAGCACACCAAGTTTTAGCTAGTATTTATTATAAAAAAAAGAAAAATACAAACTAAAACATCTAGAATTTCGAGTATAAAGGGCGCTCCCAATTCAAGTGTCTTTTTAAAAATTACAACAAAAAAATAAATTATTGATGATAAGGTATTTCCATGTAAAGTTATTTTCCATATATGTTTTTTATAGAGGTGTAATAACCCAGCAAAACAATTTTGCACTAAATCGATGTGAATAAAATTTTTTATGACTTTTAATTCAAAAGTTCAAAAGCAGGCATGAAGTTAGGCTTTAGTGATGTGCTTCAAAATATGTAAATGCAAATGCATGCAAAAAATCTTTAAACATGGGTTTTTTGTACACGCGTTCCATTCACTTATTGGAAATTGAATAAAATTTATTAATATCTAATACTAGAAAAGCCCGGCGCGCGTTACTACACCCCTTAATAAATAAAAATGCATTCTGAATATAAATTGAATATCAAGTGCAAAAAGCTAAAAATTATAACTTTTTTTTTATAAGAGTGGCACTGCCCACTTTTCTAATCACGAAACTGTATAGTCATGACAGCTCAATATGTTTGAAAAGTTTCAGAAAAATCGGTGAAGTTCAAGTGGCTGAATATTATAACTTTTTTTAAGGGTGTGGCCCTGCCCACTTTTCTAATCAAGAAATTGTATAGTCATGACAACTCAATATGTGTGCAAAGTTTCAGATAAATCGGTCCAGAGCAAGTACCTAAAAATCGTAACTTTTTTTATGGGCGTGGCCCTGCCCATTTTTATAATCACGAAATTATAAAGTCATGACAGCTCAATATGTGTGCAAAGTTTCAGAAAAATCGGTCAAGTGCAAGAGCTAAAAATTATGACTAATTTTTTATGGGCGTGCCCCGCCCATTTTTTTCCACCCATAAGCACTCCCTGGTATGTTTACAACAACTTGCCAAAGTTTGAGTCCGATCGGTTTTACAGTTTCGGAGTCTATAGCTAACACACACACAGAGTTTCACTTTTATATATATAGATATAGAAATGTCACCTTCTCCGAGAAAAGGGACCTAGTGTGTCGAAAAACGGGCTTGGACTTAAGAGTGGATTCTGGTACCTAAAAGGTTGTAGAATAAGATGAAATGAGTTAGATTTCTGATAAAACTTTATTTACCCCATAAAGACGTTGTTGCGTCGGCCACTGGTTGCGGCTTAAGAATCAGGTATCGAGATCATAACAAACAGAGCAGCAACAATAGCAAAGGTATTTATTTTTACACACGATGTCCCTTTTCTCGGAGAAGGTCACATTTAAAATTCTCGTGGTGTTTGTAATTAAACTCCTCCGAAATGGCTCTACCGATTTTTATTAAATTTTGTGTGCATATCGGATAGGTCTGAGAATCGGTCATACCCCTCATCGCCACGCCTTTTTTCACGCCCCCTCAGGTAAGCCAGTCTGCTTGACCGATATTCTTGAAGTTTTCACATAATATAACTAAGACTCTGGTAAGATTTATAGGATATTTTTTTTACCACGCCTACTTTAACGCCCACTTTTTTAAATTACAATTTATACCTCACCTTAATAACGTAACGACTTCGATGAAATTTTAAACTAAGATAGATCTGCTTACCGTAGAATACATTGTTTATGTTTTTTCTAAATGTAGAAAATATTTCCTAGAAATAATTTATATGGCAAAACAACATGTGTGTGAAGATAAATACGCCTAGTTAAATACGTTTTTAGTGATAGAAAAAAAAATATCGCATGCGATAAAAAACTTTTTAATACGTAAAATTAACAATTTTGCACTAATTTTTAAATTTTCTGTGTGTTTAAACATTAAAAATTAATATTCGTAGTGCAAATGAATAATACAATAAACTTTTAGTAAAATTATTCTTTTTTTTTTGTATTTTTTTTGTCCTCAAGCAAATTGTTCATACATGAGTCCTTTTAGGGATTTAATTAGTACAATCATATATTACCATCTCAATAAATTAAACCTAGTGGAAATTGAAGGTAACTTCCTATGCTATTAAACCACATTTATACTTTTTCCCAATTGTATTTGTGAATATTTTTATAAAGTTTTTAAAATTTGACTTAGTGCAAATTTTCTACTATATGAGGTCTTGGAGGGATGTGGTCAGTATGACCATATCTTAACATCTCAATGAATTAAACCTAGTGGAAATTGAAGGTAACTACCTGTGCTATTAAACCACATTTATACTTTTTCCCAACTGTATTTGTGAATATTTTTATAGAATTTTTAAAATTTGACTTAGTGCAAATTGTCTACTATATGAGGTCTTGGAGGGATGTGGTCAGTATGACCATATCTTAACATCTCAATAAATTAAACCTAGTGGAAATTGAAGGTAACTACCTGCGCTATTAAACCACATTTATAATTTTTCCCAATTGTATTTGTGAATATTTTTATATAATTTTTAAAATTTGACTTAGTGCAAATTGTCTACTATATGAGGTCTTGGAGGGATGTGGTCAGTATGACCATATCTTAACATCTCAATGAATTAAACCTAGTGGAAATTGAAGGTAACTACCTGTGCTATTAAACCACATTTAAACTTTTTCCCAATTGTATTTGTGAATATTTTTATATAATTTTTAAAATTTGACTTAGTGCAAATTGTCTACTATATGAGGTCTTGGAGGGATGTGGTCAGTATGACCATATCTTAACATCTCAATGAATTAAACCTAGTGGAAATTGAAGGTAACTACCCGTGCTATTAAACCACATTTATACTTTTTCCCAATTGTATTTGTGAATATTTTTATAGAATTTTTAAAATTTGACTTAGTGCAAATTGTCTACTATATGAGGTCTTGGAGGGATGTGGTCAGTATGACCATATCTTAACATCTCAATGAATTATACCTAGTGGAAATTGAAGGTAACTACCTGTGCTATTAAACCACATTTATACTTCTTCCCAATTGTATTTGTGAATATTTTTATAGAATTTTTAAAATTTGACTTAGTGCAAATTTTCTACTATATGAGGTCTTGGAGGGATGTGGTCAGTATGACCATATCTTAACATCTCAATGAATTAAACCTAGTGGAAATTGAAGGTAACTACCTGTGCTATTAAACCACATTTATACTTTTTCCCAATTGTATTTGTGAATATTTTTATCGAATTTTTAAAATTTGACTTAGTGCAAATTGTCTACTATATGAGGTCTTGGAGGGGTGTGGTCAGTATGACCATATCTTAACATCTCAATGAATTAAACCTAGTGGAAATTGAAGATAACTACCTGTGCTATTAAACCACATTTATACTTTTTCCCAATTGTATTTGTGAATATTTTTATCGAATTTTTAAAATTTGACTTAGTGCAAATTGTCTACTATATGAGGTCTTGGAGGGATGTGGTCAGTATGACCATATCTTAACATCTCAATGAATTAAACATAGTGGAAATTGAAGGTAACTACCTGTGCTATTAAACCACATTTATACTTTTTCCCAATTGTATTTGTGAATATTTTTATAAAGTTTTTAAAATTTGACTTAGTGCAAATTTTCTAATATATGTATGAGCTCTTGGAGGGATGTGGTCAGTATGACCATATCTTAACATCTCAATGAATTAAACCTAGTGGAAATTGAAGGTAACTACCTATGCTATTAAACCGCATTTATACTTTTTCCCAATTGTATTTGTGAATATTTTTATAAAGTTTTTAAAATTTGACTTAGTGCAAATTTTCTACTATATGAGGTCTTGGAGGGATGTGGTCAGTATGACCATATCTTAACATCTCAATGAATTAAACATAGTGGAAATTGAAGGTAACTACCTGTGCTATTAAACCACATTTATACTTTTTACCAATTGTATTTGTGAATATTTTTATAAAGTTTTTAAAATTTGACTTAGTGCAAATTTTCTACTATATGAGGTCTTGGAGGGATGTGGTCAGTATGACCATATCTTAACATCTCAATGAATTAAACCTAGTGAAAATTGAAGGTAACTACCTATGCTATTAAGCCACATTTATACTTTTTCCCAATTGTATTTGTGAATATTTTTATAAAGTTTTTAAAATTTGACTTAGTGCAAATTTTCTACTATATGAGGTCTTGGAGGGATGTGGTCAGTATGACCATATCTTAACATCTCAATGAATTAAACCTAGTGGAAATTGAAGGTAACTACCTGTGCTATTAAACCACATTTATACTTTTTCCCAATTGTATTTGTGAATATTTTTATAGAATTTTTAAAATTTGACTTAGTGCAAATTGTCTACTATATGAGGTCTTGGAGGGATGTGGTCAGTATGACCATATCTTAACATCTCAATGAATTAAACCTAGTGGAAATTGAAGGTAACTACCTGTGCTATTAAACCACAATTATACTTTTTCCCAATTGTATTTGTGAATATTTTTATATAATTTTTAAAATTTGACTTAGTGCAAATTGTCTACTATATGAGGTCTTGGAGGGATGTGGTCAGTATGACCATATCTAAACATCTCAATGAATTAAACCTAGTGGAAATTGAAGGTAACTACCTGTGCTATTAAACCACATTTATACTTTTTCCCAATTGTATTTGTGAATATTTTTATAAAGTTTTTAAAATTTGACTTAGTGCAAATTTTCTACTATATGAGGTCTTTGGAGGGATGTGGTCAGTATGACCATATCTTAACATCTCAATGAATTAAACCTAGTGGAAATTGAAGGTAACTACCTATGCTATTAAGCCACATTTATACTTTTTCCCAATTGTATTTGTGAATATTTTTATAAAGTTTTTAAAATTTGACTTAGTGCAAATTTTCTACTATATGAGGTCTTGGAGGGATGTGGTCAGTATGACCATATCTTAACATCTCAATGAATTAAACCTAGTGGAAATTGAAGGTAACTACCTGTGCTATTAAACCACATTTATACTTTTT
Organism: Phyto melanocephala; assembly: GCA_941918925.1. Taxonomy (NCBI): domain Eukaryota; kingdom Metazoa; phylum Arthropoda; class Insecta; order Diptera; family Rhinophoridae; genus Phyto; species Phyto melanocephala. Next base: position 23,686,535 of record OW799236.1, on the reverse strand, counting down.
CCCAATTGTATTTGTGAATATTTTTATAGAATTTTTAAAATTTGACTTAGTGCAAATTGTCTACTATATGAGGTCTTGGAGGGATGTGGTCAGTATGACCATATCTTAACATCTCAATGATATAAACATAGTGGAAATTGAAGGTAACTACCTATGCTATTAAACCACATTTATACTTTTTCCCAATTGTATTTGTGAATATTTTTATAGAATTTTTAAAATTTGACTTAGTGCAAATTTTCTACTATATGAGGTCTTGGAGGGATGTGGTCAGTATGACCATATCTTAACATCTCAATGAATTAAACCTAGTGGAAATTGAAGGTAACTACCTGTGCTATTAAACCACATTTATACTTATTCCCAATTGTATTTGTGAATATTTTTATCGAATTTTTAAAATTTGACTTAGTGCAAATTGTCTACTATATGAGGTCTTGGAGGGATGTGGTCAGTATGACCATATCTTAACATCTCAATGAATTAAACCTAGTGAAAATTGAAGGTAACTACCTATGCTATTAAGCCACATTTATACTTTTTCCCAATTGTATTTGTGAATATTTTTATAAAGTTTTTAAAATTTGACTTAGTGCAAATTTTCTACTATATGAGGTCTTGGAGGGATGTGGTCAGTATGACCATATCTTAACATCTCAATGAATTAAACCTAGTGGAAATTGAAGCACACTACCTGTGCTATTAAACCACATTTATACTTTTTCCCAATTGTATTTGTGAATATTTTTATAGAATTTTTAAAATTTGACTTAGTGCAAATTGTCTACTATATGAGGTCTTGGAGGGATGTGGTCAGTATGACCATATCTTAACATCTCAATGAATTAAACCTAGTGGAAATTGAAGGTAACTACCTATGCTATTAAGCCACATTTATACTTTTTCCCAATTGTATTTGTGAATATTTTTATAAAGTTTTTAAAATTTGACTTAGTGCAAATTTTCTACTATATGAGGTCTTGGAGGGATGTGGTCAGTATGACCATATCTTACCATCTCAATAAATTAAACCTAGTGGAAATTAAAGGCAGCTACCTATGCTATCAAACCACATTTATACTTTTTCCCAATTGTATTTGTGAATATTTTTATAGAATTTTTAAAATTTGACTTAGTGCAAATTGTCTACTATATGAGGTCTTGGAGGGATGTGGTCAGTATGACCATATCTTAACATCTCAATGAATTAAACCTAGTGGAAATTGAAGGTAACCACCTATGCTATTAAGCCACATTTATACTTTTTCCCAATTGTATTTGTGAATATTTTTATAAAGTTTTTAAAATTTGACTTAGTGCAAATTTTCTAATATATGAGCTCTTGGAGGGATGTGGTCAGTATGACCATATCTTAACATCTCAATAAATTAAACCTAGTGGAAATTAAAGGCAGCTACCTATGCTATCAAACCACATTTATATTTTTTCCCAATTGTATTTGTGAATATTTTTATAAAATTTTTAAAATTTGACTTAGTGCAAATTTTCTACTATATGAGGTCTTGGAGGGATGTGGTCAGTATGACCATATCTTAACATCTCAATGAATTAAACCTAGTGGAAATTGAAGGTAACTACCTGTGCTATTAAACCACATTTATACTTTTTCCCAATTGTATTTGTGAATATTTTTATATAATTTTTAAAGTTTGACTTAGTGCAAATTGTCTACTATATGAGGTCTTGGAGGGATGTGGTCAGTATGACCATATCTTAACATCTCAATGAATTAAACCTAGTGGAAATTGAAGGTAACTACTTGTGCTATTAAACCACATTTATACCTTTACCCAATTGTATTTGTGAATATTTTTATAAAGTTTTTAAAATTTGACTTAGTGCAAATTTTCTACTATATGAGGTCTTGGAGGGATGTGGTCAGTATGACCATATCTTAACATCTCAATGAATTAAACCTAGTGGAAATTGAAGGTAACTAATGGCTTAATAGCATAGGTAGTTACCTTCAATTTCCACTAGGTTTAATTCATTGAGATGTTAAGATATGGTCATACTGACCACATCCCTCCAAAGACCTCATATAGTAGAAAATTTGCACTAAGTCAAATTTTAAAAACTTTATAAAAATATTCACAAATACAATTGCGAAAAAGTATAAATGTGGTTTAATAGCACAGGTAGTTACCTTCAATTTCCACTAGGTTTAATTCATTGAGATGTTTAGATATGGTCATACTGACCACATCCCTCCAAGACCTCATATAGTAGACAATTTGCACTAAGTCAAATTTTAAAAATTATATAAAAATATTCACAAATACAATTGGGAAAAAGTATAAATGTGGTTTAATAGCACAGGTAGTTACCTTCAATTTCCACTAGGTTTAATTCATTGAGATGTTAAGATATGGTCATACTGACCACATCCCTCCAAGACCTCATATAGTAGACAATTTGCACTAAGTCAAATTTTAAAAATTCTATAAAAATATTCACAAATACAATTGGGAAAAAGTATAAATGTGGTTTAATAGCACAGGTAGTTACCTTCAATTTCCACTATGTTTAATTCACACACCACATCCCTCCAAGACCTCATATAGTAGACAATTTGCACTAAGTCAAATTTTAAAAATTTTATAAAAATATTCACAAATACAATTGGGAAAAAGTATAAATGTGGTTTGATAGCATAGGTAGATACCTTCAATTTCCACTAGGTTTAATTTATTGAGATGTTAAGATATGGTCATACTGACCACATCCCTCCAAGACCTCATATAGTAGAAAATTTGCACTAAGTCAAATTTTAAAAACTTTATAAAAATATTCACAAATACAATTGGGAAAAAGTATAAATGTGGCTTAATAGCATAGGTAGTTACCTTCAATTTCCACTAGGTTTAATTCATTGAGATGTTTAGATATGGTCATACTGACCACATCCCTCCAAGACCTCATATAGTAGACAATTTGCACTAAGTCAAATTTTAAAAACTTTATAAAAATATTCACAAATACAATTGGGAAAAAGTATAAATGTGGTTTAATAGCACAGGTAGTTACCTTCAATTTCCACTAGGTTTAATTCATTGAGATGTTTAGATATGGTCATACTGACCACATCCCTCCAAGACCTCATATAGTAGAAAATTTGCACTAAGTCAAATTTTAAAAACTTTATAAAAATATTCACAAATACAATTGGGAAAAAGTATAAATGTGGCTTAATAGCATAGGTAGTTACCTTCAATTTCCACTAGGTTTAATTCATTGAGATGTTTAGATATGGTCATACTGACCACATCCCTCCAAGACCTCATATAGTAGAAAATTTGCACTAAGTCAAATTTTAAAAATTCTATAAAAATATTCACAAATACAATTGGGAAAAAGTATAAATGTGGTTTAATAGCACAGGTAGTTACCTTCAATTTCCACTAGGTTTAATTCATTGAGATGTTTAGATATGGTCATACTGACCACATCCCTCCAAGACCTCATATAGTAGACAATTTGCACTAAGTCAAATTTTAAAAACTTTATAAAAATATTCACAAATACAATTGGGAAAAAGTATAAATGTGGCTTAATAGCATAGGTAGTTACCTTCAATTTCCACTAGGTTTAATTCATTGAGATGTTAAGATATGGTCATACTGACCACATCCCTCCAAGAGCTCATATATTAGAAAATTTGCACTAAGTCAAATTTAAAAAATTTTATAAAAATATTCACAAATACAATTGGGAAAAAGTATAAATGTGGTTTAATAGCATAGGTAGATACCTTCAATTTCCACTAGGTTTAATTTATTGAGATGTTAAGATATGGTCATACTGACCACATCCCTCCAAGAGCTCAAATATTAGAAAATTTGCACTAAGTCAAATTTTAAAAATTTTATAAAAATATTCACAAATACAATTGGGAAAAAGTATAAATGTGGTTTGATAGCATAGGTAGCTGCCTTTAATTTCCACTAGGTTTAATTTATTGAGATGTTAAGATATGGTCATACTGACCACATCCCTCCAAGACCTCATATAGTAGACAATTTGCACTAAGTCAAATTTTAAAAATTATATAAAAATATTCACAAATACAATTGGGAAAAAGTATAAATGCGGTTTAATAGCACAGGTAGTTACCTTCAATTTCCACTAGGTTTAATTCATTGAGATGTTAAGATATGGTCATACTGACCACATCCCTCCAAGACCTCATATAGTAGAAAATTTGCACTAAGTCAAATTTTAAAAACTTTATAAAAATATTCACAAATACAATTGGGAAAAAGTATAAATGTGGCTTAATAGCATAGGTAGTTACCTTCAATTTCCACTAGGTTTAATTCATTGAGATGTTAAGATATGGTCATACTGACCACATCCCTCCAAGAGCTCATATATTAGAAAATTTGCACTAAGTCAAATTTAAAAAATTTTATAAAAATATTCACAAATACAATTGGGAAAAAGTATAAATGTGGTTTAATAGCATAGGTAGATACCTTCAATTTCCACTAGGTTTAATTTATTGAGATGTTAAGATATGGTCATACTGACCACATCCCTCCAAGAGCTCATATATTAGAAAATTTGCACTAAGTCAAATTTAAAAAATTTTATAAAAATATTCACAAATACAATTGGGAAAAAGTATAAATGTGGTTTAATAGCATAGGTAGATACCTTCAATTTCCACTAGGTTTAATTTATTGAGATGTTAAGATATGGTCATACTGACCACATCCCTCCAAGAGCTCATATATTAGAAAATTTGCACTAAGTCAAATTTTAAAAATTTTATAAAAATATTCACAAATACAATTGGGAAAAAGTATAAATGTGGTTTGATAGCATAGGTAGCTGCCTTTAATTTCCACTAGGTTTAATTTATTGAGATGGTAAGATATGGTCATACTGACCACATCCCTCCAAGACCTCATATAGTAGAAAATTTGCACTAAGTCAAATTTTAAAAACTCTATAAAAATATTCACAAATACATTTGGGAAAAAGTATAAATGTGGTTTAATAGCACAGGTAGTTACCTTCAATTTCCACTAGGTTTAATTCATTGAGATGTTAAGATATGGTCATACTGACCACATCCCTCCAAGACCTCATATAGTAGACAATTTGCACTAAGTCAAATTTTAAAAATTATATAAAAATATTCACAAATACAATTGGGAAAAAGTATAAATGTGGTTTAATAGCACAGGTAGTTACCTTCAATTTCCACTAGGTTTAATTCATTGAGATGTTAAGATATGGTCATACTGACCACATCCCTCCAAGACCTCATATAGTAGAAAATTTGCACTAAGTCAAATTTTAAAAACTTTATAAAAATATTCACAAATACAATTGGGAAAAAGTATAAATGTGGTTTGATAGCATAGGTAGCTGCCTTTAATTTCCACTAGGTTTAATTTATTGAGATGTTAAGATATGGTCATACTGACCACATCCCTCCAAGAGCTCATACATATATTAGAAAATTTGCACTAAGTCAAATTTTAAAAATTTTATAAAAATATTCACAAATACAATTGGGAAAAAGTATAAATGTGGTTTGATAGCATAGGTAGTTACCTTCAACTTCCACTAGGTTTAATTTATTGAGATGTTAAGATATGGTCATACTGACCACATCCCTCCAAGACCTCATATAGTAGAAAATTTGCACTAAGTCAAATTTTAAAAACTTTATAAAAATATTCACAAATACAATTGGGAAAAAGTATATATGTGGTTTGATAGCATAGGTAGCTGCCTTTAATTTCCACTAGGTTTAATTTATTGAGATGTTAAGATATGGTCATACTGACCACATCCCTCCAAGAGCTCATACATATATTAGAAAATTTGCACTAAGTCAAATTTTAAAAATTTTATAAAAATATTCACAAATACAATTGGGAAAAAGTATAAATGTGGTTTGATAGCATAGGTAGTTACCTTCAATTTCCACTAGGTTTAGTTTATTGAGATGGTAATATATGATTGTACTAACTAAATCCCTAAAAGGACTCATGTATGAACAATTTGCTTGAGAACAAAAAAATACAAAAAAAAGAATAATTTTACTAAAAGTTTATTGTATTGTTCATTTGCACTACGAATATTAGTTTTTAATGTTTACACACACAGAAAATTTAAAAATTAGTGCAAATTTGTTAATTTTACGTATTAAAAACTTTTTTATCGCATGCGATATTTTTTTTTCTATCACTAAAAACGTATTTAACTCGGCGTATTTATCTTCACACACATCAAAACAACGTATGCCGGGTCAGCTGGTATTCATTTAAGCACATGCTTTCCAATGACACGTTAATGTAAAAATCATGCATATTTCACATAAATTTAAGCATTTCATCGTTGGTTCAACTCATGCATTCATTCACTATTTTTTTTTGCATTTTTTTTTTGCATTTTTTTTTTTGCATTTTTTTTTTGCTGGGAATTTCTGTAGAAACATTTCAAGGCAACATTTTTTCAAGTTCAAATTCATCAGGTTAGTTTTGCACCACATGTTGAAATTATTCAAATCTCGAAATATCTAAACTTGTACATCATCAGCATACATAAGGGTGCCCCTGGCAGAACATTTTTTTAGACAAAATGATGAAAAACTGTGAATCTAAGTGACCGCCTTGTGGAACTTCAGAGTTAACTACAACTTTCTTGGACATAGAATTTTGAAAACATACATATTGTCTTCTGCCAGAGAGATAAGATTTAATTCGATTGTAAGTATGTTCAGTAAAGCCCATTGATTTTAGCTTGTATGGTATAATTGGATAATTTCTACTTATTTCGACTCTCAAACATAAAATGAAATACGGCGGGCGAAAGTGATCGCACGTCGGGATATGTCCATTAACATTATCTAAGGACTTACTTTATCTATTGGCAAGTTATTAAATGGACTTGTGGACTAGGTAATTGCGAAAGCTTTTTAGTTTTTCTGCTTTTAACTTAAAGGCCACACATAAATACAAGTTTTGTTTTTTAAGTTACAATGCACTCAAACTTTTTTACTAACTCACTCACACTTTTCGCACTTGCAACCGCCTTAATTATAATATTATCATTCAGGTCCTGAGTTAACTTGATAGTCATGTAAATCAGCTTCTTTTTTTAAATGTTTGTTGAGATACCGTTAAATTAAAAAAAACTGACTGTTTGGTGTGCTTTATGGGCCGGTGGAAACATTGGACCGTACTTTTTTAAAAACGAATGGTCAGGAAGGTTATAGACAATGTTGACCGCTATAGAGCCATGATTACTGACTTTTTCGTTTGAACAATCATGGTGTGCAGGTGCTGTGGTTTCAACAAGACGGTGCAAAATGTCACACAACTTGTATCACAATTGATTTATTGAAAAAAAAAGATCATAAACAGTTACTAATGCCAATTTTAACCTGTAAAGCAGTATCAAAGCAGAATTTTCATACTGCAATAAGATAGCTTGTACTAGGTATGGTTCGAAGGACCACAAATAAGCAACAGTCGTTCATTACATTGTTGTAAATGTTTAACCGTACCAAAACATAGTTTCGAGACAATATTTAGACACCAGAATAGAACATACATTTTGTGTGCTGCTACAAATTCATCTTTACGGCACTCTTACTTGTTAACTGAAAGATTTTGCTGGGTTTGCAAGTGTTTCATTTACAGTTATTAACATTTAAAATCACACACATCATAATAAGTCCTTCCTTTTCTTTTTTTTTTCTTTCTTTATCATATTTTAATATTTAGGTCATGTCGTAAACATACAGAGATTTTTGTCATTTATTTTTACTAAAAAATCCCCAGTAAATTAAAAAGAAAAAAACTTGTAAATACCATTTAATAGCAGTGTTCATTCACACCCCTTCACTTACAACAATAGAGAACAAATAAATTTTAAAATTAAACAACCGACATCTACTTGGCTTGATAAAGAAAATAAAAAAAAAAAAACAATCAAACCATTATGCTGGTTGATTTTTTCCCCTTTTCAATTGATTTTGATGATTTTGTAGGTACTACAAATACAAAAGTGTCTACTTGTGTAGTATTTCTTTTATCTTAAAAAAAATGCATAATTTCATAAATAAAGAATACTTTCAATGAATTTTTAAGTTTTTTAAAAATAAAAGAAATGTAATGAAAACAACGAATATATGTATGTATGTATTCCCAAATGTTTCTCTAACCAACATGAGTTTGGGTGTATTTGGTTGGATAAAACGAGATTGTTTTGTTACAAACACAAAAAAAACAAAAAAGAACAAAGTGAGAAAAGTGGGGTTAGTTGTTGTTTGGAATATTGTATGGCTGGGATTTCAAGCATCACACATAAAAAAGAGAATATATTCAGAAAAAAATGCTTAATTATTAATAGGTTCGTTCGAGTACTTTTACTGCACTTTGTAGTAAATGAGTAATTATTTAGTAAATTGAAAATTTTACTCCCAAAAAGAGAATTTGTTCAAAAAAGTACTCGAACAAACATTTGTAAAAATTCGTAAGATTGAAGCAACAGCTGATGGCAAATAAATAAAGTTTAATGGAAACTATGTACATACATACATTTGTGCAAATATGTATTTAAGTATGTATACCTGCGCCAGATTCAGGCAGTTCCATTCTTTCATCTGTAGACATTGTTAACTAACTTTATTTCACAAACAATTTAAATTTAATAATATTTTGCACTTTGGTTTGGATTTTCCTTTTTTTAATATTTTTTCACAAATTGTATACGTTTTGTTTGCTTACTTTTGTTTGTTTACCTTTTGAATCATATGTTTTTTGGTTTTGCTAAATCTTACAGCAAGAAATTTCTGTTGTAAAAATTTGCAAATACTCAGTCAAGAACTGTCACTTTTCGCTCTCTATTTGTGCTCTCATTTACTACAAATTTGTGTAAACGAACGCAATTTCGTAAAATGCAGTAAAAATTTGTACAAATTCGTACAAATTTGTGAGTTCTCGAACGAACCTAATATGAATCCTTTTCATATTCACATTCATATTTAATAAGTCATATAATTTTTATACAATAATAGGTTCGTTCGTTTGCACAAAAATTGTGACAATTTTTAAAAAGTTTTTACTGGACTTTACTGTAATGCGTTCGTTTAAACAAATTGAGATAGTTAGTGGCATAAATTTGTAGATACGGGTACTACTATTTATAGATTTGGTATGCCTTTAAAGATATGCCTTAAAAATTTTGGACAAATTGGTCATTAATAGGCAAAGTTATAGGCAAAATTTTTTGAAAAAATATATATTTTTTAAAATATGTCAAATTTTTTCAAACTCCTTAGATATCAAATTGTAAGGCTTAATCTCAGAAATTATTTCTAAGATAAACTAACAAATCGGTTTGAAACCAACTGAGATATAAGCACCAGTGTACAACTGATTCGGTGTTTTTTTTTAAATCTACAAATATGGGGATCAAATGAAAACGGTTGAGTATAAAATATAAGGTCTGTCTGCGTACACATATTTTGCATCATTTTATGCAAAATGTTACAAAATCTTGCAAAATGTTGTCTGCGTACTCCAAATCTCTTGCAGCGAGAGAGCCAAAAAGAAAATTTTTTGACAGTTGGAAGTTAGAGAACTTGCAAAATGATGTTGGAGAAATTTCTGCTTGCAAGATTTTGCAACTAGTTTGAACAGCTGTTTTTATTTACTAATTATAAAATAATTTTTGTGAAACGAAAATAAAAATTAAAATTTAACAATGGCAGAGGTAAGTAGATAGAATTGTGTTGATTTTTAACGTTTATAAAAAATTATAATAAACGTAACATTTTACTTCATGCTAGAAACGTCCAAATATACAGTGCGACCGTGATGTAAGTGGATTGGAGATGGCAGAACCGATAAAATCAGCAGAACTTTGTTGTTTACACACCGATCAGCTGTTTTCTTGTAAGATTTTACTGGATTCTGTCTGCGTACTTTTTGATATTTTTTTAGCCGACAGATTAAAATTGGTCTTACTCTCCCAAAAAAACTTACTGAGTATTTGCTACTGGAAAAGTACGCAGACAGACCTATAGTAAGCTCTGAAAAGAAAAAAAATTCAATATGGCGTCCTAGATTTAATGGCGAATATATGAGTCAAATATAGTAGTTACGGCTTATTTCGCTCCACAAAATTGATATCAAATAAAAGTGCTTGACCACAACAATATAGTAAACTATTAAAAAAAAGTGTATAATCCAAGATGGCGTCTGAAACATAATGGCGGAACAAATTTGTTTAACCCCAACAATATGGATATCAAATGAAGGGCTTGCCTAGTAGAATACAGTTACATATGTAAAAAATTAAAATCAAAGATGGCGTCGAATATAATAAAATCTAAAATCTAGGCTTAGCTGCAATACATATGTATCGCGTACTAAGTATTTACTAGAAATGTAAACGAACGGACCTAATGTTATTGAAAAAGAAAAAAAAAATTTTTACATATGTACATGACGGTAAAGGGTATTATCAGATTCGGCACGGCCGAATATAGCATTCTTACTTGTTATTCCTTCAATTATCGTCAATTTTTGCAAAATATTTGTTTGTCAACTATTTAAGAAAGATCGAAATTAGGTGTGTAAAGTTGGGTAATTTTGTAGTGTGCGTCACGAAAATAAGATTTTTTTATATTAGAGATTAAAATTATTTTTTTAAGTCTAGACGACTACTTTTTAATTAATTTCATATTATGCCTTTAGACAAATAAATATTAAAATTCTGCAATATAAAAATTAGCATATTAACGGCTATATAGTGCGTCAGGATTTAAATTCAACCAAAAATTTCGGGACCTGAAGAATAAGGAGCCTTTCACAGATGGCAACGTGTGGAGTCTTGCTTCAATTTCTACCGTTTTGAGGCAGTCTGGGTGGTTCCTTGGACCGATTCAGAATTGGGAAACCGACGACTGCCCCGAAGACGGTTTACGAACCACATAACGATGTCTCTACTTTTCTACCTTACTTCCTTATCTCTTTTCCAAAGCTAATAATCTAATAAATTCTTTCTCATTTTGTTGCTGGTATCACAATGAACCCAAGTGAGTTGAACAACAGCTGCCTGTTCTATCTACCCATACATATCTTTTTTTTTTTTTTTGACTTTGAAATTAATTGGCAGAGGTACGTAACCAAATAGCCAGGGTATTCCACGTTGGTTCCGGCTCCGTAAATCGACCTATACCTCTGTATGGGAAGTCGGAGACACTTGAACAATATTTAAATCTTGAGTTTTATGGCTCTCCTCCAGTTAAAAAACACGTTACTTCAGTCACCGCAAGTCGACCTATACCATTGTATAGGAAGTCGGAGACATCTGAACAAAAAATTATACTGAGTTTTATGGAACTCCTCCAGTTAGCGTTAAGTTTAATTGGTACTCCTCCAGTTACGAAAATGAGTTTGGTTGGTACTCCTCCAGTTGTAAATTTTGAGTTTAGTTGGTACTCCTCCAGTTGTAAATTTTGAGTTTAGTTGGTACTCCTCCAGTTAATCCAATTGAAATTAATGCACGTGGTTAATTGTAGAATAGTCTGGAAACTGTATCCAAAGCACAGTTACGCGACGCCACACAATTAACCACGCGAGAGTGAGACGTAAAACTCTTGAAGACGGATGAAAAGGACGGCCTGATTGCCCTTAAGAGATAATGGCAATGACGCGCGAGCTCTTGACCCGACCAGAGCTGTAATACGACTGCCATACATATCTTACAATACAACAGCTGTTGTGATTACTTGCAATGTTTTACAAATTTTTCTATCGCGTACTAAGTATTTACTAGAAATGTAAACGAACGGACCTAATGTTATTGAAAAAGAAAAAAAATTTTCTTATTTTATTTTATTTTTTTTTTTATATTTTGTACAACCACCATTTATTTATTAAGAGATTGTAATTATATTATATAAGTACATACATACGTATGATATATGTAAGTACATAATTAAAATTGGATGAGGAAATATTTTAAAATCTCATAAATAAGTACGATATTTAAAAAAAATATGGATAAATACATTGGCGTAACGAGACCATTCTGAAGGGTACAATGCAACAGAATTTGAAAAAACTAAGTACTTTACATATAAATTAAATTAACTCTGCATAAAGTATATAAAAGAGTAACGTAGCTGACTGACTGATTCATCAGCAAGGTCCAGACGTGAAAAACTAGACATGAAATTTTAATGTATAGATTCACTAAGAAGAGATTTTTGAAAATTTAAACGCTAAGTGGGTAAAAAAGGATAAAATTTGTAACTTTAAGTATTATTAACTAAAAACAGATTAAATCGAAATTAAGCATAAAAATAATAATAAATTTAATTTATTACTTACTTTTCTTCTATAATTTTAACAATTTATTTAAAAAAAAAATTTAATCAAATTCATCTTTATAGAAAATTCGAATTATTTTGATATTTTTTACTTTATTATCTATGTCTTAAAAAAACTAATCCCCCCGTAAAAACTATTTCATTTCGATACATTTCTGTATTAAGAAGTATTTATTTATATCATTTTATTCGTAATAATTTTTTGTAGTAAATAATACATTGTTTATATAGGTGTATAACTTTTAGTTAATAATTAAAGTAAAAAGCAGAAAGCAAAATTTAGACAACAAAATATGTACTAAAGAAATTGTGTAAATGTTAAGAAAACAACAATTTTTAAATTTAAATAAAAACTTCAAAACGTATAAAAAGTTTTCATACAGAAATTTTCTACATTACGTGCAATGAAAACAATTTTTTTAAAAATATTATTTCGTTGAACTATGCTTACATACATAAAAATCATAAAAAAGCAGTTAAATTTTTGTTCGTTTTGAATATACATACGTTAATATATATTTGGATGCGTTGTTTGTTTAAGGCAATATATATAAATATGTAATACTATTGTTTTTAATGAATGTGTCTTTACTTAGAAATTAATAAAGAAATAGAAATTCTCTTTTTAAAAAGCACATTAATGAATGCATGTATGTGCTACGGGTGGTGTATAGTGTCGGTTTGCTCAAGAGTTTTTTTGTATTAAGAGTTTTCAAGATGATGAGGGGAATTAGTGGGGTGTAAGATTTATATTCGTTTTACGTGTTTTGCATATATAAAGTATCGCATTAAAAAAATTAAAAAATATAATTTCTTTTTTTATTTATACTGCTTGTATTACTGTTTGTTTTTTGTGCTTCTATGTGGGTTTTTTATGCTTAGTAGTCTACTTCTTTTTGCTTTTACCCAATGTAAGGGTGTGGTGTGAGGCCGCCAGCTGAGATTTGCGTCTAGAGAACTCCATGAATTCTTCTTCCAATTTTTTGCGAGATTCTTCCAATTTACGCTTTTCTTCGGCATGATCACGTTTAAGCTTCTCAAATTTGGCATGCAGTTCCTTTTCAGACTCTTTAAGTTCGGCTTCCTTCTCTTTGACACGTTGTACGAACATTTGGCGTACTTCTTCCTCCTTGGCCTGTAATTCCGCAAGATGATTTGAACGTTTTGCTTCAAAAGTTTGTTGAAATGAAATTGGTTTGTTGTCAGAGTCAACATCAGAAAAGCCCATTTCTTCGAGTCTCTTTTGGCGATACAGTTCATAGTGTTTGGTGTGGGTTTTTTCACGCATATCCTCCATATTGGTGCGTATCAACATTTCGCGCAATTTTACAAAATCACAGTGGGTTTCATTTTCCACCTGCACCGTTCCCCAAGGATATTGTCGGGCCCTTATGAGTTTATTTCCCACCTTAATAAACTCCGTAGAACCAACCACGGCAAAAGGGACATGGTCATTCATGGCAGAATTAGTTTCGGCAACAGTTTCATCTTCGGTGGGGAACTGGTAAATGTGAACCCCATTATTAGACAATTCTTGCATAATTTTTGATTTGAATCTTTGCAATTCGATCTTAGAAATGGTGTCGGCCTTAGCAATGATGGGTATAATGTTTACCTTACTATCCAATTTCTTCATGCACACCAAATCCAAACTTTTGAGGCCATGGCCTGTGGGACAAATGAAATACAAACAAACATGGATGCGTGAATCATGACAAGCTACCAGAGAACGTTTAATTTTAAGTTCCTCTTGTAAATAAGCTTCAAATTGAGCATCAATGTAGTCAACTACCGCTTTGAATGAATCATCTTTATTGATTTGATCGCCATAGCCCACTGTGTCGCAAATAGTTAACTTCAAACGTACATTACTTTCCTGCAACTCGTATGTATGTGCCTTCAATTTGACATTTGGCAGTGTATGAGAACTGGGTGTGGACTCAAAGCTGGTGTTGAACAAAGTGTCCATTAACGTTGATTTGCCCAGTCCCGTTTCTCCAATACACATAACATTAAAGACGAAACCATTTTGTACACTTTTATTTACCAATTGATCGGGTAAACTATCAAAACCAACATGTCCCGATTGTTTAAGGGAACGTAAATGCACCTCCTTCTTTTGATTATAAATTTCCACTTCGGCAGTCATTTCATAAACTCTTTTGAAAAAACTTCACTTTACACAAAATACTGTTTCTAACACAAATTTCTGTTTTCTTTTTTCAGAGTCTATCAATTTATCTAATTATAAAACAAATATTTCGTTGCTTTTTTAAGCGAAGTTGTTCACAAACTGAAAATTTCAATAAGAATGCATTAAAAAATGTAATTTATCATTTATTCTTTTCTTTCTATATTTCGCCATCAGACTAACTATCTCATTCTCTCTTATTGGGACACAATTTTACCATTGGATTTCATATACACATTAGAAAGAGTACACTAGTTAAGATTGCCAGACTTTTGACAAATTGTTGTATTGATTTTCAAAGAGAAGTAAAAGAATAGCAAAAGAAAAGAAAATGACAATTGAATAAACTCACTCTCTTGGTTGTTAATAAGTACTCAACATTATTTCCTTTTTAAATAGACAATACATAGAAAATTATATGGCAAATATATTTAAATTTTAAAATGAAATTTGATATGAATTAAATAATTTTATTTAATATATGTTCACAATTAAAATAATTTTAAAAGCAATTTTATTATCAATTGGAAAACATGTCTGTTAAAACAGACTCATATACAAGGTTGCCATCATTTTTCTCAATTAAATGCAAATTGGAAGATTTGGATTATTTGCAAGGAGAATTTTATAATTTGCTATAGAAATAAAGTTATCAATTTTTACATTTGGAAGAAGTTTAAGAAACGAATTACACATTCTAGCGTTTTTAATTCAATTCTTTATTTAAAAGAAAGTATGTATGAATTAATAAATGTTTAACCAATTAATTAATTTATTTTAAGTGATATTTTTCAATAAATAGTGATTTAAACAAAATGAATGGTTATTAAGAGAGAAAAAATACTTATTTTAGTTATGAACTAGGTGAACCCGGACCGCTTTGCTCGTCTTCCCAAAGTTTCTACATTATATTCAAAGAACGATTTTATATTATTGTTAGTGTAAATTAACAAAACTAACTACTTATGAAATATATTAATAATTAAACGAAAACACATTTGTAAAAATGTTGCATGTTTTTTATTTTTAAAAAAGGTATTACTTAAACTGAAAAGGACTTTTTTTTCTTTCCAGACTTTCTAAAGGTTTTAAAAATTTATATTGACAATTTGTACAAGCTTTTTAGACATTAAATTAACTTATCAAGCCTGCTCATATTTAAGTCCCGAAATTTCTGTTCAACAAAGGACTTGTGGAAACACCATAATCGAATATACAACAGTTCATTACATAGATCATGAAAAATATGTTCCAATTTTATGGGAGCTAATACGACGACTTATACAATAAGAAATATTTAGACTATGTCTGATCAGTAGGTACTCTTATAACACTAAAGGAGAGAATTAAAAAAAAAACAGAAAAATTTTTTTTGACATAGAACGATACATAAAAATATAAGTTTCTTATTTATTAGAAATATAGATTTATAGTGTCTGTACTGTATTCATAGAGAAATTTCATCAATTGGAATTGCCGTAGCATTGTAGCATTTTGATTTAACTTGGAAAACTTAAAGATATGTATGCATATACTAAATTATATACATAAATAATTGTAGTATTTAGTCTTTTTATATTTATTATATAGTTTCGATTACGCATTTATTTTGGGTACTAAGTGTATCTACAACAAAAATAACTGTTTGTGCCAAATAACCAAAAACGGCTCAGAAAAAGTTAAATAATATCACTAATTTTGGAAAAATTATGCCTCTGTTAGTATATAATAAGAGTAGAAATACATTGATTTGTTAATAATTATATTTAATTCAAGTTATCTCATTCCAACCATTTACAAATAAATTTTTGAAAAAAATTTTTATTTAGTTTTCCTTTAATTTTTATTTCGAAAAAAATAACCTCTCCGGCAACTCTGGCAAAATCAAATCAGAAAAAGACTCAAATACACAAAAATATTCTCTTAAAAAAACAACAAAAAATTAACCACAAAAAACATGACTTTAATTTTTTTACAAGTAAAAATTTATAAATAAAAACTTATCTGTATATGGCAACAATTTAATTTAAATACTTTGACATTTTAATTAATATTCTTAACAAAAAACACTTTTTAATTTTGATAAGAATTTCGTAAATTTTATTTAGGAAAGAGAAAGGCCTAAAAAAATACCGTATAGCAGGAGAGAACTTTACGAATTTAAATTGAAACTCACAAACAAAAAACTAATAAAAAATGCAAAATAAACAAAATCAACCAAACAAATTTATAGACAAAGAAAAACAAAGAATTAAGAAATGCAAAAGGTAAACATCAGTTAATAATAAATAGAGACAAAATAACAATATTTGATGAACGACGGTCTTAAAAAAACAAGATGCTTTTCTAAAATGGAAGGGATTTTTTAATAGATGATAAAAAATAAAACGAAAATACTTACTTTAAATTTGGACCAGAAAGTCATAAAAATCCAGAATAAAATTTACTGAATAACACAATTTTTGTGTGTATTTTAAAGAATTTTTTTTTAATTATTTTTTAGGTATTTTAAATTTTTTTTTTTTAATTAAATTATTTAATTTCCTTTTAATGTAGGTAATTTTTAAAATTCAAATCTTTTATTTTGAAACACTTGAAACTGCATTAAACATTTTTGATTTTATATAGGTATTTTTTTTTATTTTGAACTTTCACACACAAAGAAAAAAACTTCTTTTTTTAATGGCGTTAAAAAATAAAAATATTTAAGAATTTAACAAACTTCCTTTCTTTTGAATATATTTTCATTTATCACTTCATTTCTTATTTATTTCCAGCTTAATTCCCTCTTAAAATTTTTGTATATTTTTCACCTTTTTAATGA
This sequence comes from Phyto melanocephala, assembly GCA_941918925.1. Taxonomy (NCBI): domain Eukaryota; kingdom Metazoa; phylum Arthropoda; class Insecta; order Diptera; family Rhinophoridae; genus Phyto; species Phyto melanocephala. The sequence continues at coordinate 23,669,135 of OW799236.1, read as the reverse complement.
GGGATAAAGTAGAATATACAATTCAATTATGATTGTATTATTACAATTTTATTTGTTAATTATTTCGACCGTCACACGTTTTTAAATTATTATTTTTTATTCATAGTATATTAAAAAGCTGTTTAATCCAGCATTCACACTACGCATTCCTCACTCAAGCAAATATTACCAAACGAACGCTTTAAAATTTCCGCAGCAACTGAGCGCGTTTTCTTTCATCCAATGTTGCTAAAACTTGTTTGAGATAAAAACACTGCGACAACAACAATTTTTCTTTAATTCTTTTCTTTGTTTTTTACACTCATTCGTTTTTAAAGTCCAGTTCTCCGAGAGAAAAAGTGTTTAAATATGCTCTCATGTTTTTCGGTTATGCTTTGATAAATATTTTCATTATTGTTGTCTTTATTTACATCTCGAATTTCTTATGCACATACTAGAATACTTAGCTGCTTCTAAGATTTCGCCGCCGTCCGGTGGATAAGTTTGTTTACAAGGGCGGCTTATATATATAAAAAATATTTTATGTAACAAAATTTGTATTGTTAATTGTAAGAATAAAAATTTTAATAAATCTATTCGTAACATATTTTATTGACTTGAAAATCAAGGAGTTGTTTCATTTTTATTTAATTTAATATTGGTAATCGCTGTTATAAGAGAACCAAATTGTATTTAAGTAATTAAGAGTACTGCAAATATAACTATTAATTTTTAGAATTCATATGTACATAATTTGTAAGCGGTTTTTAACAAAACTTTTAACTTTTTTCAGTTACATAAACTAATGATTTCTAACGATAAAGAAATACCATTAAAATTATATATAAAATCATTTTATTACTCCATTATAAAATTTTTATTATGTTCAAAACTTAATGAAGCTTTTTATTTAATATTAATTAAGTGTTAACTATTTTGTTTTGTTTTATTCAAGAGTATTTTTTCTAATAGTTTTATTAGCCTTTGGAGCTTTTTATAAAACTTTTGTTGAAAATAAAATAAACCTAAATTCAATTTTTAAATCCCAGAAATCACCAAACCAAAAGTTTTTTTGAAATTAGTTAAACTTTTTATTTATCAATGTGATTGTAAAAAAAGTTATATAATTTTATAAAAAAATCGATGAAAATAATTAATTAATACAAAAAAAAAAATCCTACAATACCTCTGATCTATTAAAGTTGTTAATAAAGATGGTCCGACCGCAAGCCATATACAAATATTTACTCGTTAAATTTTTTTAATTTCAATAGAAAAATTTTGTGCTTACTATTTTGTAAAGATTGAAATTAGATATGAAATTCTGCAGTTAAAAACGAAAATTCGGTTTAATTATTCTGCTATACATTATTTGTGAATTTTAAAATCAGTGAAAGTCATCAGTTTGCTTATGAACTGCTTTGCCAAAACATTATTACTTATGCTGTAAGTGTTTTAAACTAAATAAGAATTATAAAAGTTAAGAAATTGTATTGTGTGTGTATCTAGGTAAATGTCTGAAAATAATTACTTACGTGTCACATTATAAATCAAGTCATTACTAAAATACTTCTTAGTAAGACTGACGATATGTAAAAGTCATTGAAAAGTATGTTGTTTGGTAAAAGCAATTCATTACCCAGTTTTTGCTAGGTAATCACGAAAAATTCAATTTCAAACTGACATAATTCAATTCAAATCTACTGAGAAACGCATGTGAAAGAATTTAAGGTGAAAAGTTTCGAATGCAAGTACTAAGACATAATAAGAAAAATTTTTGTTTCGCAAAAATCGAGATCATAATAACTTCTTCATGTATGGTTTATTAATTCTTGACAGAAAACATCTACAAATGTATGTATACCTGAAAATATGCCGTGTAGTTTATACTCGCGTAATAAGCAAATTTTATACTTGATTAAAACAAAAATCATTATCATTTTATTCTTATAAGATTCAAAGAAAATCAAATGATTTAAGAACAATGTGCAGTAGGCTTTGACAGTATGCAATAGACCTACAATGGACATTATAGCACCAAACGTGAAAACCATAATAATTTTCTTTCTTAATATAAATTTTCGTTGCAATATTCCATATTATATTAACTTTGACTTCAAACTCAAACGCTTTTTTGGTCTAACAACAAATTATTTTTAAATTTTCTTTTATATATTCTGGTATTGGAATACATTTGTACATACATATGTACATACATACATATCTGTATGGTGAAATATGTATTTATTTCTTTCATGCGTCAATGAACCAAAATATTTTTTTTACCCGCCACCAAAAAAATGATGGGGGTATAATCATTTTGTCATTCCGTTTGTTACACATCGAAATATCCATTTTAGACCCCATAAAATATAAATGTATTCTGAATCGGGGTTGATTTTATGACGATCTAGCTATGTCCGTCCGTCTGTCCGTCTGTTGAAAGCTCGATAGAGGTCGCACAAAAAAAGCTAGGGGGCTCAAATTTTGCCAGAATCTTTCTTACAGACAAAGTTTGTTTCGTATTGAGAATGGACTAATCGGAATATTAGGAAGAGAGTTATAGCTCGAAAAGCAAGAGTAGGTCGAAAAACCGTGTCCTTCGAACATCGAATAAAATAGAATTGTGTCCAAACGCATTAACGTGGACTCATGAAACTTTGAATATATATTTCATGAGTAAAAACAATATTTTTCCCTGAAAATTATTTAAATCTATGCATTAGGAGAGGAGTTATCGATCAAAATGTACGAAAATTTATACCGCACAGTGTATTTTTCGGTATATTTAAAAACAAAAACGTCATAAAAGCAACAAAATTTTATGTACGAATCTGAAATTCTGCACACGTGGCTTTTTGGTCAAATGCTTTGTTTAAACAGAAAATAAATGTGACACGCCCACTTTTACGCCCACCACCCATATAACGTCTAACCTTAAATGCATATAATTTATCTACGAATAAAGATTTTAGAATAATAAAGGACTATATTGAAATATCTAAGTTGAACTCATTAGCAAAAACAACTTTGACACGCCTACTATTACGACCACTTTTCACGTTATCCACTGTTAATGAAATTTAAAAGCTCATAAAAACGACAAAATTAGAGCTACGATAATGAAATTTACTACAGATATCCTTCTAGTCAATGTCATTGTTATGCCGGAAAATTAAGGTGGCACGCCCACTTTAACGCCTACCTCCCATATAACGGCTTATCGCAAATTCATATAATTCATCTATGAATAAAGATTTTGGAATAATAAAGGACTGTAGTGAAACATCTAAGTTACATTCATTAGTAGAAACAACTTCAACACGCCTACTTTAATGCCCACTTTCATTGAAAGACTACAACAACTTCGACACGCCTACTATTACGACCACTTTTCGCGTTATCTAGTGTTAATGAAATTTAAAAGCTCATAAAACCGACAAATTTGGAGGTATGATGATGAAATTTGCTACATATTTCTTTCTAGTCAATGTTATTGTTATGCCAGAAAATTTAGTTGACACGTCCACTTTTACGCCTACCTGCCATATAACGGCTTATCTCAAATTCATATAATTCGTCTATGAATAAAGATTTTGGAATAATAAAGGACTGAAGTGAAACATCTAAGTTGTATTCATTAGTAGAAACAACTTCAAGACAACTACTTTAACGCCCTCTTTCATTGAAAGGCTAAATTTACGAAAACATTTCACAAGCATATCGAAGTTACACAAAGAAAGTGATACATGTTTTAGTATAAAGAGATTATTGCATAGCGATTACTGTTAATAACAAACAAATACATTTACAAATTGGGTTATTTCTCGGAAATTTGAGTTATTTAATCTTCCCGATTTACCGGGATTATTTTTCGGGATCCCGGGAAATAAAAAAGGTGGCTACGATTCGAAAGCAGATGTTTATATTGTTACAGATTTAATTTTAAATAGCTTAATTTAAATTATAATTTATTTTAGTTGTAGTAGTTAAAGTTACTGTAGTTTTATTTGTATTAGTTTATTTCGCTGGTTGTTCGAACATGATGTTTGTTATTATGTGTAGCATACTTTTAGGCACTTCTATTGTTCGTGCATATTACTTAACGCCTTAATTTAAATATAACGGTTTTCGAATGTACTTGAATGCGCATACGAGAACTTTGTCGAATGTTACCGAACACCACTATGTTACTATAAAAAGCCGACAACACAGCTAACAAGATCAGTATTACAATAAAGCTTGTAAAGTGTGTATCAAAGTGTGTTTGATAATAAAAGTGTATAACTATAAGTGTAATAAGTAAAGTGATATAAAAACAATATCTGAGTGTATTTAAATAAAGTGCTCTTAATTTTATAAAAAATTTCAACTGTTTTTGATTGCAATAAAAGAACTCTAGGGGTCTTTAAAGGAAATAATCCAACGTTTATAAAAGGTATAAACGTAACAATATAAATTTTCGTTGCAATTTTCCATATTATATTTACTTTGACTTCAAACTCAAACGCTTTTTTGGTCTAACAACAAATTATTTTTGAATTTTCTTTTATATATTCTGGCATTGGAATACAAACATACATATCTGTATGGTGAAATATTTATTTCTTTCATGCGTCAATGAACCAAAATATTTTTTTAATTGGAATTGTTGAAATGCAATTGCGAATGTGTTTTTCTGCATATGTACATAAACACATGAGTATGTATGTATTCACATATGTATCTTTTTGTGTGTATGTGCTCTGGACTTTTTATATTTCTTTAAGAATTCAACACACTTTCAGTTTATTGGTTTAACTTCTTTTAAGAGTTTGTTGTTAGTTAGTTGTTAAGAGTTTCGTTGTTTTTACCATTTTCTTCTTATTCATACTTAAACGGTTTTGCAGCTTTTTACTGGTGTAAGTTTAAATGTTCGATTTCAATTCTTTTTTATACTAAAGTCTATTTTTAGGAGCTTTAACTGATTTTTGGTATTCGTTTCATTTATTTATACTCTTTGCATTTTAAGTTTTTATGTATTTTTTTCTATTGCTGTATGAGTATTCTTTAAATTTCTCCTTATTTCCTTTTGTACTGTAGTTGGATTTAAGGATCCTTTTGTTTTTCCTATGGTACACTGGCGATGACTATGCGTGCGTGCGTGTGTGTGCGTCTTTGCTTAGTCTTTTTATCGTTTGTAATGTCACGTCTTCTTCCTATAATTTCGTTTCTTTGCTCTTTTTTGTCTATTGTCTTTTTTTCTATTCTCGACTACTTGTCTGCTTATCTTTTTGACTTTTAATATTTGTTAAGGATGTGATTTCGTATATACTTTTTGCTTTATTTGCTTTTATTTGTAGGGATTATGTTACGTTGCTCTGTACGTTTTTAAAGTTAAATTGCAATGATTTTTTATTTTTAGTAGGGAAACGAACATTTATTGGAATGTAAGTTGTACATATCATGTTATAATCACAGTAAGGATGATGGAATATTTGGCTAAAAATGTAAAGGTCATTTGAGGGAGAAAACGTAAAAATTAATATGAGAAAATGCTGGTAACTTTGATTTAATCCTGGACTTAAAATACACTTTTTAGGGCTTCCTTTCTCTAGAGAATGGCAATTAATTCTTAAAAAATAATCTACGTATTGAGTTTTCTTAGAAAACTTCCGATTAATTTTCGATATTGTCAAGCTTTGGAGCTTCGATTAGTTATTGCATATTATGCATTCCACTTTGAGCATTTGTTCATCATATTATTTGTATGTAGTGTTAGCTAAGCTATTTTTAGAGCATCAACTGCAGCATTATAGACTTTAAATGACAACTGGTCTGCTAGATCCTCGAGCTGAATAGATTTTTTGAAAATATTTATGTATGTGCACCAGTTTATTGGTAAAATTAAAGTCTATTTTGATGTGGTTTAAAATCTAATAATAAGTGGAAGTGTGTTTATTATAAAGCTGTATAGATTTGGAGTACTTAGGAGAAGTCGGTTTTTCATCTTTTCTACGAATGTTACCTAGAGACACAGAATCCCTGGCAAACATAATCTGGGTAACATCTCTGAGATATCTGAGGGCAGATGTGTGTGTGTTGTGTGATGTGGTCTTATCAAAAGGTATCATACAGACTCCACAGACAGTTCGCGTATTTTTAACTATTACGACACCCAATCTTCAATTAAAGTTCGGATAATGGAGTCAGTAGTAGGAATTTCTTCACTATCGGGAGTCATGTATTAGCTTATGAATCTTTAGTTTTCAATATTAACAATTCTTATAACAAAAAGGAGTTAAGAAAGCTTTAAGACTGTTTAGCGCCATATTTCATTCTATAGTTTAATTTAATTCTGTTGCGCTGAGGATATTTATTCCTAAATCCTATTTTTCAAGAATCCATCCTTTGATGTTTCTTAAATTAAAAAAATAAAATATAATTTTTCTAACTTTTCAAAGAATTTGTTCACAAATTTCTAAGATTTAAAAAAAAAATATAAGGGGTGATGATCAAATCTTTCCACGAGATTTCAAATATAATATAAAATATTTAATTGGTTTGTAAATTTAAATTTTTTTAGAGCGAACAGTCAAGTACATTCGAAAGCATCCATCTAGGTAGTATTAGAAAAATAAAAAAAATATCAAATTCAAATATTTAGCCATTAGATATCTCAATAGATCATTAAGTCTAAATTGACATAGAAGCTGTGAACTCTTTTTCTCTACCACAACAACTACGACATTCGTTCGAACATCGATATAAGATACTGTTCCAGGTTTATTAGAGAATATCGATGCCTTACTTCTTTAACCTCGTATCTTAAAAAATAAAATTTTTCAGGAGAGAAAAAAAAAACGGTTCATCTTTTTATACTTCGGTGTTTAATTAAAAGTTTAAATGCAATTATTAAGGAATTGATTGTATTTATGTATTAAAGTTGTTAAAAAGATTAGTCCTACACAATTTTTTTGTAGAGGGAAATATAACGTTGAATGTTCTATGAAAGTGTGTATGTAAAGTTATATAGTCTGAGTATTGGTTGTCCTTGTTTGAACATATGTTCTTGATCTCTTGCATTAAGATGTGGAAAGATTAAAAACCATTCTATTGTTCATCCGACGCAAATGTGAATAATATCCTTTTGGATATCTTCAAGGCAAATCCAGCTCTCGCTAGCTTTCTTAGTTCCTAAGTAAAGGAATTTAACCTAATGTGACGACAGAAATTCGTTTAGCGTTCACGAGACCTTTTTACATTGACTAACTGCCCGAAATACTGCCTGATTATCGACAAAAATGTCAATATTGTGTCAAATAGTGTTGTTTTACAGTATTTCTCTAGCTTCCAAAGTAACAAGGATTTCCGCCTGGTACACATAACATTTGCTTAGAAATCGATATGAGATTTTAAAAAATACCCTGGATCCAACGTCAAAGTCCAACTTAGAGTCCACCGTTGTTTAATAGCTTATTTCCCATCGTTTTTTTCTGAAGGGATTTTAAATGCTCTTTCAAAGTTAGTATATGAAGGTTCTTATTGGGAAGGGCCGATGGAAGTAAATGGCCATATGTATATTCTAAATGCTGAATACGCAGCATTAACCCTCACTACTGTAATACATGTAGAAATTATAGTTATGTGGAAATCAGTGAGAATCAACGAATTAGAATTAAATGTGCTTTAACATATCCGTTAATACACCTCCAAACCCCTTTGCTGAATATTTCCCAAATCTTATCTCACAATCTACTTAAACAATGGCCGATATTTACCCCTGTTGAGAAAAAAATGTCTTAATTTTTAAAATAAGTATAGGCCAACCAGTCTTAAGCATAACCCATCAGGTGGTGTTATTGTGGCTGATAAAATGTGCTTAAATAAAGCGAATTCTCAATTCTTTAAAGTTGTTCTTTGATATAGCTACTCAATTAGAAATGGGGTTATTATCAAGATTTGGGCTTTGTTTTGTCATGGCAGCAAATGGTATAACTATTCCGCAAGTACGTTAGGTTTTTTTCATTTACAAGATACAATTTTCTGTTTTATCGAAAGTCGGGTGGGTAATATCTGTGGTTTTCATGGGCAACCACGTATGTCTCAAAATAAAATTTTTCAGGAGAGCAACAAAACCGTGTTAGTGCTAAACGATTTTTGAATATATAGAGGTTACGTTGTTATGCCATTAAAATAATCGGAATGAGTCCATCTTATTTGAGAAAACCAAGTAAAGGCCGTTTAAAACCAAGCAATATGGCATTATTACCTCAAAATCATATAAAATGAACATACGCGGTTGCCCCTGAAAACCACAGATATTGCGGTACTATGATACAATCTATTCAGTATATATCAGACATTTAAAACAGAGTTTAAGGAATGTGATCTTCCGTTACAATTAACGGTTTTGCAACTTACTTACTTACGCTCTTAATGCAATTACCGATTAAAATGTCCACAATATTTACGCTGTATCAACGAAAAAGATTCTAAATTAAAAAACTAAAATGAAGTGCGTCAATCGATAGTATAAAATCTGATGAAAGATTTTCCAAGCTCATTTTGCGAAAATATAAAAAAAAAAGATTAAAGAAATTTTACCTTTTATGAGCCACTCTATATACAAATATTATTAGTGTTTAAAACATAAATATTTTTTATACAAATTCCTTTGGAATAACTTGGTAAAAGCCCAACAACAACAACAAAATTTATATGCACATACATTCATAAATTTGTATGTAAGTAGACAAACGCACACACAAATATGCTGGCAAGCAGGCGAATGAGTGAATAAATCTAGTTCATGTACAAATATCCTTAGGTTGATATCAACAGTTTTAGTAAATTCAAAACCATGTGTGTGAGTTTGGATTTTTTTTTTTCAAATAAAATATTCAGCGGTTAAGCGTGGTGATGATTTTTAGGTAGAAAGCAAATATTTAAAATTCCAAAAATATTACTTTACAAAACAAAAAAAAAAAAAATACAAAAACACAAGGGGTTAAACTTAATGTGTGGTGTGACATAGGTAGACCATATGTGGAATGTGTGTGTATTTGTGTAAAATTGATTAAGTATACATGTATTCATCATGCAAATTCTTAATAATGATCCTTATGTGAATGTATGACATAAGTATTTTTGGATAACTGTAAACTTTAATAACAAATAAAATGAGGTTAGGAATATTTCCATAATATACAAAATCTCGAATCAAAATTTGTAACAGCGTTCCACAAATCTTAATTATGTATATGTATGCATGTCATTATAAAAAATCGGCATTATCGGCACCCAAGGTTTTATTAATCAGGTATTCTTGATTCGTCACCTGTCAAAATCGATGGATAAAAAATAATTTTCTCTCTTCTCTCATTTATTTCAAATTACAAACTTCATATGTAAAAAAAAACATAAACAAAAAAATTCTCTCCGAACTGCGATTACCTGAAAGCCTGATTGGCACCTTAATTTCGGAAAATCAGAAAATTAAAAATACTCATTTTAAATACAACAGGTTTTTATGACTAGCAGAAGCTTTTTGATGAGACGTATCAGTCTTCGAACGAAAATGGTCTGTTGGTGTTGCGAAACTATCACGTAATTGTTGCTTATCTAAATAGTTATTTTATAATGTCCAAAGCTGAAAAATTCTAAGAAAATATTTATCTAAAACGCACTCTCCGTCTTTTATAATTTGTTAATACGAATACCAAAAGTATATATATGTATGTCCGATGAACGCTTTGAAAGCATATTACTTCATTCGTTCGCTATTGAAATTGCACTTCAACGTTCGAGTTCATTATGCTTTTGGTTTAGACATTCTACTAACAATTTTAAGATTTTGATCACGTTCGAATGCTGTAATTTTTCCCTGTGTTGCGATTTACTAACTTTTACCGATCCGACAATCGTTAAATTTGCCGATACTTGTTATTGTTTGCACCCATAGCTGCCAGATTTGACGATTTTAGGTGCTAAAAATTACATGTTGACGATTTGACGATATATGTAATGTTTTTGACGATTTTCAAGAATTCAAGTTTGCAACATTTTTCATAACTTTTATATCAACCTTAAACTAAACAAGTAACAGTGCTATATTCGGCCGTGCCGAATCTTATATACCCTTCACAACGTGTAGTCATGCAATAACAATTGCTTGCATCACCATTCATCCCATATAAAATACGTGCATACGTACACGTTAGAATAAATGTGGCATCGAATCCCAGCTGAGCCAAAAAAAATTTATTTTATTTTATTTAATATATTATTTATATTTTATTATTTTTTTTTATATTTTTTTTTAATTTTTTTAAAATTTTTTTTTTTGTAGTTTTTTTTATTATTTTTTTCTTATTTTTAATATTTTCTTTTTTTGTAATTTTTTTTTGTTTCCAAGAGATTGATACCATATACAGATCTGAGGAACATATAGTTGCTTCTAAAAGTTGATTTCAACCAACACACGGACAGACGGGCAGACGGACAGACGGACAGACGGATAGACGGACAGACGGACAGACGGTCAGGGCTTAATCGACTCCTCTATTCATAAGCTTTCAGAAAATATATACTTTATGGGGTCGGAAATGAAAATTGTAGATATTACAAACGGAATGACAAAGCTATATATACCCTTGTGCACCACAGGTGAAGGGTATAATAATAATAATTTGTAACGGTTTTTTATGTTATTAATAATAGAACAGAGTGAAAGAGATAAATCTATCATTATTTAATGTGTTTGTGTGGATAACTTTTTCACTTTCTACATTTTTAACATAGTATATGCCACATTTTATCAACTGATACATGCAAGACGAATAAATATAAATTTGGAAACGCCTTTAAAACAATTTTAATTTTTTAAGTAAATTTATTTAAAAACAAGTGACAAATTAATATGCTTAAATACTTTAAAAAAATGGTAAGTTCTTTTTAATTATACAGTAAAACCTTAAAAATCAAACCTTATATTTTCAGTAGAAAATCAAGATGATGAAAATTGTAGCAGCTCTTACTCTGTAAGTAAAAATTTCATCAATTTTTTATACAAAACTTTGTAGTAGCTAAAATGAAATTTTAATGGTGTTTTTCACAGGAAACCAACAAGAAGAGGAAAATTAAGGAAGACTGGTTTGCAGATCTAGAAATAAGTTTATGAGCTTACAAGCGATACAATGTAGTTTATTTAGGAATTGTACTCGTCTTACGCTCGTCTAAAGCCACCTTAATCGGTAGAAACTTTAGCAAGAAATGATTATAATTATTTGTCAAATAGTCCAAAAAGATGCAGCCAATTTATTATTTTTTGTATTTATATATATATATATATATATATATATATATATATATATATATATATATATATATATATATATATATATATATATATATACATATTAATATTTATTTTTCGAAATTAATTCTAAATTGTATTATTTTTATTTTAATGTTCTTAACTTAAAAGGGTCCAATAAAACCACTGGTCTCTCTAGATTTTAAAAGCTTGTTATGTTATGCATTAAATAAAAAATGTTTTGTTTTGAAAAATGCGTTTCTTTATTTTGACGTTTTTATGACGATTTGCGTAAACCATTTGACGATTTTGACGATTTTTTTCCCCCAAATTAGACGATTTTATCCCTATTTTATCTGGCAGCTATGTTTGCACCATCGATTTTGCGATTCATCTTTGAGATAAAAAGCGTCTAAAATAAATTCCCTTACACAGGCAGTCACGTCAGTGGTTTTTGAGTCGGTCATAAAAAAAACAAAATTATTATAACTTTCGATGAACCCAATTTTCAAGCACTTTTTCCACTAAATCAAGGCTCATTTTCATCTGAGCAATAAATAAACATAACTGTCGATTCTGGTGCGAAGAAAATCCACAAATTATTTATAGAAAACCAACACATTCACCTAAATTGTCAGTTTGGTGTGGTTTTTGATCTGATGGAATCATCGGTCCGTACTTCTTTCAAAATAAAGCTGGCGACAACTTTGCTGTCAATGGAGAGCGGTATAAATCGATGATAACCAACTTTTTATGACCGAAATTGGAAGACGTTGATCTTGAAAACATTTGGTTCCAACAAGACGAGGCTACGTGCCACAGAGCAAATGCAACAATTAAATTACTGCGAGAAAAGTTTGGAAATTCGATTATTCCAAGAAATTGTGATATTAAATGGCCTCCAAGGAGTTGTGATTTAATACTATTAGACTATTTCTTGTGGGGTTATTTGAAGTCATTGGACTTTCGAAATAAACCAGACCAAGGCATATCCATAAGGTACTCGTATCCAATCAGCTGACTGATTTTTTTTATTTACATTTTATAAGCGTTACCAAGGCATATTCATACAGGTATATGCAACGGCGAATTGATACAACAAAGCAACTTTTTAGGGGATTTTTTCTGTACAGGCCAGTATGTATAACAGGGATAGAAAAGTTGTTTTTATATGTTTAATTCAATAAAATTTTATTAAAAAAGGATATGTGCTTATGAAGCACATTATAAATGGTGCAAGAACAACAAATATACAGAAACTTGGTAAATTTATTATCAAAAAAGCACAATTAAGATAATTTTTTAAATCGGAATTCAAAATCTAATTTCCATTCCTGCATTAATAAATGAAATCAAGGAAAGTTCAACAAATTTAGACATTGTGTTTCCCCATCATCATGTGCTAATAATTTCACCTGTATGAATTCGCCTTGAGCGTTACCAACTTCTTTAAAAAGCCTGCCTGCAGTTGTCAAACTAAATTTTTTTATTATTATTATAAAATAAATAATTTGCAGTTTCAGTTGATGTAAAACGTTTTAAAAAATACAAAAATATGAATAAAAAGTTTTTGCTCTAAAGTTTTTTAAAAATTATTTAAATAAAAAAAAAATAAAAAAAATTGTGTGACATATGCCGGCATATACAAAAACAAAATACATGTGTTTTTGATTGTTGTGTTTGTTGCCGCGATGCATATACCTTATGGATATGCCTTGAACCAAACTCTCTTCAAACTTTACAAGGCAATATTGAACGTGTTATTCATGACATACGACATAAAACCGAAAATTCAAAATTATCACATAAGAATAGACACCTAAGTCAAATTTGTTACAATTTTATAAAGTTCAAAACAAGGGGGTTAGGATTAATTTCCGAAGTTGTTTAAAAAGGATTTGATAATTTGTACAGATACATTATTTGCTTAATTTTGAATCCTCAATATGATGAGGGATTGTAGACAAGAATTACATCTAATATATATAAACTGTCTCGGAAGACACATCCATCTTAGATTTAGCAATTAAAAAGAATAAGGACACTATATACAGTCATGTAGTGTCCTTATTTTTAATGTAATTTTCATCTTTAGCAAAGTTGTTGTTCATAAGCCCACGAAGGTTTCTAAGTTGTTACAACCAATTTTCGACAGATGGCGCCACTGTCACTCCAATGAATTTCATATATTGCCGTGACAGTTCATGCTGATCTGAAATGAAACAAATACAGCAAACGATTGATGACGTTTTAAGTTGTGGATGACCATATGTGCGGCTCACACTGAACAGACAATATTGTGCGTATTTGTATAATTGGGAGCCTTTATTTCTCATAGTTTTGTGCATTTCATTGTGAGTTAAATTAATTTTATTAAAACCAATAAAATGACGCAAAATAATTAAACATTTATGTAATGTTGTTCCTTTATTTCCTTTCTTTATTTTAGTTGGTAGCGTAGGAACGCGTGCAGGGTACAGCTAGTATTATACTATATAATTGAATGTAAACATAAACATTTTTAAAAATATAAATTTATATGTCGAAGAAATTACGTGTTCTACACCTAAATTTTCAATCTAAGTATTTACCCTCAGTTCAGTTTAATGCCATTGTTTGGCAAGCACTGATCTTCATAAAAATACATTTACACTTTAAACAACAAGTAAATTTAACAAAGACACACGTGCATATAACATGTAACACATTTTGAATATCAAACTGTCATACACACATACGACTGGTTTAATATATGACTAAACAGAAATTTATTTCAAAGTCAAAGAATACCAGAAAAAATCAATAATATTCCGAATGGTTATACGTTTCAGGAAAACCTAATAAACAACAGAAAGCAAAATTTATAAATATTTGGCTATCACGTCCCAGAAGATAGATAGCGGAAATATTTCCTTGCTCATTTCACGCAACACTTTTTTGGGGGTAGTCATAATAAAATATTGTTGTTGTACAATTGCTGTGTGTAAGATTCAGCAAAACATTATGTGCATAATCATAAATCTACAAAATATGGCGTATTTGTAGTAATTCTCCTTATTTCTTTTGTTGTGTTTGAGGTAAATTTACATTTTAAAATTTTAATAAAAAAAAAAACAATTTATCCCTAGTTTAAAAAGTGTTATGAATCTTATTTTATTGTTGCAATCAAAAACCAAAACAACAAATTATAATGCCTGCCTAAAGTGTGTTGCTTAAAGTGATGTAAGTATTTGACAGGTTAACACAGAAGTACTCTAACACACACGATTTCTTAGTTCACCAAAAGGCAGTGAAGCAAACCCAAAAATCACGTATTCGTCTACGTTGAATAAAGGGTGTTTATAAAACGTTATCAGTGTCAAAATAACAGTATTGGGATTTTACAGTTCATTTACTTTAGAGTGTCAAATGAAAAAAAAATACTATACCAGATCCTTTTTGTACTGAGAAACAACTTTAAAATTTAACAAGGACAAAATTTCACTTGGTTAGTCATTCAAATCTTTACATTAACTAAAACATATAAAAACAAGTAACAGTGCTATATTCGGCCGTGCCGAATCTTGTATACCCTTCACAACGTGTAGTCATGCAATAACAATTGTTTGTATAACCATTGATCTCATATAAAATACGTACATTCATGTAAAAAACATACAAAAAAAAATATATTAAAAATAAAAAAATGAAAAAAAATATTACAAAAAAAAATTTAAAAAAAATTTTAAAAAATTTTTAAAAAAAATTAAAAAAAAATATATAAAAAAAATTAATAAAATATAAATAAAATAAAAGAAAATTTTTTTGGCTCAGCTGGAATTCGATGCCACGTTTACTTTAACCAGTATGTATGTAGGTTGTTGTTGTAATTGTAAAAAAAAAAACGAGGTGGTCGTGGTTTTTTGCTCATATCTCAGAAAGTTATGGGGCGTTTGTGCTGAATTTCAATAGCGATTCATTTCTGGATATTTCCAAGAGATTGATACCATATAGAGATCTAAGGAACATATAGTTGCTTCCAAAAGTTGATTTCAACCAACAAACGGACAGACGGGCAGATGGCCAGGGCTTAATCGACTCCACTATTCATAAGATTTCAGAAAATATATACTTTAGGGGGTCGGAAATGAAAATTGTAGAAATTACAAACGGAATGACAAAGCTATATATACCCTTGTCCACCACAGGTGAAGGGTATAATTAGACTCAAGATTAAAACTGTTTAAAACTAACTTTTATTTAAAAAAAGATAGATCTACACATGTATTGAACAAGTATAAAAAAGTAAGATCGCTATATGCGACTGTGATATATCTTAATATACCCTTCACAAAAATGTAGATACGCAACTATAAGCATATACAAACCCATCGAAAAAGTTTGCACTAGTTCAATATAAGTACCATTTTTAATGACTTCTAAATCATAGGTGTAAGAGGAGACATGAAAACTGCCTTCTCCAAATTTAAAGTAGTTAGCATTTTATGATGTTATTGAAAATACATTAAAATGCATGCAAAATATCTTAAACAATCATGCATGTGTTCTATGCGCTTGGTTAATATATTCACATAAACACATGCTCTCCAATTATACCTTAATGTAAAAATCATTCAAGTTTCACCTAAATTGAATTACTTCATCGTGGGTTGAACTCATGCATTTACTATTTCTTAATAAGTATATAGCATTTCATCATGTAACTACATAATTTATTGTTGTATGTGATCATGTTCGTGCAGCGTACAGTAAACAAACGAAAAACTTTGCATTAAATACATTCGTACACTTGAATAGTATACAAAATATACCAACTACAAAAAAATTCACACATTTTTTACCATCATAGATATATACATAAGTGTGTATCAAACCATTGCTATTGTTGCTTTTTAAATAAATTTTGTTGTTGCAATATCAAAAAAAAAAGGCATACGTGGATTTGTTCTCATATCTCAGCCGGTAATGAACCAAAATTGCAGATTTTTAGTACTAAAATTTTTGAGTCCGTGAAATATATATGTGCTTCAAAAATTAGATTTCAACGCTCATACGGATAGGCAAATTGACATAGTGAAGTCTACTGTTCTGTTATAAGGATTCAGAATATGTGAACTTTATGGGGTCACAAACAAATTTGTTATATACTTTTTTACACTTTTGTAGGAACAATATAAAATTAGGCAAACAAAAAGGGTTTCAGTACATTTTCTTCTCTACAAGTCTACTAATTAATCTGAACAAAATATAGGGAATTAACACACACTTCTTTATTTAAACAAAAGTTACCGTATAACTGTAAACCTTTCAAAAACAAAAGGCCCTGTTATACAAAAAGTGTAATTCAACAACAATTTCTACTGTAGCACAAACAGCTAAAAGATTTTTTTACGGTGAAGATCTAGTTCTTTTAGTTAAAACATGAGATCGAATTACAACGGAAAATATAAGAACGGGAAAACCAGCTACAGGTTAACAAAACGAATTGTTTTTTATTACAAAATCGATTGGATTTATTAAACCGACTCATGTATAACTCGTCCTCATAGTTTTGTGTTGCAAAAAATCGACTTGGCTATTAATATATAAGATAATTTTTTACATAAGTTTTAAATAAAAAAAAAGTAATTAATGAAATAATATAAGAATCAATATGAAAAATTACGATAGTATTCAATTGTCCATCTCTGATGAAAGTAACAAAAACAGCCGTTTATACACTACACAGACTTGCTTTTTATTTTAAGTGTAATAGTGTAGACACCAATAAGAACATTTTCTATTTAATTTGGTGAAAATCAGATCAAAAATGATTTAATTTTGTTTATTATTCCAATAAAAATCTAAAGACTTGTAGAATAGTGTGAAGCCACCTTTAGTGCTTAGGCTAAATAATTAAGATTTGGTGGCCTAGAACTTTAAGAAATAAAGAAAAGAAAATTTTAATGGTTTAGGCATACACTCTGAAAATTCTTTAACGATAAATTTTTCGAGACTATAGAATGAAAAATACAAGGATCCAAAAGCCAAGAGAGACCCAAAACCATCGGAAGACGTACGGAAAATTTTTCAACGAACCGCAGCATATTTTAAGCAATAGACAGAGACCATTTGTATTTTTGTCCTTACATTGCTCAATATACTCCCCTAGTCATAAAATTTCAAACAATTTATACCTTATGAAATGAATATTGTATAAATTACAAACGGAATGACAAAGTTATATACCTTCGACAACACTAGTGAAGGGTATAAAAAATAAAAAATAGAAATAACCTTTTAAATATATAAAATTGTGCCACCCATTTGTATGCAGAATATGGAAAGAGGAAATTCTGCCAAACTCCTGGTAAAAATGTCAAACTCTTAAGACTTCTAAAACTACCGTGGAATAACTACACTCAGAATATTGCTACACTCAGAGAGTGTTTCTCCTGCGTTGATCTTGTACGAGTTACGCACTTCTTTTTACTTGGCGTTTATTGACATTATGAAGGCCTTAGATATTGCTAACAGGCATTGTCTGTGGACGATTCTAGTGAGGCATAGAATGTTACTAAAAGTTCTTAATTTAATCCGGTTTATAATCCAAGTTATGTTCGATTGTATCTAAGTCTTTCATACTCAGAAAAAATTTATTTAGGCATTTTAGTTCACTGTAAAAGGAATACAAATTTAAAATTCCTCCCAAAAAATAACAACAAATTGAAGTTAACTACAACTACACTAAAAGCAATGTTTTTGTGTAAACTTTTGTTTTTTGGGTAAAAAAAATGTTATATAAAGGAAACGGAAGTTGATATTCCTCACATGTATTTCAATTCAAAATAATAATAACAACTGTATGTACAAGTATTTGTATGCTACTGCATACGCACGCACAAGCATGAATACACGTGTCTGGTATAAGATTTAATATTTAACAAAAAAAAAACATGGTCATGTAATCGAGTACGGTAACTATTTATGTTGTGAGTCTTGAAAAGTCTCAGTTCCTCTGTTAGGCTTTTCTATTCATATTGTTATGGAAACTTATATGCATAATTCTATTTACACATTAATTGCAATAATTAATTTTAGGGTAATTATTAAATAAATTAAAAATTCCTTTAACAAAAGTAAGTCCACTTATTATATTTTCCTAACACTGTATCGCATCGAAGAAACAAATTTCATTTTAATAGTTTTTAAGTATAATTTTTTTAAATCTTTTGACATTAATAGTTACCCTCGCATCTGTGTATATTTAAAACCATTGTATTTGTTTATTTCGTGTGTATTACTTGGCCTCTCTTGTAAACAAATATTATTTTGATAACAAAATAATGATGTTCATATGTACAAATGAATTCGTTTCAAATTTCCCAATAATATTTTATGCCACATACATTTTATGCTGTACTAAAAAACAGGAACGTAGCACAAAAGTTTTAAAGCAATATCATAACAATACATTTTCTTTAAGGAAATAACAATTTATTTAGTTTTACCTATATGTGGCTCTGCATGATAAACATAACTGACCCATGTCTTCAATAAGATTATGTCAGATAATCTTACACCAGAATATAGACAACAGCAAGCTGACTTTCAGCCTAACATGTTAATCAAAGACCATATTAACTTACTCCTTATTATTGTGGAACAATCAATCGAACTAAGATCTGCCCTAAATTTAATATTCATCGACTTTGAGAAGGTATTACAGATATAAGACAACAGAATCATCTGATACGCTTTCGAGTGTACGGACGTACCACCAAATTTTATCCAGCTGGCCAGAAGCTTATATAAAGGATCAAGCTGCCGATGGCTTAGTTTCTTATAAGATTGAAATAGGAACCAGAGTTCATCAAGCATGTTTTGTATCACCATTACGAGTACTTTTAAATATATAACGTTGGACAACGCCATGAATCACGTGATTGTATAAATCCGTGGTAGAATATGGAGGCTTCTTTAAAGATTGAAAGATGTCGAATACACATACGATATATGCCTCCTTTTGCACTGCTACTCTGACGTGGTCATAAGACTTCAAATCCAAAAAAAAGCAAGAATCAATGAAAGCCGAACTGAAAATTATTATAAATAAGACAAAGGTGTTGAGAATTAAATATTCAAACGTAAGAACTTTTAGAGTCAAATATAAGATTATGAAATAAGTACCTCCATTCTGCTAACTTAGGTGTATCATTACCAGTACAGGCATTTAAAGTGCAAAACAACAATTATTTTTCGTCATAAAATAAATATTTTTAACATAAATCTGAAATCAACACTGTTATAAGGCTGCGAATAGTGGAACGTGAATGATAGAGACATTCCATTACTACAAGTGTTTGTAAATAGAAGTCTTCGTAGAATATTACAGTTTTTGTTTGACTAAAAATTATAACAAATACAAATCTGTTGCATGAAATATTAAATAATTTTAGAAATTCTAAGGACCCTGCCTGTGGGCAAATACCCTTCGATATTTCAGGCTGAAATTTATGCCATTTACATCAGTGCCTATGAATCTTTGAAAGGAATGTAGGGAAAGCATTCGGAAAGCCAAGTGACTTTAAAAGCCCTTATGGCTTATGATGTCAACTTGGCTTTGAAGCTGGAATGTATTGACGTCCTGAACCGCCTTGAAATTTACAACTGTGTAACACTGCTTTAGATTTCGGGTCACGAGGGCCATATTGGTAAAGAACGTGCTTACCGTCCTGTAAACTGTGGGACGAGTGGAATAGTGATTGACAAGAAGCTTTGTGTGATATACCACCATTATATATTAAGAATAAACTATCCGCCCTCCTTAACGCTTAGATTTCTCATTATAAACGTTAGGCTAAGAGGTTCATGTTTCTATCAGTAGCCAAATCTAAGGATCTTCTCTCCCTGGACAGGAAGGAATATTATTAGGATTTCTAACTGGACATTGCAATCTTAGATGCCATTTAAGTAAAATTGGCAGGTCGAATGTAGTGTCATTCCAGTCTTGCGATATGGATAATGAGACCACGAAACAAGTCGTCTGCAATTCCACGTCACTTTGTAAAAAAATATTACGTTTTATAGAGTGTGATGCTATTACGCCAATATCCATTTCAAATTCTTTACCTCGTAATGTATTAAGGCCTTAAACTATACGTAAACTAATGGCTACACAAAGTACTCATTTTTGGTAGCGATAGCGGTATTTATTACTACTTCTACATGGCGAAGACAAATTTAATTTGAATCAACTTTAGCCAAAATTAAGTGCGTTGCGATAGATCTGAGTGGAAGACATTTGAAAAAACCTATGCTTCTTATGTTAAATAATACCGAAACATAATTTAAACATTTCCAATCAACTTGAAACAAAAGCAAAAAAGGAAATGCCAAGCATATAAGAAACAAACAATTACTCTTAACTAAACAATTTTTTAAGGAACAACAATTGTATGTTTAACTTTACTTGATTTTGTTTACAGTTTCTGGTTCTTACTTGTGAATAGCTCTAACGATGTCAGCCTTAAGAACGGGGATAATTTCTGAAATTTGTTTCATAAAATTAGTCATTAATGAAACCCAACAAGAAAAAGTCTAAAGGGGTCAAATTGCAACTTTAATGCGGCCAAATGACATTGCCATTTCGGCCCATAAAAAGTACTGTTGACTAAGATCGCGTTTTAATATTCAAAAAAAGTGACCCAATTGTGTCACCACTCCAAAATCTACGCTAATGCATTACTCTTTGTGGATGCCTTGATTTCTATACAATGAGTTGCAATTTTACATAATTGCCGAGATGAAAATACATGTCGATGTTTTTTTTTAGGTCAAATTGAATGTCTGATTAGAGTTTCTGTATAGTCCAAACTGAATACTCATAACAAAGTGGTTAATTGTATGCATTTTATTGCTGATTCAATAATCGCATAATCCGAGACCTTTGTGCTAAATTCTCATCACGCTGATGAGTAAAGTGCTGTACTCTAAACATCGATGGCAAGTTGATGTTCTCGAATAGAGTTTAATACTTGTGACAACACCGTATGACGCAGGGCGATCTAACAAATGTCTTAAATTAAGATAATACAGCACTGACTATTAAGTTTTCAATATTTATCATCGTTGTTTAAGCGTAAAGCAACTCATTTGAATCAGAGGGGGTGTGGTACCGACTAACAGTCAATATTTCGATTTGATTTTAAATATACTTAGTCTCAAGTAAAATAAATGTATACCCAATTGTTTTTTCTTTACTATAGATTTATAACGCTACTGCTTCTAGAACATACCATCATATATCATTAAAACAAAAACATTTTTGTGAATGTATACATTCAGTTGCCTCTACAATTGCAATCAACTTAAGCATTTTTGTTTTATATATGTATTTTGTTGTTATTGTTGTAGAATTTAACAAAATTTTATATTTTCTTTAACTAAACATAAACATAACATAAAAATCCCAAAATTCTCTAAACATTTGTCGCTTGCAGAACTAAAGAACATATTACACATACACATACATATTTAAAATTTAAATTTATTAGTCACCTTATGGGCCTATACATGAATACACGTACGGATATGTAGTAGCATATGAATTCTCATAACATATGTACATCCATAAAGCATTTGAATTTATTACAAGACAGTAGGGTTGGTGAAAATTTTAGAATTGATTAAAATTAAATTAGGCAGGAATATTATAACGATTACAAATTTAAATGTTGAAGATCCTATAACTCATATATTTATTTATTAGTTTTATGAAGTTTGGTATATTTTCTAAGTGTTGGAAAGATTAATTTGTAATCCAGCTACGTAAGTATGGTAGCCGTAGTGATGTTCCTAATTATAGAGCAATAACTAAACTTAAATCCATTCCTATACTGTTTGCAAAAATAATAACGGACATCCTAACGGATTAAATATAAACCATTCCTTCCCATGTTTTTTTTTTTTTGGTACATCCACAAAACTAATAAAACTGGCGTCCTTTATCAATACCAGATTTTGTAATGGTAGCCAAACGGATGTCCTTATGTCTGTACTGACTTTAATAAAGCTTTCGACAAGGTTAACCATTATTAAGTGTTAGAGAAGCCCAGTAACTAAACATCGGAGAAAATGTGCCTTTTAATATATTGAAATAACTTCTGGAGTTCCACAGCAAAGTAATCTCGGCTTCATGTTATTTTTATTGTTTATAAATTATCATCCAAAGACTATTTAAAACAAAAATATTTCAATGTTGCATGAATTAAGTCATGGATAATAAATGATGAAAACTTCTGTCTCCAAACTAATTAAAAAAAATTTATTTAATTGGCGTACACAGAAAAAATCATTGCTTAAAATGTTTAAATTTTTAAATCTGAATTATATTTTTAAGTAACTTAAAAAATGTTTTTAAATGATAATTATTTTTTAAGATTTCTGTCAGTTGAAAAAAGTATATTGAAAATTGAGATAAATTATTTTTTTTGTGAAGAATTCATTTTGAAGGAAAGGTTTAATAAAATTTTGATTAATCATATAAACTTTGATGTAGATGGGACTGAAGTTAATATTTGATGCAGTACGACATATTCACAGAAAAAAATATTCCTTAAATTTTTATAATTAATTGATTTTTTGATTTTTTTTTAAGTTTTATTTATATTTTTTATTAATTTAATTATTTTTTTAAATTGATATTACATATTTTCAAAAAACATAAATTTCTGTTAGTTAAAAAAAAATAAAAAATGTAATTTTAAATAAAAAAAATTGAAAATTTAATTAAAAAATTTTTTTCTACGAAATAAATTAATATAATTATTATTCAAGGAGCAGAATAATGAAAAATAGTGGACAATCTGCAAAAGAAAAATTCTGGTAAGTGAACACATATAAAAATATGTTCGGTTTTAAATATAAAAAATAGTTTCAGTTTCATTGTCGATGTGCCCAAATTCAGTAGTTATTATATTCCTCAGAATTCCCATTTTAGTAGGTAGTTGAATTTCTTTACTCTGCCTGATCAATTCTTTTAACCGGTAAATATTACTTTACATCTAGGTCGTTGATACTACCAATTATTTTTGGGTCTCCGGCTTTCGATATGGTATAGTATGTATAATTGTGGAACCCTACTTCTTATACAAGATTATTGTTATATAATTAGCGAAATGTTTTTAAACCATATATGTATATTTAGAATATATATATAATTACAAATACCATATATTTTTTTTTATTTTTATTTTTCTAAACAGGTAAAATAATTTTTGATATTGATATAATAAATGATTTTATTATATAAATACCAAACTTTTATTATAGACATGATTAAATTAATTAAAATCATTTCTAAAAATTATTAAAATTTTAATTAATTTTTTAATTCTGTTTTAATTAATATTTTTCTCAATATATGTTTAATAGTTTTTTAAGCTTAAGGTCCTTTTAATAATAAAAAATCTTTTTGTTTTGTTTTATATTATTTGATCAATATTTCGCTACTTCTTTGTGTAGCATCATCAGGATACACGTTTTTTATTATATATTAGTTTTTTGTTGGATTTGTGTCAGGATATTTGTTATTTTAAAAAAAAAAATTATAGTTTGATTAACAAAATTGAATATATAAAAAATTTTACAAAAATTTAGTATAACAAAAAATTACAATTTATATAAAAATATTAACAAAAAGTATTATAACAAAAAATTGTTGAAAAAATTTAAATAGTATTATAAGAATATGTTTAATAATAGAAAAAAATTTTGTTTTGAAGTAGCGAAATATTGATCAAATAATATAAAACAAAACAAAAAGATTTTTTATTATTAAAAGGACCTTAAGCTTAAAAAACTATTAAACATATATTATTTTAAAAGGTCAAAGAAACCAATAATTATTTTTCTCAATATTTGTTCAATTAAAATTATTCATTTTCATTTAATAATACTGTTATTATTTTGACGATTGAAGCAAAATTAAACAATTTTTTAATTAATGTTATTAATTTTGTAATTAAAGTTCATATTTATTTTTAACAAATTATAAATCTATGACTTTCTGCAGATATTCGCCTGGTTTAGTTGTTTACTTTCTAAATGGCTTTAAATTAAATGTTGTTGAATTAATTAAAATTGATTCTTCCTTTCTCTAACGTAAAATATGTATGTACTGATCAATGTTCCTAGCAGGCAGCCTAGATCTTATAAACCGTTGCATATAAAATTTCATTGATCCAACTATATTAACTTTGATCCGTTTAGAAGAATTTGTGCTGAGGTAAATATGTTCTATGTACACATCGACTTCCTTGATAATGTTGCTATAACTAGAAGAAAGCTGATACAGTTTCTAACCTTCAATGCTTACATTTAATGCTGTTTCTGTATTCTCAACACAAATAAATAAACATAATAAATACACATAAAGTTAACTACATATAAATATATTTAGTTTAATTAACAATATTTAACACAACAAGCTCACATGCATTTTATTGCATTTATGCATCAAATACATTTACACTTGACACCATTGTATGTAATTAGAAGTGCTCGTTGTTGTTATTATTGTAACTGTTAGTTACAAAGGGAAGTGCATACATACATTTAAATCAGAATTGCCGATTTTGAAAATGTGTTAAAAAGTAGAAAATTTGTTAAAAGAAATTTGATCATTATTCTTTAAATGTTCATATGGAACATTTAATACAAAATAAAAAAAATTTTAAAAAAAGTAAACAAAAAAAAATTATCAAATATATTTGAAAAACAAAAAATGTATCAGATTTCCTTAACCTTTTTTTATAAAAATTTGAAAATTTTTTTTAATAAATAAAAATGTATTTTGGTTTTATACTCCGTAAAGTATATTTTTTTTAAAGCTTATAAACATAAACATAACAATTAACTAATAAATGTGTAACCGAGTCATCAAAAATTGGGTACAACGAATCGACTGCTGCCGACGTGGGTGCCACTGCGACCATATGAACGAAGTCGAGTTCCATTCATAAATGTTTTGATTGTATTTCAAGTCGATCATAATGTTTTGGAAATACCTCAAATGGTTTGCATTTTATTAAAAAAACAAGTTGTCAAGTCCTTATTGGAAAACCCTTTAAATAAGAAAATAAGCACGTGTGCTTCTGTTTTTTTAAATTTTTAATGCAAAAATTAAAAAATTTTTAGTCGAAGAATAATGGATGGATGGATAGACAGGTTTGTTACTATTTATAAATCTAACATGTCTTTAGGGATACTCGACAAATCGGTCACTAATCGGAAAAGTTAAAGGCAAACATCCTAAAATATTTTTACACGCCAGTGATACTGACATGTAAGCCGTAGCCTTAAAAATTATCTCTAAGAAAAACTAACAAATCGGTTTGAATATAATATCTCAGATATTAGCACCAAAATACAACCACTTCGGTGTCTTTCCTAAAATTTACTAACGAAAACCAAATTTGTTCATCTTCTGGATAACTGAGAGGTTTAATATGGAAATCAAATCAAAGGGTTTGACTATCAAAATATAATACACTATAAAAAAAATTTTGCATTCATGATGATTGCCACTAAAAAATGGGGTACAATAAATTTATATATGGGTACAATCTAGTATTTAAACATTTATTACCTTTAACCCCCTTAATATTAGTATCAAATGAAAGGGCTTGACCAGTATAATATATAGTTAATTATAAAATAAATTAAAATCCAATATGGCGTCCTAAAAAATGACGGATAGTTTTTTTCTAAACCGCATCAATATGGATATCAAATGGTTAGTGGAAATAATAAAGAAATAATGTATAATAAAGTGAGATTTATTAAACGTAGTTTTTTTAAAAATATAATAAAACACTCAAATTTGCATCATATATTCAATATATTGGAATTGATGAAGTTGTCTTTTCCATTTACTTTTTAAAAATAACTTCATGTAAATGTTGTCTGTCTATGTCTACAACATAATCTAGGCTAAGCTAATATGTGGTCCCATAATGGAAAAGGTTTAATTTAAATCGGTACAAGCTAAAATAGTACTCTTACTTGTTTTTTTTTTTTAATTTTTATATTAACAAAAATATAACATAAAAAACCGGTTATTTGAACCGGGTTTAAATGTAAAAAACCGGTTATTTAAACCGGGTTTAAATGTAAAAAACCGAAACCCGTTTTTTATGAGAGTCTATTGGATTATTCGAAAACCGATTTCTCTTATATGCCGAATATATGATTACTCTAGATATGTAATTAAACAAAATTCAATCAGCAAAAATTTATTAAATTTTTTATGAACGTAAAATGTATTTAAAAATTTTTATAAAAAAATAAAGACACTTTCTGATAAACTATAATTTCTTTAAAAAAGATCTACCAAGATTCTTAAAAGTAAAAAATGTACGGACTAAAAAAGTACTTGATAATACAAAAACTTGTATTTGTGAAATTATAGTATGACTCAATCCAAACACTTGAATTTGGATTGTACTATATTGTTGTTGTTGAATCTTCAAGCACTTGAACTTGAAAATTAGGCAAATCAAATAAAACAAAGATTCTTGAAATTAACCAATCATAATCAAATAAAAGAAAATATGTAACATGAGATGTTAAAATAAAATAAACTTGAAATTGACCAATTATAATTAACGGAAATTTGATATATACAATATTAGGCGTATTCACTTAATAGTACTTAATATTAAGGGTATTCACTATATATATAAACTATTATAAGAATAAACAGTACTCTTACTTGTTTTTTTTTTAATTTTTATATTAACAAAAATATAACATAAAAAACCGGTTATTTGAACCGGGTTTATATTTAAAAAACCGAAACCCGGTTTTTTTTATAAGAATCTATTGGATTATTTGAAAACCAAATTCTAATAAGCCGAATATATGATTACCCTAAATATGTAATTAAACAAAATTCAATTTTTTATGAACCTAAAATGTATTCAAAAATTTTTACAAAATAATATAGACATTTTCTGGTAAACTATAATTTCTTTAACAAAGATCTACCAAGATTCTTAAAAGTAAAAGATTTACCTAGAATTTTTTAAAAACAATTATTAAACGTTATATAAAACAGAAAGTTTAGCCAGCACAATTCTTCAAAAATTTTCATTAAACAAAAAATAGAAAAGAAAGTTTTTTATGAACAAATATTTATCCCCAACACTTTTGTTAAAAAAAATAATTTCTTAAATGCTTTTCTATAAAAATGAATTTATTTAAAATTTCCTAGAACTTTTTTTAAATGTTATAGAAAGTAATTTTTTTTTTTTTTAATTTTATTGAAAACAATTTAAAAGCTTTAAGTAATTTTAATTTATTATTCGATATAAAATTAATTTATATCTAATAAACATTGTAATACAAATTTAATTAAGAAGTTCGAATATTAAATATTAATAATTACACATGGCCCAGTGCAGCGATCATATTGTCTGGCCAATATTAACATACTTTTAATAAAGGACTACATAAAAACAAATATGAATTAAAATAAAAGTTGTAAAATATTATGACAACACTGCCATTGAAGGAACTGATTGTTAAAGAAAAAAAATTATAATGAAAAGTGATAATAAAGAAGAAAAATTGCAACAAAAAGTCTTTAGTAGTAAATTTCGTTCTCACTCACAAATGGTAGGAAATATAAAAACATACAATAATCATTTGATAACCGAATTCTTTTTATACCCTTCACACAGTGAAAAAGGGTATATATAGGTTTGTCATTCCGTGTGAAATTTCTACAATTTTCATTTCCGACCCCATAAAGTATATATTTTCTGAAAGCTTATGAATAGAGGAGTCGATTAAGCCCTGACCGTCTGTCCGTCTGTCCGTCTGTCCGTCTGACCGTCTGTCCGTCTGACCGTCTGTCCGTGTGTATGTTGAAATCAACTTTTTGAAGCCCCCCGACATAGGTTGGACCCGGGTAAGGTATTAAAATATCAGAAATATTCGGGAGTAGATCGGTATTGAAAATCAGAAACATCGGTACATAAACAACTGAGATATGAGCAAAAACCCACGACCACCTCGATTTTCTTTTCATAAAAACAACATTACAACAACAACATACATACATACAAACGTGTATACTGGTTAGAGAAAACGTGGCATCGAATCCCAGCTGAGGCAAAAAAATTTTTTTTTAAATTTTTTTAAAATTTTTTTAAAATTTTTTTTTTATTTTTTTTTTATTTTTTATTTAATATATTATATATATTTTTATTATTATTTTTTTTATTTTTTTTTTTAATTTTTTTTTTATTTTTTTTTGTTTTATATATATTATATATGTATATAATAATTTTTTTTTTTTTAATTTTTTTTTAAAATTTTTTTTTTTAAATTTTTTTTTTATTTTTTATTTTTTTTTTGTTTTTTTTAACATACATACGTGAATTTACTGTTATTGCATGACTACACGTTGTGAAGGGTATATAAGATTCGGCACGGCCGAATATAGCGCTTTTACTTGTTCTTTAACAGCTTTTGAATAAAACAACTTTTGATATAAACAAACAACCCTGAAATACCGATCATAGAGTGCTGATGATGATACCGTAGCTGGTTTCGACAATTTATTTCACTAGGGTCGTGTCGTTCAGTGTATTCTCTCCTTATCGCAAATAAAATTTTATTTCTTTTTATACCCTTCACACAGTGAAAAAGGGTATATATAGGTTTGTCATTCCGTGTGAAATTTCTACAATTTTCATTTCCGACCCATAAAGTATATATTTTCTGAAAGCTTATGAATAGGGGAGTCGATTAAGCCCTGTCAGTCTGTCCGTCTGACCGTCTCTCCGTGTGTATGTTGAAATCAACTTTTTGAAGCCCCCCGACATAGGTTGGACCCAGGTAAGGTATTAAAATATCAGAAATTTTCGGGAGTAGATCGGTATTGAAAATCAGAAACATCGGTACATAAACAACTGAGATATGAGCAAAAACCAACGACCACCTCGATTTTTTTTTCACAAAAACAACATTACAACAACAACATACATACCTACAAACGTGTATACTGGTTAGAGAAAACGTGGCATCGAATCCCAGCTGTGCCAAAAAATTTTTTTTTAAATTTTTTTAAAAATTTTTTTTTATTTTTTTTTTTATTTTTTATTTAATATATTATTTATATTTTTATTATTTTTTTTTTTAATTTTTTTTTTAAATTTTTTTTTTAATTTTTTTTTTTTTTTTTTGTTTTTTTAACATACATACGTGAATTTATAATTTTACAATAGGACGTTTTTATATATGTATGTTTTTATATGTATGTACGTATTTCATATGGGATGAATGGTGACACAAGCCACTGTTATTGCATGACTACACGTTGTGAAAGGTATATAAGATTCGGCACGGCCGAATATATCGCTCTTACTTGTTCTTTAATTTCTAGGTAAAACAATTTAAGAATTTTATAAACTAAAAGCCAATATTAGAATGTAAAAAACATTGTAATACATATTATTTTTTAAATTTTTAATAAAAATTTTAGGAAAAATAATTGATAGAAATTTTCTTAATATTCTTTATTTTTTCTAAAATTCACATTTATTGAAAATTTATTATAAATAAAAAAATATTAAATTATTAAAATTAAGGCCTTATTCATAACAAAAAGTTAGTCACAGTTTATACACTACGTACAACGAGCTGCTAACTAGAATGCCGATTAAGCTTGACAGCTCGTTGGCACAGAGTTTATTCATAAGAAACTTTGATCCGTCTGCCAACTTTTCATAAATCAACTCTGAAATTGCAAAAAAAGTCTTAAAAATGCAACCATTTTTTGGACTTTGAGATTTTTTTGTTTTTCCATCCATATTAACAATTTTTAAAATTGAAAAATAAATTAAAAAAATAAACGAACAATAAATTTTTTAAAAAAATGGAAAAGCAAGTCAAACTGTCTGAAAATTGGCAACAGGATGAATAGGTAGGTAAAAAAATATTGGTAATATAAAACAACAACACAGAACAGCTATTTTTCACAAGTTGGCAAACGTTCGGCAGCTCGTTTACAAGAGTTTAGCAAATCGTTAGACAGATATTGGCATGTGTGTTATGAATAAACTTTATGCTAACTTTATGCCATCTTTTTGTTATGAATAAGGCCGTTAAAGAACAATTTTTTATAATAAAAAATAATTACTAAAATTTTTATAAAAATAGTTATATAATATAATAATAATTAAAAAAAAAAAATATTTCCAGAAAAAGTTTACTAATTTATAGACAATCTTTTTTGCGTAAAAAATTCAAAGAAAATAAAAAAAAATATAAAATATTTTCTCGAAGGAAATTAAAATAAATAAAATATTTTGAAGAAAATTTTTAAGAAAAAAAATCAAAGAAAATTAAAAAAAAAATTTAAAAAAAAAATTATAAAATAAGAAAATTAAATAAATAAAAAAATAAAATATTTTCTCGAAGAAAATTAAAAAAAAATTATAAAAAATTTCCTTTGAAATAAAAATCTATGGAAAAGAGAAATATTACAAAAAACTGTAAATTACTTGATAAAGAAAAAAATTTAAAGAATAAAAGAAAAAAATTCTTTGAAATGCAAACTCATCGACAAATATCTATAATTAAAAATTTTTTAAAACTCCGGTAACACTGTTGTAAATTGCCTGCCTTAAGTGTGACAGAAAGAACGACAGCATAAATGCTGAAAGTATCATTTAAATATAGTATGAACTAAAATGTGGTTGGTTATTTAGCATTCACATACAAAACAATTATATTTATACTCCTCCATCTGTATTTACTTGTACATACCTACATACATATGTATAGGCTTCTGGACATTTGCATTGCATTTCACATTTACTGTATTCACAAGGTGTCCTAACGTGTCATAATGTGCTAGGATTTCATAATAGTGTAAAAGAATTGTTGTTGTTTTTCAAGCCAAAATTGTCCTAGCATGTTTATTGTGCTGTCATAACTATTCAGATACCTGCGATGATAAACAAAGTATCCGATAAGTCGAGCCGTCTGTAATATATGTAAGCCGACCCGCCGATATCTGTTAAAAAGACCTCTTATCAAAAATCCATCAAAATCAACGATTTAAATTTTATACATTACACTTAGTTATGAAGGTTCGTTCTCAACAGTCATATTTTTTATGTTAATATTTTGGAACATTTAAATTTAGGACACCTTGTGAATACAGCAATTATGGGCACATGTATTTATATTTAAGTGTTTGTGAGAATACATGTATATTACATTATTCAGCCATCTCTCATGAATAGTTTTAGTTAGTAAATACTTGTACACATGTTTATTCAAATAAATTTTCATTTTGTATGGTCAATGTAATAAATACATCAATCAATCAAGCAAATAAATATGGAACAGATCTTTTGAGAATACAGACAATACGTAAATAAAGACAATTCATAGATTCCCATACATATAAAGGTTTATGTGCCATAAAAATACATGCAAAATAATAAATTATTTGAGTAGTTTTTTTTTTGCACAAACATTAAAAAGGCTTTTAGGAATATTGTCTGCAAGTATTAATTTTAACTTGTTTGTTATTATGAATGACTGTGCAAATGGTAGTTTTAGGTGTAAAACAGAAAAACTCCCTTATTCATAACACATTTTTATACTCTTCACAATCTAATGACGGACGTAGGGGTATTTTGTCAATCTAGCCGGATATTTGGTCAAAAATGAAATTTAAGATATATAACAATGTACGCAGCTCGGCAGACAACAAAATTCTGCATCGTTTAATGAATTTTTAAGACTTTTGCTTGAGATTTGTCGTTTTGGGGTACTGTTAAAGTCAAGAAAGTTGAGTAAAAGTTTACGGTTTTGAGAGATTTACAATAAATATTTTTGTGGCTAAACGCATAAAGATATTGCATGATTTCTTTTTTCGGTAAAAGACTATATTAACAGCAGCTTATGAAAATAAAAAAAAAAATTTTTTTACTTTTATTAAAAAAAAAATTCATTCAAAATTAAAAAAAAAATTTTTTTGTTTACTTTTTGAGAAAATAAAAACATCAAAAGGTTTTTGAAAATTAGGGCGTCACAATCCTCAAAATGTTATACATCACAATAAAACATGCAATCTCTACTATGAGACTAGCGTTTTTGCACCAGTTTTTTAAATGATTTTTTTGAAAATATCACCTTCTTCTGTTTTTGTCCATTTTGCAAATGAGCAATAAACCTTTTTTTAGTCATAAAATATTTTGGTTTTTTTTAATTGTATGTTAAGGTGTTTTTATTTAACTTATTACACTTATATATTACCCTTATCTTCTTGCGTAAAAAAGTGGTGCAAAATTTTGGGGGTGGGTATATAACGGTTTTTAACTACCTGTGTACCGGTTGCAACAGTGCAGAAAATTCTATTTAAACAACACTATTTGTGTCTTTTTACGAATTATAGAGTAGCAGATATTAATCAAGAATATTAATAGTTTTTTATTGTTTTTTTTTTCCTAAAATATTCAAAAATACAAAAGAAGGTTGTGTTGGCAATAGTTGAAAGATATTTTCTGAAACGTTTTGAATAAGAAAGTTGAAAAAGTTATTACCGTTTGTTCACCTAGTCGTCAGTCCATGTGTTTGTTGTAGCCCCATTTGTGTAACATACTCATAGAACACGTTGTGTAACATGTCCCCTATAACAATCAATTGCATTTTCCTGTATAAATGTAAAACAAACAATTGATATTTGTTAAACAATATAAACGCATTGGCACACGACTAAGGTGGCTGCATTTGGTAGTAGATATAAGGCAACAGCCCCAAAGACATCAGAAGCAACAGCCTGTAGTAAAAATTATTACCTTAAGAACCTTCAATGATACTTTTCAACTCGAAAGAAAACGAAAAGAAAATATGTCATGATAACAGATAACATGATAACAAATAATAATGACAGTGAACAATATTTAAGTGTAATATTATTACAAGGGTAAAAATAATTGTGTATAAGAGATGTTACTGTGTATTTGTATCCATGTAGCCAATGTTGTTTTAATGGTTGTTGTTGTTGTTGTTGCTAATATTACCACAAAACAGATGTCAGTTAATGTATTGAGCTTAAATGAAATCTTTATGCGTAGTTATACCGTTATTGGGGTTCACAAACTTTTTTTTGTATCACTGAAAGATAAACTAAAAAATTTCTTTAAATTACGTAATTATCAAATAATTCAGTTAGTGTTCTTTAAATTGAGATTTATGCCCATTTAGCTTTTTATGGAAAGACATGTTTTTCGTTAAATATTGAATTTAGTTAGATATGAAAGATTGCAATAAAAATCATTTATTCACCTTTTTCTTTAAAGATAAAAGCCTACGATAGGCGTTATATAACAAAAAAGAATAGGCATTGTGTAAAAAAAAGTTCTGCAGAATTTAAATAATAATAATAATTAGGCCTTAAAGATACTGACATTCGAAGTAAACCTTGTCGCAATAGCTTGTCGGGAAGCATAATATCAAAATTTTTTTAATTCGCCTTAATTTGATTTATTTATGCAGGGATGTTAAATAAAATTTAAGTATTGAAAAATTAACTTTACTTTCCTTTGACGACATCTGTACTACATTTATTTATATTAGTTGTTTTTACAATCTTTTTCATGGATTTCACAAATATATATCCTTTTTTTCAAACTTTTTAAAACTAAACAGATCATAACATGTTTTCTACACCTGATATACGAATTCGGCTTGACAGAACACATCCACAAAAAAGTTGCTTTATTGTATCCGAGACGTATTCATACAGGAATATGCAACGGCGAATTGTTACAACAAAGCAACATGATTTATGTAAAGGTAAATTCGTATATCAGGGATGGGAAAGTTGTTATGATATGTTAGGCATAAAAACAAATTTGATTAAAAAAGATTTATATTTGTGAAACACATTATAAATGACGCAAAAGCAACAAATATACATAAATTTAGAACATTTATTATTAAAAAAGTACACTTAAGTTAATTGTTTAATACCGAAGCCAAAATCACAATTTCCTTCCCTGCATTAAGAAATAAAATCAAGGCAAATGCAACCAATTTTAAAATAAAGCTTCCCCATCAGCTGAGTTAATAATTTCACCTGTATATATTCGCCTTGGTTGTATCAATTCGCCGTTGTATTTACCTATATGCCTTGATTTATACAGTTTAGGTACACATATTACGTATTTATCCCATCGTAAGAGTTGCCGATTGTGTTTTATATGTGAAATTTAAAATTTGTTACAAATTTTTTTTTTAATATCAAGTCCAAATAAATTTTTAGTCCTACTAGGGAAACCAAAATACAAGCCGTAGTCTCAGAAACTGTTATTGAGAAAAACTACAATTCTGTTCGAAACAAACGGAAATATTATCACAAAAATACAAATGCTTCTGTAATTTTACTTAAATTTACATAGGAACACCGATTTTTTAATTTTTGGACAACAGATAGGAGCAATAGGGCTTCACTAGATAAATTTAAAAAAAGAAAAAAAAATAAAATTCATGATGACCACCACTACAAAATAGCCTAAAATAAATTTGTATATGAGTCAAAGCTAGTTATTATCAAAGTTGGCATCAAACGAAAAGGCCAAGGAAAATATTCGAGTGCTGACAAGTCTGGCAAATGCACTGGCCAATTAATTATCGAATTACTGAAAATTATTAAATTTTTAAACTCCATAGTAACTTTTGGCCTACCCTGTATTGGAGATAACAATTCTTTGATCTAACTTGAAAGAAAAAGACGAAGGCTCCCCCTTCGGAGGGGAATAAACCAAGAACCGATGAGTGGATTTACTTAATTTACCCTAGATATGGTGATCAAATATATCATACCTTGTAGACAATTATCACTGAACTTAAGTAGGCTAATTGCCAAGACGAAAGGGACTAATGCCTGTAATTTCCAAATTTAAAAAAAACTCTTTTATCGACTTAGTTCCACATTGGGAACTATTTCATTACTGAGCGTAAGTGCGGGTATTTTTGGTTGACAGAGTATTCGAGTGTAAGAAACTTGGTTGCTATAGCTGTTGTTATTGTTGATGTTGATTTTTCTTTTCTTTTTTTTTTTTGTACTTTAACCATAATGCAGCAAATGCCACTTCAGGTTAAAAACTGCTTAAAACGCGTACCATATTATTTTATTGTTGTCATTCGTCTTGTTTGCTGTTGTTGCTGCTTTTGTTCCATTTTTTTTTTCTATTATGCTACATTCGTATTACACTACTAAACATACACATAGACATTATAAAACCATGATTGGATAAATGTATGTGCATGATTGTGTCTGCATGGGGTTTATAGTTGTTTAGCAAAAATTTTTAGCTCCCATGATGTGTTGATGGGTTTTCTCCTGTTATATGCTGTAAATGTGTGTGTATAAAAATTACATTAGTCAGTGATGATGTTGTTTGTGCCCATAATATTTAAACACTCTAATACGAGGGCAAGCTAAAAGGTTGTTTTAAAAATTATTCTAAAAATAAAAGAAACTCGTAATAAAAAAAATTAACTTGCTTCAGAAAGATGGCTTTTTCTTAAATGCCAATTTATTTCTATAAATTTTTTACAAAATATTAAAAAAAATATTTCATATCCTAAATATATGCCTGTATACAACAACTGTCATTATATCCCTTTGAATTTACATTTACATTCTCTTTAAAATACATACAAACAACATTGCCATTAACAGTAGCAGTTGTTTGTTGTATTTGCCTGTTGTTATTTTGATGCTGTTGCCAGTAGATGTAATACGTCAATATGTGGCCTTAAATATTGTTATACCACTAACATACAAATACACTCAGACAAAATGGGACTTTTGTTGTTGTTGTTGTTGTTGTTGTTGCTGTTGTGGTTTTTCGTTTATTTATTTTATTCTTTCGCCGATTTGCTCTTCCATTAACCCAGTTTTATTTTAAATTGTGTATTCTGGATGTGTCTTAATGTGTATGCTTATTTGAGTATAAGTATGTATGTACATATATGTGTGTATGTATGCATATGTGTGTGTTTGTTTGTGTATTTTACAATTAAAAAAGAAAATGTTTTACATCAAAATTTTGACATTTCTATGTTTTATACCAAATGGTACTGGTATTGTTACTACAACAAAAGATGTCTAAGAAAGATTTATTAAGGATTTTTAAAGTCTCTTTTTCATTCTGTTACATATTGTCGATAGAGTACTAATGCTATTGGGGGTTTTTTTCGTTGGCTTTAATGGATTTGAATGAAAAAACTTTTAAACCATTTTTAATAATCTATGTTTGGTTGAAGAGAATCATAAAATATGTAGCAAGGCGAATTCATTATAGTGATAACTATTGGATTAAATTCATTATAATAAATTCGCCTTGATATGTAGAATGTATTAAAATTTACACAAAACAAAATGTTAATGGAAACTATGCAATTTTAATATTAATTGTATTTTTATTATTGATTTATTAGTTTATAACTAAAGTAAATAATTTCATATGGAATAAAAGAGAGATTCGTTATCACGGTTTACCTTTCCTTTAACTTTTAACGAGTCATTATGTATAAGGTTAATATATCTGCAAATTAAATAATTTTTTAATATGTAATACTGTTTTACTTTGAACACCACATCATCTTTTCTGACCATGACAAAGATTTTGTAATTTATTTTTATTAATTTAGAAGTACAGTGCAATTTCGCTAATCCGGGCACATATTGTTTTAGGGTCGTTCGTATTATCGAGTTGTCCGGATAAAAACATGAATTTATTCTGTTGTATATGTATTGTTCAAAAACAAAAATAATATTATATAAAATACATATTTAAAATAAATAAAAAAAAGTTTAAATAAATAAAATGTTAGCTGTCCTATAATTTGTTAAAACACGATGTTATTTTGAGCTGACTAGCATTGTTCAGGTTGTTAATTTGTGCTTTTTGCTCTAACCTCTCCAACAAGAATATCCTGCATATCTAAATTAATCTAAATGCAAACCGAAAATTATTACTTTATTTACAACTACATTAGAGATGTTTGTTTTTTCATTTTCAGTGTCTGTAAGCAACCCTGTTGATTCCCTTTGTTAGCGTGTTGTATTATATCTTGATCGGAAAAGTCCAATGAAATTTCATTTGCACCAGTTGCCCAATCATTGATATCTTCTTTATATATGTATATGTCATTACTGAAATTTATAGCTCCAACTATACTTTGGATCGATTTTATGTCAGACTGTAGGTTATGACGCAAAAGCTAAAACGGTATCATATCTTAATCATACCAGCACGATAAAATTATTGGCCACAATGCACACCAGCTTTTTTGAATATTTTTTTTTACTAATGCTTTGACATGCTATATCCAAGAAGTAAGCAGCATTTTTAAGCAAACTTCAACTACTTATGTCGACATCATCATAATTTTCCGATAAATAAGGGAACAATAAACGTTTTCTAAAAGCAAGCTTTATGTTTTGTATTAAATTTTGATCCATAGGCTTAAGATTGCCGTACAATTTGGTGGTAAAAAAAAAAAACTTTGAAATTTGGGTCAAAATGTATTTCATCCGCTTAAGGATGTGAGCGAAGACTTAAGGACATGGAATTGTTCGACAACCTACCTAATAGTTCTTCCTCATCAAGACTTTATAAAATATCATACTTTTCCTTTAAAGTAAGGGTTTTATTTTTGCGTTTATTATTTAAAAACTATAAGCTATAAAATTAGACAAACTCGAAAAAGAACCGACACTGAAGTAATGACAGTGAAAAATGGG
Source organism: Phyto melanocephala (assembly GCA_941918925.1). NCBI lineage: Eukaryota > Metazoa > Arthropoda > Insecta > Diptera > Rhinophoridae > Phyto > Phyto melanocephala. The sequence goes on along the minus strand of OW799236.1, from coordinate 23,631,036 downwards.
AATCAAAATGTAAATAACAAAACATGTCAGGTAAAAACGGGAAGCCTCTGCATTTAATTTTTGTTTTTGGAAGAAAAGAAATTGTCCGGATTGGAGAGTTTAAAATTTAAAATAATCTAAAATGGCGCATGTCCGTACTATCGAAGTTGTACTGTATTACATGCATCTGATAATTTTAAATATTCATTTAACAGGGTTTTATGTAATCTGGTAATGTGATAATTAGAGAACGGCCAAACCAATTTGTATTATTTGTTCTTAAGATAATTGCTGAGCTTCAATTTGGGTTTTCTTTTACAGCTTTTGTAACAAATTTGGGCTATTCTTATAACAATCAACATACCTGAGCTTAAAATACGCTATAAAAGAATAGTAGGCGTGGCACTATTGATATAAAGAAATTGCATTTTATAAAAACTCAAAATCTCTTTAATTTTAAGACTTTGTAAACAATACTTCTATATCATTTTTTTTATTAAGTCAAAAATCGATACTTCCGGAACAGGGAAAATAATACCCGCCCCCTTACAAGAAAACTTATATTTCGAAAACTAGCGCTTTCTTAACAAAGGCATGTTAGCCTTAAAATGTTTAGTAACTAATTTCTTTTTTAAATCTATAGTAGGGATTTTTTTGCACAAATATTTTTTTTATTTTTGCTAAAAATTTTAACTAAAAATTTTATTAAAATATTTTTTTATTTACTTCATTGCCCTGCAGCAGTAAGATGTAATCAACCTTCCTACTCCTAATTTTTTATTTGCCTGTCTTTTTGTTTTTATTGACGTTTAACAATATAAACGATACAACAAGAATTGACTTCACACATAACCCTCCGACAACACGAACAATATGTTTATGCGCGATTTTTAAGCGTAGTTTTTTTAAAAATCTAATAAGACACTAAAATGTGCATCATATATTCTAAATTGTTATTGGAATCGATAAATTGCTCTTTGCAATTTCTTTTTAAAAACAACTTCATGTAAATGTTGCCGGAGGCTCCGGTTGAAATGGTCCATTCGTAAGGTCCAATTTTGCACCACGAGCATTTCGGCCTGTATTCCATAAATAACACTTGTTATGTTATAGTCTAAGGCTTCAATCGTATTTGGCTTGTCTACATTGAACAACGACTTCACATAACCCTACATGAAAAAGTCAACAGGCGTCAAATCACATGATCTTAGCGGTCAACTCACAGGGCCATTTCGAGAGATAAATTAATCACTAAATTCATCCTTTAATATGTCAATTGTTTCACGAGCTGTGTGGCTTGCGGCACCGTCTTGTTGAAACCATATATCAACCAAGTCCAACTCAGTCAATTTGAGCAAAACAAAAGTCGCGTATCATGAGTCGATATCGTTCGCCGTTGACGGTAACGTTTTCTCTACGGTCGTCTTTGAAGAAAAATGGACCGATGATGCCACCATCCCATAAACCACACCAAACTTTAATTTTTTCGGGATGCATCGGTAACTCTTGTGCGGCATGTGGCTGTTCTTCAACCCAGATGCGACAGTTTTGCTTGTTTACGTATCTATTTAGCCAGAAATGAGTCTCATCGCTGAACACAATTTTTCAATAAAACAGTGAATTTCTATCGAGCTGTTGTAAGGCCCATTTACCAAAAATTGGACATTTTGGAATGTCATTCGTTTCTCCATGATGAAATGGCAGAGTATACTGAACACTTTTCACTTACAAAGATGTAGTTTGGACACAATTACCAACTAGTGCTGCCAGGCTGTTAAACGTAATTCATAAAAAATTACCCTTTAGTAGAACACAAATTTAACAATAAATTTTATAATACATTGCTGAGCAATAATCTTTCAACACAAGCTGTCATATTAGAACATAAGCAATAGCACGTGTGGTCGGGGGGCAAATAAGCCAAAACTGTATATAGACGATACAGAATACAATAAGGGATTGTGAGTTAAACAAAAAACTAATAGTTGGTAAGAATTAAATGCTTATACGGTCAAGCCAGAAGGGTGAATATTATTATTATTTATTAATAGATTTTTGTATGTACATATTTAAGTTATTTGCAATATGTATGTTTAATATCTAAATCTATATATGGCATAACATGTTGTTGTAAGCCAGATTGACACAATTTTAAGAAATTAAATTTTATTTACATAAGATTGATTTAATATAATTTTTAATAAAAATAACAACATAAATTATAAGTTAATATTTTCATAGAAAATTAAAAAACAAATTCATTTTAAATAAATCGTCTATATTTTAAACAAACTTCTATATATTCATACAGGGAGAAAAAGTTTAAGCCATTTAGTATACATACATATAACTTCATTTAAGTTTTGTATAGTTTTAGATTGTATTCTAAATTCTTTGTACAATGGGCAAGCACCAATAAAGTGAAAAGTATTTTCCGAAGCATCTAAATTGCACATTTTACACATAACAACAGTGTTATTTTTGAAAGATCTGGCATTCAAATCTAATAAGCCACCTCTAGCACTTATTATTAAACTGACTGTACGTGGAGAAAAATTTGAAGTATATAATGATGAAGCATTGTAATCCAGTATAGAATATGGATCATGAAACTGTGAACTTTTAGCATTTTCTATGTAATCATTACGTTCATTGGTTGGTCCATTATAGGTTTCCACTGTTTGCTAAGTGGAGATATTGAATTATCAGGGGTATATGTTGACAAAGATTTTCCCACTCTTAAGCCCAACAAATATTTTGTTCTTAATTTTAATGCCAAAATACGAGGTAATCTGTGAGGATTCATTCATATTTAATACTTTATTAATATATTTAGTCTAGGTGAAGTCTTAAGGTAGATACGTATAGAGACTCTAGGTTTGTTTCTATATACAAAATGTAATTTGGTGTAGCGGTAGGTAGATACAACATTTTTTTTATAAAAAATCTAAATAGTTTTTCAACCTCATCATATTTCAGATATCCCCACACTTGCGCCGCATATAACATAATAGATCTGGGTGCTGCTTGAAATATTTTAAGCTTATTATTCTGTGAGATTTGCGAATTGTTTATGTATTTTGACCAAGTAGAATTTATCGCCAGTTTCGAGGCTACTAATTGGTTGTTCAAGTGTTTTATAAAGGAGAGATTATATGTAATGTCTACACCGAGATATTTATAACTGTTTACAATCTCAATATTATCACCACCAAAAGCCCAGTTTAAATTTGAGAAGGGTAAAGAAATTGTAACAACAACAATAAATAACTAATGTTAACTAATAACAATATATAAATTTATCTAAAAAATTAATAATAATAAAAAAATATTGTTGGGGCCAGCAATGCCGACCGGGCTTAGCTAGTTTTTAATTACAAAAGCAAGATTCTAACACATAATATGCTAATTTTATACGAAAACTAAAACAAAAATTTTACCATACACAGGTTGTTGTACATAAATAAAATAGTAATTCCTCCATTTATTAAGAAACCCTGTATGGAAATTTGTACCATGACCGTGATTAAAATGATCGATTTTTACCTCACGCATACACACATTAACGGCATAGCTTTATGGAATTCTTAGAAATTCCTTAACATACTTTCTAAATTCCTTCCTGAATTTATTTGTGTCATTGTCATCCCAACAAAGTAAGTGTGACCCAAATTTCCTCTCCACCATTTTTGTCTACATGTGCGACAATGCTGATAATGGTGATCACAGGGATGCTGAAAACAAAATTAAAAGTTAAAACTACACACACAAATTCATACATATGTATGGTAATATTGATTCTTTCATTCTCATGGACACTTGAAATATGGTGGTGACTTCCTCTACAGGATTTTCTTTTTCTATGCTTCTTGCATATTGTTGTTGTTCTGTTGCTTGGGAAAAGTAAACCGTTAAGTCAGTTTATGAAAATTTACATATGAATACATCGAGTACAAAAACCATCTAGATTTATTTATAAACATGCAACATTTTTAATGTAAATAAAAAAATATTTTGACTGACTGACTATTTTGCATATTGTTGAGAGAACAAGGAAACAATGATGTGTTCATGTTTGTAGAAAAATGTTGAATAAATCATTAGGTACAAGTGCCCTATAAGCTTTTCTAACCCAAGGCTAAAAAAAAAAATATGTAACATTTGTAAGTATGTTAGTTCATGTGTTAATATTTTCTCGTGTATGTGTTTGTGTTGAGAATAATATTCGCATACAAGTTAGTCACCTTTTATTTTAAAGAACAAATATTAAATATTTGTATTTTAGTTGTAAAATAATAAAATTAAATATTTAAAGAAACCTACATGCACTAAACTGCATGAACTATATGCTACATGCATGAACCCCTCTATCCATATGAGTGCGTGTTTTGATTGACCAACAGGATTCAAATAACCACAGGACACACAAAATAACTATTGCAAAAATACACAATATAAAGCCTTACGCAACGCAGCACCTTGAAACTATGCAAATACAACTATAAAGGAAATTTCTGTAAAAAAGGATTTTCGTAGAGTTTGATAATAGAGACGTAAACGGGAGTTTTAAATGTTACCCTTTGTACCACAGCACTATGGGTCAAACGACCGTTTTTTGAGGCAATAAATCACAGGAAGCACCTAGACCTTTCAAATTTGGAACAGATGACTACTGTGGGTACCTAAGCTGTTTGTAAAAATTTCAAGCCGATCTAACCACGCCCACTTCTAATATTTCTATTGTTTGATATGTTAAAGGTCACCGAAAATTAATACGATTTTAAAATTTCTTTTGTTGCGTGTTATAGTTTTTGTAAAAAATTTAGTTAATTCACCTACTTAAACACCCACGTATACACCCACTAAGTCACCCATTTACACACCCACTTTCAGTGACAGGAAAAGTAAGATTAGTGGCGGGTGCGTTAATAGTAATTAAGAACTATAGATAATGACAGCTTTCATGCTAGAAATAACATTTATTTATGAAATTATAAACATACATAAACAAAGTTAATTTAGTTAATAACATAAAATTAGTTTTTTTTGCTACTTTACAGCTCAACTTACAAACTAATGTGATCTGCCAATGCCATCATGATTTAATCCCACTAAAAAGAGAACATTTAATTATATAAAAATTAGTATTTTATAATAAAGCCTCACATCAAAATTATCCAATGTTTCATCAACTTCTAACTCTATATTAAAATTGGGTAGAACATCTGTCTCCTCTTCGAAATCAGATAAATCTTCATTTGCGATAGCACGTGACGTAGTCGGCAATTGATACTCGGGAATATCAGGAATCTTTAAAAGAGAAATAACTTCTCTTGGAAGCTGCAAACTTTTCTTTGCTGAATGGCGGTTTTTTATACAAATACTGGATAAAAATGGGTCAGAAGAATCCATGGCTCTGTTAAAAACATCAGATGTATTGTGTTCTGTAGAATCCTTTCGTGCAGTTTGATAGCAAAAACTTCTAAAGTTTTCGACACTTAACTCAAAATTGCTAGAAATTGCAATTAGTATGATTTGCAAGTGTTTTAAAAACTCGATGTTAACATTTGTTATAGATGCAAATAATTCCGGATTTGAAAAATGCTCTTCGTGCAGTATTGCCGTCGTTGGTTGAGCCACTCCCATTACTTTTTGGCTTATGAACATGAAGACCCATTTTCTGCCAGAATTTTTGTTGAATTTCACTTTTTCTCTGTTGCAGTAGTAATTTGTCCTCAGCACTTCGAATTTGCCATTTTTTAATATGAATTCTATATGAAAGATTAAGAACAAATTCTAAGCATCGAATCCATGCGTGTAAAGGGCTTATGCCATACTTTAATGAATTTGGTTTTGGCTGAAACACCAATGAACTTAAATCATTTATTGATAAAAACTGCTTCGGATTCCTACCACAAATTGGGCACGACTGAGAAGATTTTGTTTCCGTAAGCACGTTCAGGACTTTCCCATCAATTAAAGTCATAATAAGTTCATACTTTACTGATATCTTTCTACCATTTACCAAAAAATATTCTAAAGGCTCAAGATTTTTTATTTGCACATCCAAATTGTTTTTTTCTTTCAATATATGCTCCTTGGTTTCCTTTATAAATTCAATTTTAAGTGGTCGGCAAAAACGAACCGATTGAGGTGTACGATTAATCCAAACTGTTGCATAATGAGACGTGATTATTTCCAGTGGTATAACTGATGTTACAAATAGCGAGTTATCTAAGCTTTCTGGGGCGTTGGTGCTAAATATTTGTTTAAATAAACTTTGCCCAGTGGAACCGTCGAAACCATAACTTAAAACCAAAGTAACTTCATTCAGCTCAGGTATTTGCATTAAAACTTCTTCTTGGTAGGACAAAATTCTTTTTGCAGTATGGTTAACTAAGCTCTGCAGGGGAATTTGTGCTGATGATTCCGTTACCGTTAATCCTTCAGGTCGACATTGAAGTTTGCACTCTCGAATTTTTTGGTAATGTGGATAAATATCACAGTTACGTGATTTGCTCATTTCCCTAATGTTTATGTACTGTTGCTTTGTTAAATTATTCTCTATCAAAAATAATAATGCTTCTTCTGGGGAGAGTGGTAATGGTTTTTTTGAATGGCATGTTATAACTTGTCTTATTTTAGTATCCCTAGATGGTGATGAAGCTACTTCCTTTAAAACAAAATTTAAGTCATTTGCTTTTGATGCATGAGATGATATTGAAGCAGCATGAACCAATAATTTGGTATCGTGTCTCTGTGCGGACGATATCTCGGAAGCAAGTTTTCGTTTTTGCCGCGCACTTCCCTCGCTATATCCAACATGAGGACGACCTCTTTTGTTTCCGACATCACTTTCAGAGAATTTAAATTCAGTCTCTTTCGATAACCATAAACTTTCGTATTTTTCAAATGTCTTCAAACATCTATGATTATTGTTCCACTTTTGGTTAGCATAAGCACAAAAATTGTTAATTTTCTTTTTTATTGTTGCAATACGTTCTTCATCCACTGTTTTATTAAATTTCGTGAAAATCCAGTTGACAACAGTTGTAGCATTTCGATTATTTCGTAACCAAAAATTGAATATATCAGTATTTTTTATTTTTACGCAATCTTAAAAGTGAAATATAAATAAGTTAATGCAATTTTGGGCAATTGGTTATTTAAACACATGAAAGTACACATCATTACCTTTCTCCACATGTATAGTGTTCCAACAATACGTCCCAATAAACAAAGTACTACTCCAAGAAACACACGGTCGACAACCAAAACTACACAGAAAAGACGACACACTTTGTCACAACAAAATATTAACTACAACATTATTTTTATGAAACTTATTAATAGCATTTTTTTTAACGTACCTGTATTAATACTTTCCATTTTAGAAAATTTTGTTTCAGATTATATATTTTGTTAAACAATAGTTTTAATATCAGGCACAATAAAGCGGAATATGAGAGAATAAAGCAAACCAAAAAAACTTCAACTTTGACAGCTTGTCTTTAAGTCATGGGTTGCCGCCTGATTCTGATTTTTTATTTTTGGGTATCTGAAAATGTGTAGTACAAAATGCCATTATCAATTTTTTGAAATAGTTCACTGCAAAATTGGATTTTTTGCCTCAAAAACCAGTCATTTGACCCGCAGTGCACAGCTATAAATACACTCAAACTTTGCCCAAATAAAATACTTAAATAGTTGTATTGAAAGCCATGAAAAAATAATTCTTTGGAGCAAAAAATCGATTGTAACATTTATGTGAAGGAAACAACATTACCATAATACTAATTAAACAAATTCGAAATGGGTTTATTTGCATCGACGAGCCAGTAAAAAAGAAATGGAAGAAATTGCTTCCTTTCTTATTGGGAATTAAAGGAAGGCCTACTATGCATTATGTAGTGAGAGATTAGGTTCTAGGAGATTCAACCCTGGTAGGATCCGAGACCAGCGCAATTAACAAAAGATTATAGAAAACCTTTTAGTAGGGCGAAGAGAAAAGAGACCACCTACACTAGGATAACTATGGGATAAGTTTTTAATCCCCTACCCTAAGATAACTATGGAATAAGTTTTAATGATTTTAAGTGGGACAGTATAAAAGCAAAAGGAAATTATAGCAACATTTCTCTTGTGACATAAAAAGTGCCTCTAAGGCATCTCGCGGTTGTAACAAATGGATCCCAGAACGGGGTTTTCAAAAAAAAAACTTTAAGACGCACTTTCCGGATTATTTAATTGGGAGAATGTGTATGGTTAGGTTCATCATATTAATCCCTTTGTTATACCTGCACAGAATAGAAAGAATAAAAAAGAAGAGAAAGAGAAGCAGATAAGTACAGAGTCTTTGGCTGGAATCGAACCACCAACCCTCAGACTAGCGGACCAGCACACTACTTACTAGTTCACAGGGGCACCCTAGAAGAAGGTAAACTTCTCAGTGTGATCTGTGCCCATATTCATTGCAAAATAATGGGCTGGTGCATTCAATTGTGTCTAATAAAATGATAACTTGGTACTTTCGGACCATACAAACCTGCAGGATATAACAACATCTCACCAGCGTTATTCTAACTTGCAATACCGACTATCTTTAAATGGTAGAGATTGATTTTTAGGAAGAAGAAATTTGGCAGCTGACAACATACCTAGAGAATAGAAAGCTATCAGTGATTTTTCTCCAAAAGGCTATGAGAATAACTCATAACAACCAAAATATTATAAAAGATCCGCCAAATAACTTTTTTCTTTGAAGCAGGGCGCAAAACATCGACTGTAGTTTTGGCTTTGTGACACGTAGCGCCGTCCTATTGAAACCAAATGTTGCCAATATCCTCCTCTTCAATTTTTGGAAATAAAAATTCCTTCAACATGGCCCGATAACGATGGCCATTGACTACGGCCACTCCTTGCTCATTTTCGAAGAAAAATGGCCCAATTGTGACTCTGGACCAAAATCCGCACCAAAGAGTTACTCGTTTTGGGTGTATCGGCTTTTCAATGTATGCGTGCGGTTTTTATGTGCCCCAAATGTGACAATTTTGCTTGTTTACATACCCGCCAAGATCAAAATGAGCTTCATCTGAAAAGATGATTTCTTTTGGCAAAATCTGCATCTTCTGTAAGTCGATCGCATGTCCACTTAGAGAAGCGAAAACGCATATTTCCCAGCGTTGTTCGAGCGTATACACAACCATATTCGTTCAGCGGAAGGATAAAACTAATTATCTATCAAATCAGACATGAGCTGAGCGTTACCATTCACGAAATAAGCACTAGTTGAAAAAACAAACGATAGATGGCGGACCCTTTAAATACCTTTAAAGCAAGTCCGTGGAAACAGCCCTAAGCTTCGAGACAATACTTAATCTCACCATGTTCCATGGCTTAATCGGCTTAAGAACTTATAGAGGTACTATTCTAAGGAACTGCAGGTGGAAGAATTTGGAAAAGAAAACTAAGTTCGAAAGAACTTTTCATTCCATATACCGACAAGGGCTGACTGGGATGCCTACTCTGTTTTTATGGAAATGAAATCAGAATTTTCACTGATGAATCATAGTAATATGGTCGAATGCTTTCAACAAACAAACAACCTATATACACTCTGTTGGTTAAAAAAAAAATATCTTCTTGGTGCAATACTTTTAAATTGCACGGTACAGTATATTATACATTTTGTTCTTGTGGGCTCATTAACTTAAAATAAATCACAAAACTTATTATTGTACTATTATTTCACTTTGTAAGTATGTTGATATAAATGTTAACTCCAATTGCCAACAGTGATACTTATCTTAATTCTATTAAAACTGTTAAAGTAGTGTCTTCTGTCAAATTTATGTTTGACAAACAATTAAAACTTAAAGTCACTAAATTGCAAACAAACTAATAAAATGTGTTTAATATAACACCAGCATATTTACCAGTATAAATTACGAAAACCCATTTGTATTTCCAAAAAAATATCAAACAAATTGTATTAAATTTCTGCTTGAATAACCTCTTAACTACTTGAAACTTTTTAAATTTTACTAGACTTTTCCAACACCAACGGCGGTGTACCCTCAAATTTTCTAAATCATAAGTATTAGGTTTCATTAAGTTTATTTAGAACAATAGAAACTAGCTTCTTCTTATTCTTCTTCATTGTGTTATTGTTTTTGGTTGCCACTCATTGTTTCCTGTTTTATTTTAACACTTTCAGTTAATTAGGTTACTATTCTATATTTTATTTTATACACAAATACACAGGCCCCAACTTCTTCAGGAAGTATTGTTTTATATCAGTGTTTTTTCTATCCCTCCCGCTCTCTTTCTTGCATGGTTTCTTTAAACCCTAAAACAAAGAAGATTCTTTTTAATTTGACCAAAAAATAAAAAATAAAACAAAAAAAAATAATGTGGAACATAGACCAGATTCTGGCAAAGAGGAAAAACAGTTTCATTTGTTATTTGTTTGTGTAGTTTTTGTCGTTGTCATTTGGTTTAGCTTTAGTTTTAGTTTCTGGTTTATTTTATTTGTCATTGTTCGATGCAACATCCTTGGAAGTAGAGGGAGAGATTTGTAGACAAAAGTTTAACAAGTTTTTTTAAGAAGGAAATTAAGACTTTCACTTGAAATATTTGTTTGGTATAACTAAGTTCATTAAAACTATACTCAATAGATTTAAGGCTTTTAAGAGGGATGCCAAGCCATATAAGTTTTTGCAAAAACTGGGATTTTTAATAAAATTCCCTTAATTAATTAATTAAATGAATAAAAAAGCAAATAAAAGTTTGCATTTAATAATGCTTATTAAACTTTTAAGGATTCTATTTTCTATTGAATTCTATTAAATTTTATATATTTTTTAATGTTAAAAGAAAGATTTAAAAACCATATATATTGCCGCATTAGTTGAAACTTAACTGTTTTAATTATTCAATGATATCGTCACGACGCGGTTGCATTTGAGGTGAGATTTTTTTAAATGTAAATAAAGACGTTAATAATTTTCCAAATATCCATCTAATGTGTATTTTATTCTGTGTGAAAGCTACCACTGAGAGAGTTGAATTTGAGTATATCCATTATTCCGAAAACCCTGAGATATGGTTCTCAAGAGAAACACGTTGACGCTGAGCCATTCACCAGTAAAATGAAAACTCAGCGTCGAGGAGGGCGGATAGTTCACCCCTAATAAAACATGGAGGTACACTACAAAAAGGCTCCAGGCCAATCATTAGCCATCTCGCCCCACAGTTTGTAAGACGGTCGGCACGTCAAGGCCCATAATCCAATGCTGTGTAACACAGTTGTGAATGCTAAGGGCTTTGAGGACATCAATACATTCCAGCACCAAAGCCCAGTTGACATCATGAGCCATAAGGATATAAATAAGGGCTTTCCCCACATTCCTCAAAGATTCAGAGGCACTGATACAAATGTCATAAATTTCAGCCTGTAATATCGAAGATAATTTGCTCATAGTCAAAGCCTTAAAAAACCTGGACCAAAACTGCTAGCAACAGTATCGACATTTAATTGAATATAACCATCCATGTACCAGACCTGAGCATCTTCCTCAGGTCTTCATGACCTGAACCTAAGAACCTAAGTTTTTGGGACAGTATCTCTGAGTGCAGTGCAGCTCATTTGCCTCCCTTAGTGATACCTGTAAAGAATGAGAATGTAGAGAATGAAAATTGTATAGAAAGGGATATTAAAAAAAATCATTATTTGGTTCGTGGACCGATTAAGGAGGAAATGTCCTTAATAAAAGGTTTTCCAATAAAAGTAATATGATTTGTTTCAAAAAAAAAACACACTTATTGTTAAGGAAATTTAAGAGTTACAAAAGATACAATTAAGTTCTTAATAAAACGTCATTCAAATGGCCTCCACGACTTCTTCTGCAGAAACTAATTCAATGAATTTAATTTTCAATCACTTTTTCCACTAAATAGTTTAGGGTACACGCCTGTTTTATGGAAACCTTAAATTCAGACAGAACTGCAACTATTCAAACAATTGTTTGGCCAAGGAATTTTCTATATTTGTTTAAGGGCAAAATCCAATTAGTTTAAGAAGTATAATTACCAGACATACACTAATGCTTTAATTTAAATTAAAATCCTTTTTTATCACAACAAAATTGTTTTTCGAACTGCCGTTGTTGCCACAAAAATGTTCGTTTGTGTGGATTAGGGGCTAGCGGAATCATTGCTCTATAATTTAAAAAAAAAAAATTTGTGTGGACAGCACTTTTTGTACGTTTGGTTTTAAATGAATTAATTGTCTTAAATTAAATGCCAAGATTCTTCACCTGTGGTGCACAAGGGTATATATAGATTTCTCATTCCGTGTAAAATTTCTACAATTTTCATTTCCGACCCCATAAAGTATAAATTTTCTAAGAGCTTATGAATAGAAGAGTCGAAAAAGGTCTGTCAGTATGTCCGTGTGTATGTGGAAATCAACTTTTTTAAGCCCCCCGATATCGCCTGGATATGGGTAAGATATGAAAATATCAGAAATATTTGCAAGTCGATCGGTATTGAAAATCAGAAACATCGGTGCATAAACAACAGATATAAAGGGTGTTTTTTTTACAGGTTTGTTTTTCGAATAGAGATAAAACTGGCATTTTGTGGTCAAATCTGGCAACTCTAATGTCATTTATGTTCAGTTTGGTTTGCCATTTCATCATGAACAGGTTGACAAAAGAACAACGCTTGCAAATCGTGCAAATTTATTTCGAAAATTGAGATTGATCTCGATGCTGATTTTCATCGCAAAATTTTGTTCAGTGATGAGGCTCATTTTTGGTTGAATGGCTACGTCAACAAGCAAAATTGCCGCATTTGGAGTGAAGAGAATCCACATGCGACCCTTGAGACGCCATTACATCCACAAAAACTGACTGTTTGGTGTGCTCTATGGGCTAGTGGAGTCATTGGGCCATACTTCTTCCGAAATAATGCTGGAGAGGCAGTTACCGTTAATGGAGACCGGTATAGAGCCATGATAACCGACTATTTTGTTCCCGATTTGGATGGCATGAATGTGGATGAGTTATGGTACCAACAAGACGGCACTACATGCCACACAGCGCACGCCACAATCGATTTATTGAAGGAAACATTCGATGAGCGCATAATTTCGCGGAATGGACCTGTCAATTGGCCACCAAGATCGTGTGATTTGACACCATTGGATTATTTTCTTTGGGGATATGTGAAGTCGCTCGTCTACGCCAACAAACCAGAAACGTTAGGGGAATTGGAAGCCAACATTCGTGGCGTTATTGCCGACATACGGCCCCATATGCTCGAAAAAGTGGTTAAAAATTGGACCTGTAGAATTGGCTTTATTCGAACCAGCCGCGGCGGCCACATGCCTGAAATCATATTTAAACATTAATGGCATAAAATTATCCTTCCAATAAAGCCAAATTGATGGTCATTAAAACGATTTTCTTGTGTTTTATTTCAATTCGAAGTTCTATACCACTGAAAAAAAACACCCGTTATAAGCAAAAAACCACGACCACTTCGTTATTTTTTTTTTTCACAAAAACAACATACATACATACAAACGTGGTATACTGGTTAGAGTAAACGTGCTGGGCCAAAAAATTTTCCTTATTATTATTATTTTTTTTTATTTATTATTTTATATATTATTTATATTTATATTATTTTTTTTTTATATTTTTTTTTGTTTTTTTTTTAATATTTGTTTTCATTGATTTTTGTTTTATATTTATTATTTATATTTTTATTATTTTTTAATGTATTTTTAATTTTTTTTTTTTATATTTTTTTTTTTTTTTTTATTTATTTTTATTTATTTTTTTTTTTTTTTTAACAATAATAATAAAAAATTTACAATGGGATGTTTTTATATATGTATGTCTTTTTTATGTATGTACGTATTTCATATGAGATGAATAGTGATGCAAACTATTGTTATTGCATGAATACACGCTGTGAAGGGTATAAATATAAGATTCGGCACGGCCGAATATAGCACTCTTACTTGTTTACATTACATTTGATTTTAGCAAAACGTTACTACGTCACCGACAACACGAGGAATAGTAGCTTTTTTAACAAATCTTTTTAACAATAAACAATTTTACGTTCTATCCCTGTCAACTGGCCGCCTAAATTTTGTTATTTTATTTTTTTTTTGTGGTTTTATAAGGTTTAAGTCTTTGCCGATAATCCAGATATTTTGAAGCTAATATCACTTTTGCAAATCGCGATATAGCGTTGAAAACTCTGCAAAATTTAATCTTCAGAATGTTGAGTATTTATTTTATTTATCGCAGCAAACATTTAACTCTAGTTTTTTCAATAAAATTAATAAAAAAAATAATAATAAAAATTTCAGAGTCGTAATTTTCTAAATTAATAACCCAAGTCTGACTTTAAGTACTTTCAGGAGAATAAACAATAAAGGCGCTTATTTAAAAAAAGCCAGCTTATACTTTTTTATACTTCTTATTTAAAATAAAACATTTAAAATAAATTTCCCCATTAAAAACTTTATCCTTAATAATTAACTCTGCAAGTTTACTTTGCTATTATCACCTCCTTAAGATTTTATCATCTGCCATTTACAAACTACAGTAATTACTTGTATAAATTAACTTTATTATTTATTTTCAATATATTTTTAGTTAAATTACCTTAAATTGATACAGCGCCAAAAGCAATTTCAATACATCAACGTCACATTGTTAAAGCAACAACTGCTTGGCAAGAAGATTAAGATAAACTCGGATCTTAAATATAATGTATTAACTATACATACTCTTGCACTCGCTTATATATTGCTTTTTATATACATAGATATATATTAAATACAATGGTGTCCTTACCCTAAAAAGAAATCCTTTATTCTTATTTTCTTGTTGTTTTCATCTGGCTGCAAGATGAAACATCCATTCAATACAATATAATTTTTATTGACTTATGTACATGCAAACATACATATATACACATACACATACAAACATACATATACATAAATACTATTTTCCCTTCATTACTGGGAACATGTCCTGAATGCAGACACCTCTCCTATTGTTGTTGTTAAATGAAAGTGATTGTTAAGATGAGTTACTCGTTACTTTATATTTATTTTGTTCATTCATTATTTACTTAAATATTATATTTATGTACTGAGTAAGTATCAGTCAGGTTTTATTTATTTTCTTTTTATTTTTTTACATTTTTCACTTCTTAACGTATAAGAATTTTTTTTTTCAGATTTATTCTTTTAACAGGAATAAGAATAGAATACAACTTGAAAATACTGTGGTTGGAAAACATTAAAAATTTAATTTTAAGCTTGTAAGGAAGTTTTTTTTATTCTTTCTTAAAAAAAAGTATTGAAAGGATAACAAAGAAAATACTGATTGTGAATTTAACAAGTAGAGATGAAATGTTTTTTATAGATACATGGCATATGGTTGTGGTATATATAATTACTTGTCATAAATACCAAATGACATTTTCGATTACTGTGGAAGTAGTTTTCGAAATTGTTAATGTTATCAAAAAAAAAAAGCTTAATAAAAAAAATAATAATAGAAAAGTTCAAATGTTATAATACAAAATATAACAAAAACACATGGCTAAATACTAAGACATTGTTCAACAGCTACCATCTTGTTATCAATATGTTACAAAAATGCATGTATACAAAATTGTTTAAGCGCCATCTTAAGCTAAGGGCAAACATTAAACTTGTTGCAAAGAAGTGCCAAAAAGAATACAGATATAATGCTGAAGATAAGCTGGAGTTACATACCATGCATTCTATTTGTTGTTTCTTTTTATTCATCTGCCAAGAAGTAGAATCAGTATAACTGTATGGGACAATTAATACGGCAAAACGCAAGGAATATATTTATATATGTACATATCAACGCAGCAAAGTAGGTTCATATACCAGTAGCGGGGATACCGAAGCAGACCTCTTCCATAAACGGGTCCCTTTTCGACCCCTTTCGTTACCTAGAGTTTACGAGGCTACAAAAAAAAGGTATCCCCGAGTTTACTGAGTCCAGTGCCATCCCAGGCGTTTGCTCTAGAGTCTAGATTTTTACCACTTCACATTTTAGACTTATGATTATCTACAATCCTCATCACAGAGTCCTTTGTAATCGCCAGCATCTGCTCTAGACTAATATCCCCCATAGCACTCACATCCAACGTGTGCTTGCTGGTGGTACTAAGTCTACTGCCAGCCATTGCCGGACATTCGCATACTACATGTGCCGCTGTCTCAGCTTCTCAAGGCAATTCTGCAAATATCTTCCTCCGCAACCTTAATCCTGTGTTATTCAGCTCAGGGTCCTTCTATTATATCTGAGTACCTTAACTGCATTCCTGCCAAGGGACCTTCCGAGCACCATACGTTATTGTCTACATGTGGCCGTCTCCATCCACCTTCTCAGGTTCATAGATACCACCCTTCGCCCGCACCATCCCATCCCCAAGAAGAACTCTACGTTCCGGTTCGCGACAGCAGTTCCCTTTTTCGCAAGTTCGTTTGCCGCCTCATTCTTATCTATGCCAAAAGGTCCTTTAACCCACACTAGCGTTACCTCGTTCACAGAGGTTCACCTATTGAGCTTCAGAACACATTCGAGCATCAGTTTTGAGTTCACATTCGTACGCTGCACGCATTTAACCACAGACTGGTTATCAAGTGCTATAATAATTCTCCTCCTATGCACTCAATCTTCCAGAAAGTCGTCCAATGCGTGCAGCAATCCAAGCCTCTTTGCCTAATATTTTTAGATATCTTTAGAATGGCTCCTGCCTTTCTGTCTGTAAGAGAGCCATCAGTAAATATACTGATGTCACAATCCATGCACTCATTGTGCATGAATCCATTCGCTATGAGCGTGTTATGTAGCCTCTCGACCACTTTCACCTATTTCATACGCTCCATCGGCATCTGTGTGTCCCTAACTTCGTTGTGCACTAGGTCCAGAATACTTCTATGCCCCAAATTACTCCCAAAGGGATACCATGTTCCATCCCTTTCCATTCGCTGTGCCGCCATTGCCGCCGTTTTTCATATAAACAAGTCCAAGGGCAGCAATCCTCTGAACTCCATCCAACTTCCGCGTGATCATTACTTGAGTGGCTTTCGCGTAAGTAATTGTCGGTCTTACCATCATCGTATAAATCCTATCTGCAGCCTTTGGTGATATTTCTCTCCTACGACTACACACTCGCTTACACTGATACAAAATCCTCTCCGCTTTCCGTATCCTTTTCCAGGTTAGTTTCGTATCAAGCGTCATTCCCAGATATTTCACATTCCTGGATATGTTAATTTCTGTCCCAAAAAGCGTTAGGGATCCAATCTTTTACTCTTAAGAAAAAAAAACATAAAAACTAATTTTAAACACAATTTTTTCATTACCAAAATTTATATTCTGGGCTGGGTGTTTATTATTAAAAGAAAACAGGTGCAATGTTGTAGTAGATTATTGATACACGTGTTATTTTAGAGCTTTTCATGTACATAAACTCAATTAATTCCATAAATTGTTTAAAAATTTCAGATTCACTTTCCATTTGGGAAAAATTGTTTTTAGTTGATTAAAATATATAAACACAAGAGCTGATCGATCTGCTAGTATCGGATAATTAATTCTTACCACATTTTCTGTTAAAAAGAAAAAAGATTATACCCTTAAATCTCATAAAATCATCTTATATTCAGAAAAAAAAGGAAATTAAATCACTAGCAATAAAAATAGCCAAATATATGTTTTAAAGGCAGACATTTTAAAATTGACAGCACAGTTTTATGTAACAGCTGATTTCGCAATTCTTGGTTGTTTTGAGGTTAGGGTTATTCAAGGTTTATTTATTTATTTAAGTCTATGGATTCTAGATCCTTACAGACTAAAAAGCAGTACATACAAAATGTTTAATATTAGTTATTTAAAAACAAAATAATTTTACATTTTACAATATTAACATTTAAAGAAAAATCAATATGTTGATAAAGTTTATTGAACTCGGTACAAATCCTCAAAAACGGATCGAAGTTGGCATAATTCGTTCTGAAAACTTTGACTGATAGCGGACAAAAACGACGTGTAGAACGACATGGTACATTAAAAAAGATATTCGCTAATAGGAAATCAGAGCATATACATCCTTTAATTAAATTTAGAACAAACGTAACGTTTAACATTGTTCTACGACTTTTTAAAGTTGGCAGCTTCACTAGTGCAAGTCTACTAGTATAAGGCGGCAGGCTTAACGAATTCCACTGTAAGCCACGAAGACAAAACAGCAGGAACTGTTTTTGCACAGATTCAATGCTATTAACATAAACATTGTAAGTTGGATCCCAAATTATTGAACCATACTCAAGAATAGGCCTGACAAGAGAAATATACAATTGTATTGTTACATATGGATCTGTAAACTCTTTCGCCCAACGTTTTATAAATCCAAGGACAGCACGTGCTT
The DNA here is from genome assembly GCA_941918925.1 of Phyto melanocephala. Classification (NCBI taxonomy): domain Eukaryota; kingdom Metazoa; phylum Arthropoda; class Insecta; order Diptera; family Rhinophoridae; genus Phyto; species Phyto melanocephala. Next base: position 23,612,550 of record OW799236.1, on the reverse strand, counting down.
TATTAACAGTTAGAGAAATATGCTGAATAAAATTTAGTTTAGCATCTAATAGGATTCCAAGATCGGAGACGGATTCCAGTCTTTTTAACGTAAAACCATTTAAAACATAATTAACTTTAATATAACATCTACGAAAGAAACACATATATTTGCATTTTTCAGGGTTCAGCTCCATTAAGTTAAATTTACACCATACATTAAAAGCATCTATATCCATTTGTAGTTAGTTAAATGAAGTCTTATTTCTCTCAAGTGAAAAAAAAAAACTTATATTTTTTAGACACTCTAAAAAACTTCAAGTAAGTTCTTATAATTCTTATTCTGTTTATCATACTTTAGCTGTAAGTAATAATGTTTGTGACCATAACGCTGTCGCAGTTTACAAACTAACTTATGTTTGTCCGTTATTTTTCTTTTTTAGTTTTAATAAAACGTATCTCTGAATAAATGTTAAAGCGCAGTTAATGAAGATACTGTACTATGCAACTATCAAACCAAGTACCGAATTTTCTGATTAATTCAACCTCATTTATACTTTTATGAATCTTTTTCTAAGCTTACGTCAAGTACGGCCTCGGGCTTTAATCAAGCTAATAATTTTTAAATCAAACTTTTTCGGCTAAACTATACCTAAAATTATGAAATTCGTACTTGACACATTCGTTCTTAAATTCAAACATTTTGTACTTGGTTTAAGAAAATCCGTACTTACTGTACTTCGGACAGCACCATGGGTTGATAAACATTAAAAATCGTATTATCTTTATTACCTACTCAATAAAATAAAATGTCTAGTAATTATTTTTATTTTTAAAACATATTTAATAAATTTGCTTTTTAATAACAACTTTTTTTTTTTAATATTGATGATTTTATAGAAAATGTTTAAATTCTCATAAAATTGCATGTATGTTTTATAACGATCTTCTGTACATCTAAATTACTTATTGCATATTACTTTTCTTTTGCGCACATTTTGCTAAGCATTCGCCTGTACTTAATTGAATAAAATTTTCATAACAACAAAAATCATTAAGTCATAAACAGAAATTTTCTTTCACCATCAAAATATACATTTAAGTTTTTATTACCACCAACGATTTTATGTCCGACTAAAAAATTCCGACTTGTAATTGTTAATAAAAAAATACTCATCTTACAACTATTTGTACACGTCCATACAAATCTGTAAATGTATATATACTAACACAGTTAATGAAGTTCTAAAAACCACACATTTTAAATTTTATTATTTCAACAAATTTGTATTTGGTTACAATGTTTATAGCAAAATTTTTAGAATTTTTATTTTTGCTGGCATTTTATTTTCTATTTTTTTTTTTTTACTTTTTTCATTCTATTACCGCAGAGTAATAGACAGAAAATTTAATTTACACAAAAAGAATATACACCAGCGGTCGGTATGACTGAGAAAAAAAAAATGATTAGATTTAAAAGTGTGAGTTAGAAATATTGAAACATTTTTTTTTTTCAGTTTTATATGTAGGAGTGATTACAAAAACACAATACATATGTATATGATTTTTTCACTAACACATCTTTAAGGTTGGATTTTTTTGACAGTTATATTAGAATTTTACCTCGAATCTTTAGATCTAGTTATTGTGAAAATTTACTATCTTTACAAGTGTGTATGCAAACCGTTTTTATATCCAATGTTACAAATATCTGCTGACATAAAAATACACACAGGCACACACAATAGCGCAGCACAGATACAGCAATTTTATTAAGGTATCTAAATTCTAGCTACAATCGGTCGACGTCGCTGGCTGTAATAACCCAGCGAAAAAAGACATGAAAAAGAAATAGTGAATGCATGAGTTTAACCCATGATGAAGTGTTTCAGTTTAGGTAAAATATGCATGATTTTTACATTAACGTGTCATTGGAGAGCATGTGTTTATATAAATATTTATATATATAAAAGTGAAACACTGTCTGTGTGTGTGTGTGTGTTAGCTAAGTGGGCAGTGTCACGCCCATAAAAAATAAGTTATAATTTTTAGCTACTTGCACTAGATCGATTTTTCTAAAACTTTGCACACACTTATTGAGCTGTCATGACTGTATAATTTCGTGATTAGAAAAGTGGGCAGGGCCACGCCCATAAAAAAAGTTATAATTTTGAGGTACTTGCTCTGGACCGATTTTTGTGAAACTTTGCACACATATTGAGCTCTCATGACTTTACAATTTCTTGATTAAAAAAGTGGGCAATGTCACGCCCATAAAAAAATTACCATTTTCAGCTACTTGATATTAACCGATTTTTCTGAAACCTTTTACACATATTGAGCTGTCACGACTATACAGTTTCGTGATTAAAGTAGTGGGCAAAGCCACGCCCATTAAAAAAGTTATAATTTTTAGCTTTTGGCACTTGATATTCAATTTAAATTCAGAATGCCTTTTTATTCATTAATGGGCCTAGCAACGCGCGCCAGGATTTTCTAGTATATAAATAAAATTCATTTTATTCTAAAAATGCATAGAACGCATTCACAGTAGATGATACGAAATAAATGTATCATGAGTAAATGATGTTTGTTTGCATGTACTTTAAAGCACATCATTAAAGGCTAATTATTTTGGATTTCGAGAAGGGATTCTTCATGCCTCCTTTTGGACTTATGAATAAGAACTCATGAAAAATATTATTCACATTCACCTAGTGCAACATTTTGTTGCTGGGAAAATTTGAAAATTTTAATATGCCAGCAATAATAATTAGAATCCATTACTGACCTGACTACATGATTGCAGAATAATTCATGTATTATTTTATGATGATTATTTGAGACCATATTATGATTAAAAATTAAAAGTTTATTTTCTTACCTTGTAAAGTCAAATATTTTAATAATATTATGGAGTTAAAAAAATTTAAAAAAAATTCCCTTATTCTATTCCCTAATCACAACCTTTAGTAGTAGTTGTACGCTGTAAGAAATTCACTTTAACCTATTAGAAAAAGACGACCAAAAGATTAATTTGTCCATCTCTGATGTATATTATTTTTTAACTTCCTCTGGGTACCAAATTATACTTTTCAGTTTCCTAAAAATACAACATTGTAGTAAAAACGAGTGGGTAGTATCATTTTTAATGTAAAAATACTTACGGTCACATTGTAAATTTAAGAAAAAAAAATAATTAATACCAAATCGATGTTACACGAAGAAAATTAATATATATTTTAGTATAAAGAGATTATTCTATAGCGATTACTGTTAATAAAAAAACAAGTATTGTGATAAACAAGTTATACAAAATTGGTGGTGGGTATCACAAATTCAGCACAGCCGAATATAGTGCTCTTATTTGTTCACATTGAACTAGTGTTAATTTTTTTTCTGAGAAATTACATATATATAGTTTAAATATTTTACGAAATTTTCACTTTATGTGTCAGTTGCAAAAACATAGAAACGTTACATTTGAGATATTATTTGGAAGTTTGAAATTTTTCTTTTAACATGTGTAGTCAGAATATTAAATTAATAAATATTCTTCGAAATTCATGTAATGTTGTTGATTTAAGCATAAAGCCTAGTAATCTGTTTCAATTTGTAAAATACGTTAAGAAACTTAAGTTATTTCACACGAAGAATTTGACATTCAATAATAATTTTTAAATTAAACAAATAAAGAAAACTTTATCGTTGTTGTCATTCTTTAAAATCCATAACAATGTGTCTATTTGTTTGTCTGACTTTTTTGTTTACAAATATTTACGTGCATTAATGTACAGAATCTGAAATGACATTTTTCATAAATGATTGTTCATTATTATAAACGTTTTACTAAAACATTTTTGTCATACAAACACTTGGATATATGTGATGGTGTTTAAAAGTAAAATGTAAGCATTAATATGTGCGGTATGTAAAATATCGTCAATGACAAAGGTAAGCAGCAATTCAAGAAAATAAATTTTTCTAATATTAACAATATACTGCTTATACTGTTTTATTTTAAAAATGATTGTAATTTGTATTTGAACTATCACTATTTTCTTCTTAAGAGTAACTTTGTTGGAATGTGTTTATATGAACAGAAGAGTAACTGATGTTAATTTTCTTGAAATAAACAAAATTTGAAAGAAAACACTGTTAGAAATATCTGATAACAATATCATTATATACGGCAGCGCTAAATCTGATAATACCCTTCATCATCATGTACATAGCTATAGTGACTATAGATTTCAGTTTTGATGTTATACATCATTTTGCTTTATTATCTCCGCCTCTACTTTTACTTTTGTATTTTTACATAATTATTTATAATTTTCTTATTAAACCCTTTCATTTGACACCCATATTGATGGAGTTGGGGAAAAAATTATTTGCCATTTTGTTTTGGGCGCCATCTTGGATTTTAACCTTTTCAAAGTTTACTGTATTCTAAAGGTCAAGTCAAGTCCTTTTACTTGGTACCAATATTCTTAGGGTTGAAGGGGGAAAAGTAATAATTATTATATTTTATCAATATATTCGCCATTTTTTCGGACGCCATCTTGTACTCTTAATTTTTCAAAGTATACTGTATTAAATTGGTTAATCTTTTTCGCTTGATGCCAATATTGAGGTGGTTGAAGTGGTTACATTTTTATACCCGCCACCAAAAAAATGGTGGGGGTATATTCATTTTGTCATTCCGTTTGTAACACATCGAAATATCCATTTTAGACCCCATAAAGTATATATATTCTGAATCAGGGTTTGATTTGATGACGATCTAGCTATGTCCGTCCGTCTGTCCGTCTGTTGAAAGCACGATAGAGGTCGCACCGAAAAAGCTAGGGGGCTCAAATTTTGCCAGAATCTTTCTTATAGACAAGGTTTGTATTTGGTATTGAAAATGGGCTAAATCGGAACATTAGGAAGAGAGTTATAGCTCGAAAAGCAAGAGTAGGTCGAAAAAACCGTGTCCTTCGAACATCGAATAAAATGGAATTGTGTCCAAACGCATTAACGTAGACTCATGAAACTTCGAATATATATTTCCTGAGTAAAAACAATATTTTTTCCTGAAAATTATCCACATCTATGCATTAGGAGAGGAGTTATCGATCAAAATGTACGAAAATTTATACCGCACAGTGTATTTTTTGGTATATTTAAAAACAAAAACGTCATAAAAGCAACAAAATTGGATGTACGACTCTGAAATTTTGCACACTTTGCTTTTTGGTGAGAGGCTTTTCTGTAACTGAAAATCAATGTGCCACGCCCACTTTTACGCCCGTCTCCCATATAACGTTTTACTTAAAATTCATATAATTTCTCTATTAATAAAGATTTTGCAATAACAAAGGGCTATATTGAAACACCTAAGTTGTACTCATTCACAAAAATAACTTTGATACGCCTACTATAACGCCCACTTTTCACGTTATATACCGTTAATGAAATTTAAAAGCTCATAAAACCGCCAAAATTAGAGGTATGAAGATAAAATTTGCTACGTACATCCCCCTAGGCAGTGTCATTGCTGTGCCAGAAAATTAAGGTGAAACGCCTACTTTTACGCCCACCTCCCATATAACGTTTTACCTAAAATTCATATAATTTCTCTATTAATAAAGATTTTGCAATGACAAAGGGCTATATTGAAACACCTAAGTTGTACTCATTCACAAAAATAACTTTGACACGCCTACTATAACGCCCACTTTTCACGTAATTTACCGTTAATGAAATTTAAAAGCTCATAAAACCGCCAAAATTTGAGGTATGGTGCTCGCTACTTATATCCTTCTAATCAATGTAATTGTTGTGCCAAAAAGTTTAGGTGATACGCCCACTTTAACGCCTACCTCCCATATAACGGTTTATCTTAAATTCATGTAATTTCTCTATTGAAAAAGTTTTGGGAAAATAAAGGACTATATTGAAATATCTAAGTTGTGTTTATTAGCAGAAACTTTATTGACACGCCTACTTTAATGCCTACTTTCATTGAAAGACTACATTTACAAAAGCACTTTAGTAGCATATCGAAGTTATAAAGGGTGGTTAAATTTTAAGGACCGATGTTGAATTCAAATAAAACACAAATTATTATTATTATTATTATTATTCAATTATGTATTTAACAAAATATCGGCCAAATGGCCCCCCCATTCTTGGCGCCACTCCTCTATCTGATGGTCCAAATTTTCAATGACAATGTTGATGCTCAATTGTTGGGCATGATGATGAGGCGAGGTTGACTGCTCTTTTGCCACACTATCGCAAAAACCAGCAGTGGTTCCCATTCAATTTTATACAGACCTGTTTTGCAGAAATTTAAATATTCTTTACAATTATCCCGATTGTGGACGAATTTGAACGATTTTGTTGATCAAAAGAATTACGAAGTGCACAAAATGCATTTTGATTTGAACGCCCATTTTAATAAAAAATCTGAATAACTTTAAAGCGTTGCTCATTTGCGTATATTTCCACGAATAAAATTAAGTAAGTTTGAGACTGAGAAATGTCAAATGAAATTCAGAAAACAAATTTAAAGTCTACGTGTAGTTCACCTTCAACATGGGCCCTTAAAATTTAGCCAGCCTCTACAAAGAAAGTGATACATATTTTATTATAAAGAGATTATTCCATAGCGATTAACAAAATAATAAATAATGTGCTTTAAATGTACACAAAATTGGTGGTGGGTATAAAAGATTCGGCACAGCCGTATATAGTGCTCTTACTTGTTATTTACTAGCTTTGACTCATTTAGGTTTTAAATCATGTATTATATTTTCAAGTCAACTCATTTCTTTTGTTATCCTTAGAAGCTGAAAAAATCGATTTTCATTAGTAAATTATAGGAAAAAATCGAACAGTACATTTCGCACCAGCTTGTATTTTTCGGAGGCCAAATTAAGGCATACGAATGCGATTAAAATTTTAGAATTTTTATTAAAATTTTTATACGGAAAGCAAGGAAAAATTTAACCCCCATTATTAATAATTTTTGATTCTTTCTTATACATGTCTAGCAAGAGAGTTTCGCCAACTATTTGTACTTATCTGTTCTATTTTATACTCACATTAACTTAAATGTGGTACATATTGTGACTTTTTACCTTAAGGTATAGGACCTCACTTGGACAAGAAAAATTAAAAAAAAAAAAAAACAAAAGATTAGAGTTTTGGGATAAATTGACCCATAAGCAGGAGGAACATTAGAACAATACAAAAATCGAATTTTGTAGAAAGTTTTCGTTGGTTGAACACTTCAAGGAAGCAGAAAGGACACTAATCATTAATCAGTCATCACCCCCATCCCTAACCACACGTTCAGAAACTATCAGGCTTGACTGACGGATTCTGTGTGTCATCAAAAGAATTACACAAAAAAAAACTATTTTTTTCATATTAATTGCCATTAGCTAATGAACGGTGGCGTATGATTAATAAACAGTTTTTTAATTAATTATCACGTATACGATATACTGTTCTACTAAACTGGTACATAATTATATTGTAAACGAAACAGTATTATGCAATTTAATTTCAAAGACCCTGTTTAATATATTAATTATTTTTTACTTATTATTATATATTTTAATTTAAAAATTACAAAAACAAAAGTGATTTTATTATAATATATTTTGTGTCAACAGGATTATGCGATAGACGTAGAAGTACATCACTTTTTTCAACAAAACCCGGATCAGTCTGTCAACATGAATAGAATTTCGTAAAAAAACATTTGTTTTCATCAATAAAATTTTTACAAAATATTTGAATTATCTGTATACTTTGTTACCAAAATTTTTGGAGATTTTAAATATTAAAAAAAAAAATAATCATCATAATCAATAAATCCTTTAAACACTTATTTTTGATTTTCTTATGCAAATTAAAAATTCATAAAGTATTTATTGAACAATTGTGTTTAAAATAGTTTCTTTAGTTTATAAATACTTTGGCTTAGAAAACTCTTTCTTCAGATACACTTTCTTTACACCTACTCTAGAGTGTGTGTTTCGCATACATCAATTTGTTTATCCCATAAACAAATATTGACAATGAAAGAATGTAATAGAATTTATTTCACATAATTTTATTCTGTTTTTTTCTCCTCCCTGTCTTCTGCAAAACGTGAAAAAGTTCTTTGGTTGCTGTGGTGTGACACTGTATTTATATTAAATTGATATTTTATTGTCTTCGTACGACTGTTTGAGTCAAATTATCCATTTCTCACATAATCGTATGTACGAATCTCTTAAAAGTATGCAACATAAAACTTGTGCTGCTTCAATTGTAACCGCCCACGAAAGAAAGATGGTGAACTAAATATTAAAGTTTTGAATCGTTTTCTTTGCAAAAACTATTTATTTGCTGTTGTTGTTGTTGTATCAGAATCACATGACTTTGAAGTCACATAGTAAAATTATGTCCACAATCGGTAAATATTTTTATAAATAAGCGTAAAGTTATAACAATAATTACACTATGCTAGTTGAAAAACAGACAAGCCGAGCACCTGGCGTTTTAACATAATTCGGGTACGCTGAATCCAGTGGTGCCCGCGGTTTTTTAAAATTGGCTCTGGTTTTCGAGATATACCGTTATTTCAAAAATGGAGGAGGTTGCACAACATATGTTCGCGTAACTCAAAAACGCTTTAGCTTATTGAAAAAACTTAAAAACCCGAAATTCCACAATAAAATTTCCTTTATATCCGCAGTCGTTTTAGAAACATATTTTTTTTTTTTTTGAAAAAAAAATTGATTTTTTTATCAAAATTTCGAAATTTTTGTTTTTAAAAATTCATAAAAAATTAAAAAATGCAGCATGGCTTCTAATTTTTTGCAGACATATAAAAAATGAAGCTGATAACAAAACAAGTCATAAATCTTTAAAATCTGTTAGCAACTTTTGATTTTATTCACAAAAGTCGACAAATTTTAGTTAATTTAAGAATTTCATAAAACGCAACGCCCCTAAGGGATGGTAATAAAGGGAAAGAATAATTTGAGAAAATGTTAAAAACAAGAAACATTGGAGGTCGGTCATACATTTTATCCCCCTAGGAGTGAATCCTATGCCTTAGAAACAAATGATGGGAATGAAAAATAAAGTTTCGCTGGTAATTTGGCCCGTCTAGGGGTATCTCAGGCGCTGCAGGTGCAAAATTTAAGGCTAGAATTCTACGCGTATAAAAAACAAAGTTCCAAACAAAATAAGATATTAGTGATTAAAGTCTGTCTACAACTTTGATTTTTTCATAAAAGATGAAATTTTTTAATTTTTTATAATAACCAAACTAAAAAATTTGTGTTGTTAAGTAGCTAAAGTTGAAGTTTTTATTTAGAAATTTATTCTTCTTCCTCCTGCAGATTCCAACATATGTCCCCTAGTAGCGAATAAAGTTGTTTGCAGCTATACCAGCGTTCGAGCCTGTCTGTTTCTTGGTGAAATCTCTCGCCATGTTCATCAGACTCGGCTGGTGATTGTTCATTAAATTTTTCGGCATGGTAATGCAAAAAATTTATTTTCAATGGCATTCTAATGTTTAAGTTTTTAAATGCGGTTAGCATATCTTTGATTAAAATTCGCCAGTTTTCAGACCGATGATTTCCTAATACATTTTCTATTACTGATTTCACACAATTCCAGGCCAATAGCTCGATATCATTCAATGCAACCTCAAATTGATGGTCCTTCATAAGACGAATGTCCGGTCCATTAAGAATTCCTGTAAAATAAAAACATTATGAAATGAAATATAAATCTAATTTAATCAAGTAGTTAGAGTTCATACCTTCTTTTACTTTCATGCCGCTTAATCGTGGAAAAATTCGATGCAATTCGGTGCATGACGGTTGATACATTGAAGTAGCTGGTCCACCCGCTTCAACAGAATTAATTATTGAGGGAATATGTTCTGTTGGTATATGGCTATCCGGAACAGGAATTTTATCAGAATGTGGCAGCGGAAATCGAGCATATGCTGTTTCAGTGTTCAGTGTTTTCTTCTGTTCATACCCGCTGTATTATTTATGCACGCATAACACTCATCTTTAACATGAACTATGGGATCTCTCCAAATCGTTGGAACACCAAATGGCATGGCGTCTTCATGTTTTCCCCACTTATTTAAATGGTAAATGCAGTGTGTACACACTATTGATGGTGTCCAACTCTTACCATGTATAACACTTAAAGAAAAATATAATTCATACTAGGTACTTGTTTCAGTAGTGATTTTACGGCGACTTGGCATATTTTAATATTTCCCACACACATAAAAAAAGTAATTAAACTGTAAACACGCCTCAATTTTAGATATTTCAATATAACTGATTGGATTCAAGACTGTCAAAGGCTTTTAACTTCACTAATCACTTCCGCAAGCACTTTCCATATGATAGTGAAGGGGTTGAGGAACTCTTATTTATACTGTAATTGTTTTAATCAAAGTACCTGTCGAGACCTTCATGACCATGTTTTGTAAAAAAAACACCAGGACGAATAATATTTCTACCTGTTCCAGGTATAACAATAGAATATGTTATTTGAGTTTTTTACAAGACCGATTAGTGTGGTTTTGACTGCACAATAAAATACCGATTTGTGTGGCTTTTTAAGCACAATAAAATACAAAGGTGTAAGCATTAATGACTTTATTTCTTAATTCTAATAATTTTTGAATCGGTAACTCCACTTCTTAGGGGGGCTCCCATACAAATATTGCGTTTTATGAAATTCTTAAATTAACTAAAATTTTTCGACTTTTGTGAATAGAATCAAAAGTTGCTAACAGATTTTAAAGATTTATGACTTGTTTTGTTATCAGCTTCATTTTTTATATGTCTGCAAAAAATTAGAAGCCTTGCTGCATTTTTTAATTTTTTATGAATTTTTAAAAAACAAAAATTTCGAAATTTTGATAAAAAAATTAATTAAAAAAAAAAAAAAAAATGTTTCTAACACGACTACGGATATAAGAAAGAAATTTTACTCTTCTTAAAGGAAATTTTATTGCGGAATTTCGGTTTTTTAAGTTTTTTCAATAAGCTAAAGCGTTTTTGAGTTACGCGAACATATGTTGTGCAACCTCCTCCATTTTCGAAATAACGGTATATCTCGAAAACCAAAGCCAATCATAAAAAATCGCGGGCACCACTGGATTCAGCGTACCCGAATTATGTTAAAACGCCAGGTGCCCAGCTTGTCACGAAAAAAAGAGTGTAAATTTCTTGCACAGTGTCATTAATTATAATGTAAATACAGTCAAGATATTTTTAAAAAGTATTGATAGTGATATTGGTTTAAATTAAGAAAACATTTTAATTAGATCAAAATTTTTTAATTAAGACCTAAATTAAAGATTTTTAGTGGTCACGTGTATTTCATTAAATATTTGCCTAATGTGTATAAAACTTTGTTCTTGTTGGAATGTTGTTGGCTTATTGCCTTACACAGAAAAAATTAAATTCAGATTAAATAACTTAATTTACAGAGTTAAATAATCCTTTTTTAATTAGGACCGCCAATAAAATTATAAATTCAAACAAAAAAAAAAAATTTAGAAAAAAATCACTTTTTTCCAATATAATTTTATTTAAAACAAGATCCAAACATAATAGTAGTAAAAAGAATAAAAAACTAAATTATAGAAAACTAAGTAAATTAGTTTTAGGCAAGTGTTTGTTTGAACAGATTTTAAGAATAATTTTTTCTGTGTATAATAAAATAAAGGGAATATTCGAATAGTTTATGCAACGAATGTTTATTTGAATTTGATAATGCTGCTAAAAGTAAATTTATATGACAATGTTTAATAGCATGTTAAATTTCAATTTATCATATAAATATGTCTGGCTTTAAATGTTGGTACTCAGACGTCTAGGCTTTAGCAAGTAAAGGCTAGCATGTATGTATATCTGCCTAAATTTCAGATCTCTATAGGAAGCATGTGTAAAAAATAATCTTAAAATTTGCAGCCAACTTGACGCAGCTTAAGGAAATGTAAACGGAGTTTTTGACAGTTGTTGCCCAATGCAAGGGACGTTATTACACTTAGTGGAATCTTGTTACCATCGACTACTAAATTTAATGTTCTGAAAGAAATTTTAAGCATTTCCTATTTATTTTTGAATATTCACATATTTTTTTTTTTTATTTGTTTGAATATATATAAAAAAAATTGCCCATTTAAAAAAAATATTTTTTAAAAAACATATATTTAAATAAAATTTTTTTTTCATATTTTTTTTTGGAAAGATTGAAGAAATAAGTATCAAAACTATATGGGACAAATTTTGCTGAGAGCAATAGGTAATAAGTTACAGGGATAAGAAGGAACACCTACTTGGCCAAAATGACAAATTTTGACCCCCTATATCTCAGAGAGTTCTTGACCGATCTTATTAAAAATTAGTATCTGAGCTAGTATTTAATAGGACTAGCGTTGGTGCGAATTTCATCCTGATCGGAAGACATTGATTTCAAAAGTTGGTACACTTGTTGGTACAAAAGTTTAAAAAATATTTTTTTTTCGTATAGAGATAAACAAAATTTCGTTTCTGAAATTCAAGTAGAATTGCACTTGTTTTTAAGATGTAACAAGTTTTCAGTTTTTTTTTAATTTTGTGCATCTGATTTTGTGATTTTGTTGTGGCATAATATTATTAAATTTATAAAAATGTATTTAATATCTAAATAAATAAGATTTAGTTATTTCAAAACTAAGTTTTATGTATGTATTTATAACACACATTTACTACTGCCAATTCGTCGAAAAAACACACCTGCTGACATTTGATTAAAATTTTTTTTTATAAGTCTTTGATAGTTTTTATGTATAGGAGGTATGTCTATGTATGTTAAGATTTCCTTACAAATTTTCATAAAACAATTTTTAGCAATTACAGGAAACAATAATTATCTAGTTTTTTGACCTTTTTTAATTTAAATATTAACTAAAATTATTTAAGCTCGAGGTCTTTTTTTTATGAATAATTAATAAAAATTAAATATATTATTTAAATTAATTAAAAGACCTCGAGCTTAAATAATTTTTGTTAATTACAGGAAACTTTCAATTAAAAATTTTCCATAAAACAAAAATTTGCTATAGGAAACGTTTCTCAAAACAATAAATTTTTTATTAGATATTTATCAAAAACAAAAATTTTCTGCAGTAAATTCATCGATTTAAAAACTAAAATTGTTTTGAAAAATTTATTGATTTAATTCTCTGTAAAAAAATTTATTAATTTAATTCTCTATGAAAAAATTATCGATAACAAAAATTTTATTATATAAATAAATTTTTATTTTATTGTTGAACTTAAATGTTTTAAAGACTTTATTATTTTTATTCTGGCTCAGTTCATTTTAATACTAAATTTCTAATCATTAAATGGAGAAATCAATTTTTATTTGTGAAAATAAAAGAATATACTGGAAAAGCAAGTTTTAATACCAACACCAGTCGAGTGGAATTCATTTTCGAAACCAGCTACAGTTTCATCATCAGCACTCTTTGATCGGAATGACTCAGTGTTGGATGTAAATATCATCTATTTAACTCACAAGTTTATATTAAAATTGATTTTGTAAATAAACTTCACATACAATTTATGTTAATGTGAATTATATAGAAATCTACAGATAATAAAAATTTTACTAAGAAAATTAATCAATAAACATTTTTTTTAAAGAAAATAAATCAATAACGAAATGAATCGTTAAAAAGAAAATTTATGTAGAAAATTAATCGGTAACAAGAGGTTTTCTATAGAAATTTTCGTTAAAATACTGATCGACAAAATGAAATTGTTACATGCAATCTTTTGTTAATATACACATAAATACTTTCCATAGAAATTCTTTCGATAACATAAATTTTTAAGAACATTTATATCGACGACAAAAATTTTCTATGAAAAAATTATATTTATAGAGAGATATTAAATAACATTTTAATTTTATACAAGTTTCATCAATAATAGAAATTGTTAATAGAAAATAGAAAATTAATTATTAACTAATTAATTAAGAATATAGAAAATTAATCGATAACATACGTTTTTTTATAGAATATTTATCGATTACAATTCTTTTTTAAAATATAACGATACCAAATTTTTTTAACAAAATTTTTAGGTAACAAACATTTTTTATAAAATTAATCGATTACCAAATCTTTCTATAGCGATTCAATCGAAAACAACAATTTTTTAAAAAAATTGTCGATAACAAAATCATTAATAAATAACAAAAATCTGTTAAAGAAAGTTAAGTTATAACAAAAATAGCTTATAAAAATCAGTAAATAACAAAAATCTTTTATGTAAAATAAATAAAAAAAATCTTCTATAAACAAATCTATTGATACCAAAACTGTTTTAGAAAATCAAGCGACAACAAAATCTTTTTATAGAACTAAATCAATATCATGAATGAACTAATGAATAATCATGAAATGTCTATTAAAAATAAATGGAGAAAAAAATCTTATATAGAAATATTATCGATAACAAAATCTTGTTTTTAGAAAATTAATCGATAACTAAAATTGCTTGAAGAAAATTTATTAGTAATAAAAATTTTCTATAGACAAATTATCGATAACAAAAATCTTCTATAGAAATTTATCGATTACAAGATTTCCCAAAGGAGTTATGGATAAATCTCCATAACTTAAAAGTTTCTTTAAAAACTTTATCGCTTACAAATCCTTTTTTAGTAAATTAATCGATAACTAAAATTTTCTGTAGAAAATTTATCGATAACTAAAATTGCCTGTAAAAAATTAATCGATAACTTAAATTGTCTGTAGAAAATCAATCGATAACAAAAATCTTATATAGAAAATTAATCGATAATAAGAATTGTCTATAGAAAATAATCGACAAAAAAATTTTGCCTATAGAAAAATGTATCGATATCAAGAGAATTTCTATAGAAAACTCTATCGATAAGAAAATTTGTTTCAGAATATTATTTGATAACAAAGTATTTTACTTTTTACTATCTAAAATTAATCGATAAAAAATTCTTTTATAAACCAATTTATTAATAACAAATTTTTTTTTTTTTAATTTATGGAAAACAAAATCTTTCAATAGAAGATTAATCGATAACAAAAATTGCCTTTAGAAATTTTACTTTAGAAAATTTTAATTTAGAAAATTAACTTTAGAAAATTTTACTTTAGAAAATTTACTTTAGAAAATTTTACTTTAGAAAATTTAATAGGTTTCTATTTATTCTATTGCCGCTTTCGGTTGTTGTTTGTCTTCTATTAAAAACTAGAAAAGCCCGGCGCGCGTTGCTACGCCCCTTAACGAATAAAAATGCATTCTGAATTTTAATTGAATATCAAGTGCAAAAACCTAAAAATTATAACTTTTTTTTATGGGCGTGGCACTGCCCACTTTTCTAATCACGAAATTGTAAAGTCATGACAGCTCAATATGTGTGCAAATTTTCAGAAAAATCGGTCAAGTGCAAGAAGCTAAAAATGATAACTAATTTTTTATGGGCGTGGCCCCGCCCACTTTTTTCCACCCATAAACACTCCCTGGTATGTGTACAACAACCAAAGTTTGAGTCCGATCGGTTTTACAGTTTCGGAGTCTATAGCTAACACACAAACACACACAGAGTTTCACTTTTACATATATAGATTTATAGATAACAAAACGTTTTCGAAGAATTTGTTAATAAATAGTTTAATACACTATGACATCAATGTTTTTTCTGTAAAGACAACCAAATTGTTAAGTATTAGTAAATTACATCACTTTTCTTTCTATAAAGACAACAAAATTGTTAAATATTAATAAATTATTAATTGTTTTCTAAAATTTGGACTCTAGAAGTTGCCATAAGAGGAAATCGGAATCTTTTATCAATAAGACCTATAATTTCTCATTTTATATTATTCATTAGCTTACTCGTTTCCAAAAGTACATTTCTAAAGATTCTTCATTATACCATCAATAAATTTTTCGAAAAAGACGCCGGCAATCAGTTTAAATTTAACTTTATACTAACACACATTATAAATTTTTTGCAACCACATAACGACACTCATACAAAGTGTTACATTCATTTTACATTGTAAAACGGAAACTACTTTAGACACTCTAACGGTACATTACATCAAAGACGTACAGTTTCATTCCTACATACTACCCACACATACTCACACGCAAGCGTGACCAAAGATGGTGTTAAGACCTTTTGAGATGCCACGTAAATTGCTGTAGCAAAAAAAGTGGAAAAATGCGAATTTATACCAATGACAAAAACAATGGTATTAGTAGAGTATAGCACACGTACTTTTACTAGCTGCCGCATACATGCACTCCCACACAAACGCATATACACATATACAGAAAAAGTAAAAGAAGAATTAAACCCTAATGGCGGAAATGTGACATTCAACATTGAGCAACGGAAACTTAAATTGAAAAGCACGTACTTTTACTCGTATACAAAAATGAAACGTACATAAAAATATACACACACATACACATACGTATATGTATGGACATAAAAATTATTACATACATGTGTGTTCAATGTACTGTACATATGAAATAACCAAAATGTATGAATGAATGGCCATCCATTAACGAACACAAACACAAATGCAATTTAATTGCAGTCTTAACTTAAAAGCATTACAAAAAAACTTTCTACCAAAATGCCACAAACATTGAACAAAAATATTTTCTCGCTCGTCGTATCAAATCCTTTTGTTTAAGTCTCTCATAGAGTTGAGATTTTATGGCGGTTTGTTATGGGGCGATTTTATAAAGGAATTTCATAAAATTAATGCTTCTGCGAGAGTTTATATTTGTGTGATATTTATGGTAATTGGCATTAATATATGAATGTCTTATTATTCATAAGACGGTAAGTTTATATATCTGCTGATGTGGTGCTTTTGGCTATAATTTTTAGAGAGATTTTTTTTTTTCAGTATTAATTATTGATGAGCTGATGATATGTATGTTCGCATCAACGCATACACACATTTGTTCTCTAGTTTAGAGTTTATTTTTTCAATTTATTTAATTAATAATTTTTTTATCGTAGTAAGAATTTTATTAGCCATAATTGTTTTCTTAGTTATAAATATGCGTATGTTTTAGTATTGCAGAAAGACTACGACTAAAGTCGAATGACCTATAACTATTTATCGGTCTTTCTGTCTTTTATTATCCTCGATTTTCATTGTTTTTTTCATTAATTTTTATATTATGTTGTGCTGTTTAATATTTAAGATATTCATGTGAAACTTTTTATACAAAAGCTTAAACGCTTAATGTGATCACGGTTCTATGCAAACTTTAATTTCAATATTAACATATCAAAAATTTAAATAATCACTTATAAAACAAAAATTCAGAATTTATAAGAACTTTTTTAAAATTATTTGAAATTTTTTAACAAAAATATATTTTGTATCTACAGTCCAAATATTACAAATAAAAAATTAGAAACGAACTCTCAAGCTAAAAGTGAATTGCAGATAGTATTAAGCACAAGGTAATAACTGGAGTTTCATTCAATAAAAATATATTTTACCAACTGCCTTAATTGTAAACTGCAAATAACAGTTCCTTTGTAAAAAAATATATTAAAAATAAAAACAAATTGAAATTTTTTATTCATGTTTTCAATTAAAATATTAAATTTAAAAAAGAAACTGTGATTTGTATTTTAAAAACAGATAGTAAAATTCATGTCTTGTCGATAATCTCTTAAGCTTGAGCATGACGATCGCCAATAACTCTGTTTAAAAGCAACTGGTACAACAGTGGTGATATTGCAGTTGATTGCTTGGAGGACCTCATTCTTCTTTATACTGTTTATTATTTAACTCATTCGCGGACAGTTCAATTTTGTGTGGTCTCATTATGGGGCGCAGACTGTATCTTTGGATTTACTGAAGATAAATAATCCGGGACTGGAGCAAAATACTAAGAATTAATAATAAAACCATATAATGTGCAGTTTTTTAATAATTTAATCTGATGGTAATTGCCGTCATGTCCTAGGCAAACCACATTTTAGTATCACAGGACTCGGCGGGAAGACCCGTCTTGACGGCTTTAACCGTCATGTCCTATTTTGTTACTCAAAATTTACATGCTGTGACAAAACGGGAGATGCCGTCAGAATTAAAATGAATTGTAGTTGAACAAAAGAAACATTTTTTTTATTAAAATTAAGGTAATTAAGTAAGTTTTACGCAAAAATTATACAAATTAAAGTTATAACACAAAATTCATTTATTTACGATTCAAAATTAGGACGTTGGTAAAAAAAATTCAAAAAACTTAAAAAAAAAACTTGTCTTAACCATGGTAATCTTCAAAACATTTCCCAGGACAGAGAGCAGTTTTGGAAGGGCAATTTTTGCATCTATATGATGTTTCCTTACGGACCTTTGCTTTTTTGCACTGGGTACATCTTAAATAAATTGTCTTCCTCTTTCTATTATCAGTTGCAAGAGGTATTTTCTCGATAAAATGTTGGCTTTGCATGAAATTAGTATGTGTTATAGAAGATCTACTGTTTCCTCCATGAACTGGTCCCATTGATACTAACTCCTTTCCAGAGTGTATGGATTCCGGCAATCGTATTAAAGATTTGATCAGTTTGTTTCTAAAATCTATAAATGATATTTTGAATCAGTTTTTATTTGAAAAATATAGTAGGAGTTCCAGACTGCTACGTCCAATAAGTGAAATATAAGTTTTTTATACCAGCGAATAGTTTTTCTCGGTGACGAATAGTAAGATATCATTTGATCCATTTTGTCAATTCCTGACATAAAGTTATTATAAGTGATAATCTCCTGTGGTTTTAAAACATCACATCCCCACTTTGTAGTAGTTTTAACTAGTTTGGGGTGATTTGCAGTCGTTATGCACAGTACTTCACGCTTATCACGCCACTTAGATACATAAACTTGGCCTTGACGACGCCATCTATATTCACCTCTAGAAAGTTTTACACCCGTAACAGCTTTCGGATTTCCTTTACGGTTTGCACGCAGTGTTCCTGTAATGTGTGTTTTATATGATAACAGAGTTTTAGAAAGTTCGACGCTATTGTAAAAGTTGTCCATTATTAGATGGTGTCCTTTATTTGTGTATGGAGACATTAAACGATGAACAATATCTCCAACTTTAGACGTTTGATTCTTTTCTACTGCTCCCTGGTATATTTCTATATTCAAAACATATCCATCGCTTGATGTAAGCTCATACAATTTTATTCCATACTTGGCTTTTTTACCTTTTATATATTGCCGGAAATGGAGTCGTCCCCGGTGTAGCAAAAGGGATTCATCCAAAGCAAGGTATTCTTTAGGGTAGTAGGCTTTTTGGAAACTTTTTAAAAAAAGATCTAGCAATGGCTTTATTTTCTTTAGTTTTGTTTCATCGTTTCTTTCAGAAGAGCAGCTCAAACAGCGTAGTAACTGTTCAAATCTCAGCCAGTCATTGTGTTACGAAATACCGGATGGTAATATAGTGGATCACTTGAAAACATATCACGAATCTTAGGTGCTTTGATTTGGCCTTGCAGCAAGCAAAGGCCAAGGAACTGAAACATTTCTTCATTACAGGTAGGCTTAAAAATAGCGAAGCGTGCATTTCGAGTATGTGGACGACTATTAGAGCATAGGTTGGAGCCATATATATTCTTTGAACTTACTTATTTTGTAATTATATCCGATGTAAATATCGCGTCGAAAATATTTCTTGGAGTACAATCCTTATCACCATCAATTTTTACCCCAGAGTTTGTTAAATTAAAATTAAACTGAGGTATTTCTATCGTGTCTTCTAGCCACTCATCTCCTAATTCTATTTCCAGGCAAGGCTCATCCTGCTCTTCTGATTCTGAGCTGATTTCAGAGTCACCATCCTCACCTACGTCATCTTTTGAAAGTATTGTTTTGTCACAAAGTATAATATTTACAGGTACATCTGAAGACTGAGATTTACTGCAAGTAGAATTTTTTCCTTTACCTGAGATTTCTTCGGAATTTTCTCCATCAGGTTCATAATTTGGATCACTGCCGTACTCTCCATCATCGCTGAAAGGATCACTTGGAGATTCATCGCCAGAATCAACTTCGTCGAACAGTTTCAAAACTCTATCTCTCTCTTTGCTGTATTGGTCCATTTTTCTATAAAAATTCACTACGTAAATAAATACAGACGTCTTTATTTATTATAATTTTTTTTTAATTTAAGAGTTGCACGGTTTTCTTTATTTTTCTTTCTAAAATTTACTCACCTTTACCAGCAAATTTATTTGCTTCTATTTATCAAAAAGCCACAAATGCCACTGGACACAAATAAAATATAAACTGAAACCTAACGGGATATGCCGTCTTGCTTTTTCTTATGTGTACTGAATCGCAAAATGTGTTTGCAAAGTAAACTGGCCGTTACTTTTTGTTCTATGGCACATAGCAATAAATTTATTGGGACATTTGTAAAAATAAACTATAATTTTACATTATCTTTACTGCGGTAGATACCGACTTGTCCCAATAATACAAAAAACTACTGACGGTATATGCCGTCATGTCCCAGTATTTTTCGCTATTTTTGACGGCATATGCCGTCTTGTCCGCGAATGGGTTAAATTTATCCATAAGATCATTAGAACAATGCTAAAAGTCGATCACAGAAATTGTAGAATACATTAGGACAAGGAAGCAGAAAGAACAATAATTATTATTTTGTCATCATCCTCTTCCCACGTTTAGAAACCATCAGGTTTGGCTGACGGATTCTGCGATTTATCCAAAAGAATTATACAACAAGTAAGAGCACTATATTCGGCTGTGCCGAATCTTTTATACCCACCACCAATTCTGTGTACATTTAAAGCACAATATTTATTATTTTGTTAATCGCTTGGAATAATCTCTAAAATAAACATCACTTTCTTTGTAGAAGGTGGTTAAATTTTAAATTTAAAACAGGTCTGTATAAAATGTTAGAATATCTATGAATGCCTTCTTAATTCGTGAAATGAGAAGCATTCCTGTTTTTCACGATAGTGTGGCAAAAAAACAGTCAACTTCGACTCATCATCGTGCCAAACAATTGAGCATCAGAAATGTTATTGAAAATTTGGACTATCGGATCGAGGTGTGCCGTTGAGGTCGCGGGGGCCATTTGGCCGATATTTTGTTCCACACATAATTGAACCATACAAACATTATCATTAAAAAAGAAATGATAATAATTTCCTAAATAATTTGTGTTTTATTCAAAATCATCAATCGGCCCTTAAAATTAACCCACCCTTTATAACTTCGATATGCTGGTAAAATGTTTTCGTAAATTAAGTGTTTCAGTGAAAATGGGCGTTAAAGTAAGCGTGTTTATAAAATTTCTGCTAATAAACACAATTTAGATATTTCAATATAGTCCGTAATTCTTCCAAAATATTTATTCATTGAGAAATTATATGAATTTGAGATAAGGCATTGTATAGGATGTGGGCGTAAGAGTCGGCGTGTCACCTAAATTTTCTGACAATAACATTGACTAGAAGGATTTCCGTAGCAAATTTTATCATCATACCTCTAATTTTGTCGGTTTTATAAATTTAAATTTCATTAACAGTAGATAACGTGAAAAGTGGGCGTTATAGTAGGTGTGTCGAAGTTATTTATGCTAATAAATACAACTTATAAATTTCAATAAAGTCCTTTATTATTCGATTTGTAGAGAAATTATAAGAATTTGAGAGCAAACGTTGTATAGGAGGTTGGCGTGTCATATTTATTTTCCGTCAAAAGAAAACCTTTGACCAAAAAGCAATTCCTGCAAAATTTCAGAATCGTAGATCTAATTTTGCCACTCTTATTAGGTTTAAAATTTTGAACATACTGAAAAATACACTGCGCGGTATAAATTTTCGTACATTTTGATCTCTAACTCCCTTCCTAATGCATGCATTTAGGCAATATTTAGGTAGATATATTGTTTTTGCTCAGGTAGTTTATATTTGGAGTTTCATGACTCATACGTAGATGCTGGTGGACACAACTCCATTTTATTCGATGTTGGAAGGACATGGTTCTTTCGACCTACTCTTGCATTACGAGCTATAACTTTCTTCCTTATATTCCGATTTAGCCAATTTTCTATTCTAAACAAACCTTGTGTATAAGACATATTCTGGCAAAATTTGAGCCCACTAGCTTTTTCGATGGGACGTCTATCGTGCTTTTAACAGACGGACAGACGGACGGACATAGCTAGATCGTCATAAAATAAAACCCCGATTAAGAATATATATATACCATTTTTTTGGTTGCGGGTATAAAAACTAAAATACTTAAAAAAAACACTTTACAAAAAAATTTGTTTAGCTCTTTTACTAAAATTTTGCAAAAAATATTTGACCTTGTGTCACAAAAATTGGTCTGGTGATCACGCTCGGATCGTCCCGGGTATACAGTGGGGTATAGGGGTATAGAGGAAAGTTTTATCTACTAAATGATGCTAATTTCTTTTTGTTATCTTATGTTTTCTAGAAGTTATGGTGTATTAAAAAAAGGAATTTAGGAAAATTTAGACCTAAAGATAAAAAAACAATTATTTCTAAGCATTATAAACTATTTATTTTCATGTACTAATGGCTAACAAATTTTAAAATTATACAAAACTTATTTCGTTTGAAAATCTTTTAAAAGTAAAATGTTATAGAACTTTAAAAATCAAAATCTTACTAATAAGTTTCCCGTTTTAGCAAAATGCTGAGCATGTCTATTTTGAATCACCCTGTGGCCATTAAAAATTAACCACCCTTTACAAAAGAATAGATAAATAAAAAAAAATTTAGTCAAAATATGTATTTTAAATATTCAAATACTTATTTTAAATCTACTGATGCACAGTTTTTTTAATATTTTTAAATCTTAAACCTCATAAGACTGTGTGTACAACTATATGTAAAGTTGGGCACAAATCATTACTCTAGTTAATTTTTGTCAACAAACTTCGGTCATTTTCGTTTTCACAAACCCCTATAAAATTCCTTTGTAGTTTGGGCAAAAAAATGTTACTAGAGTCATCTAGTGTTCTACGTGATGTTTAGCAAAGACATCATCCTCAGTGTTTGCAAAATGTAGTGGCGCCTTCAACAGATGTCGCCATCTGCAATGAATAAATGCAAATGAATATGACTAATATATTTTTATAAAAATTAAAAAAAAAAGTGGACGTGGCACATTTATTTTCCGTTATAACGAAGACTTTGACCAAAAATCCATGTTTGCAAAATTTCAGAACCGTACATATAGTTTTGTCAGTTTTATTACGTTTTAAATTTCAAATATACACTGATCGGTATAAATTTTCGTACATTTTGACCTATAACTCCTTTTTTAATGCATAGATTTAAGCAATTTTTGGGGAGAAATATTCTATTGACTCGAGAAATATATATCCGAAGTTTCATGACTCTACGTTTATCCGTTTGGACACAATTCCATTTTATTCGACGTTAGAAGGACACGGTTTTTTCGACCTACTCTTGCTTTTCGAGCTATAACTCTCTTCCTAATATTCCGATTTAGCCCATTTTCAATACCAAACAAACCTTGTCGGACAGACGGACAGACGGACAGACGGACGGACATAGCTAGATCGTCATCAAATCAAACCCCGATTCAGAATATATATACTTTATGGGGTCTAAAATGGATATTTCGATGTGTTACAAACGGAATGACAAAATGAATATACCCCCACCATTTTTTTGGTGGCGGGTATAAAAAGAAAAATTTTTTTCCTATTCACTATCATTAGCTAAGGAACTATGGCGTATGATTAATAAACAGTTTTGGAATTATTTATCACGTATACGATATACTGTCTCACTAAACAGATACATAATTGTACTGTAATCCAGCAAAAAAAACTATGACAAAAAAGTGAAAAGTGAATTTGCAGGGTTTCAACTGGTGACGAAGTGAGAAAATTAAGGTGAAAACACTAATGATTTTAACATTAGCGTGCCATTGAAGGTCACGTGTATACATGAATATTTTAATGAACTGCACTATATTTTAACACGTGCACAGAACTCATGCATACACAGAGAAAACAGATTCGTTCTGGCAACCGAATTTGTTGCCAATCGAATTCATTCGGTTCCACGTACTAACTCTCAATTCGTTTATAATAACTGAAAATTTTCTTTCTTAGCATCGTAAAAAAACTGTATTTGCTTCCAAATATATGATTGATGCAACGGAAATAAAATATTTAATTAGTGTTACCAAAAGAATAATTAGTCATCATTATCAGTTCTTCATTTGATCCAGGTAAATAAAAATAGAACACATTTTTTTAAATTATTTTTTAATATTTCATTTACTAATATAAAAACTTATTATACATATAAATATCTAAATACACATATATGAATACATTTAACTTCCAGAATAAAACTAAAAGCAGAAAATATTATTTTGATCTTCGTTTTTGTCGTGGTTTTTATATATATCGAGTGGATTCAAAGCATTTTGCATCCCCGGTGCAGCACCACTAAGTATGTTATTATGTATCTTTCAAATTTTCGCATTTTAGAATTAATTTTGTGTTTCTTTGGTTTCTTACCTTCATTAGAAAGTTTTCCAGCTTGCTGATTTCATTTTGTATCAAAAGTAATAATTGACATGTTTTTATATTTATTTTATTTTAAAAATTTTTTTCTCAATAAAATATATTAATTTTGGTTTTGATTTATGTAAATGTTTCACAATTCACAGAAAAATTGATTTTTTTTTTAAAGATAATATTTGTATTTAATGTTTGCAACAAATAATTATCACAAGTAACAGTTTTTCGTTTGTAAACACCGAATATAGCTAAACTGTATATATTTGTTTACTGTAAACGAATTGTAATAATACAAGTAACTAATAATTACTTGCGGTGACTAAAATTGCATTTTTGTTTAAAATAAAACATTGGCATAAAGGATTTTTTATTACATGAATTAATATTTAGTTGTGAACCCTAATTCAGATGATTAAATTCGGCTGAGATAAAGTGATTTAAATAAAAATCGTATTAATAAGGCTATTTAGTTGGGAGAACTAATTTAAATGTTCTGAGCAATAAATTTCTAACACTGTTATGTTTTTTCGTTTATAAATGTGTAATATCTGTTCTCGTTACAAATTTTTAATATTTGCAACACTATTTTTATTGTTTTAACAGTTTTCCAACCAATCTTTTTCCTGAGTGTATATGGTGAAAAGCATCCGCTGTTACATAAAGTAATTTTGTTTGTTTACATGAATTGTATAAGATATTTTGCATGATGTTGCATTCATTTTAAGGTACATCATTTCTGACAAATTGCTTCGCATTTAGGTAGTCATTTAGAATTATTGTTTTTACGCAACTAATTTAGAAGTCTTTAATATGTAATTCGCTTTGCACTACTTACAAATTTTTTTTGCTGGAAAACTAAACAGTATCGTGCAGTTTAATTGCAAAGACCCTGTTAAATATTTACTTATTTCTTAATTATTATTAAATATTTTAATTTAATAATTACAAAAACAAAAGTGAAATTATTATAATATGTTTTATGTCAACAGAATTATACAAATGAAACGTCCCATATTTTTTTAATTTAAGTAAAGTTATTTTATGTTTATTAAAACTACTAAATTATGGAAATAGTTACAATTTACGGGTCCAATCGTTAAAGCCCGATGTGACAACCTTTTGTCTTGACTATTGCCTTCAAACTGTTACAAAATGAACTTAACGAGAGCTTTCAAACATTGTGTTTTCTCTTAAAAAAATGTATTAAGCAAAATGATCGTCTTTACCTTACTAAATACACTCACGAATGGTATGAAAAACTATAATGGTGTCGGTTTCTGTGAGCACCGAAAGACGTTGTTCAATTGTTTTTTGCGACCCTGGTATCAAAGTCAATGCGACTTATTATCCGAAAAATAATTTCGAAGCTGATTAAGAGACGCTAGCATGCAAACATTTCGATCGTAGACCATGGACGTTTTAGTAAGATTCAGTAATGCTTCATAGAGCCCGTGTGAGTCAATAGTTAAAAAACAGGTCCCACACTTCATTTTGTTCACATAATGGGTTTCGAGTTTGCCAGATGGAAATCCGGTGAACTATTCAATCTTTGCCTTATTTGTGAGCACTAGCAAATATTACAATATGCTTAAACCATTGTAGCAAATCGGCCTTTATATTTTAGAAAGCTAAATAAGCCCTATTCTTAACTTTTACTGGCAATATTTAGTTGGAAATATAAAATACAAATATTTTTCTTAAAACATTGAAATATCCAAACGCATAAATGAAAAGATAATAAAGAATTGTATTTCTTTTGCACCTAAACAAACCTTCGGACTTATTATTTCTTTTAATATCCAAGTGTTTTCATTTGCTTACTCTGTATTTTCCAGTCCTAGTAGCTGCTAAAAATCATGTTATCATATATTTTATTATCTGTAAAAGACACCACTATCTTAATTTTAATTAAAAGGTTCCTCTGTCACTTTATTCAGCATTCTCGCATATGGTTTTTGTATTACTGCCACTAATCAAATCAGCAGGAAACCATACTTGTGGCGAAACTCAAAAATTTCATTACAAAACTATAATAAATATTAAGGGAACTCGTTTAAAATATTATTTCTTAGTTGCACTAAGCAGGGCAACAAACGTACCTTGTAAATCAAGTGGTTTTGTTATCAAATTGAAAAATTTATGCAAAAAAAAGATAGAGTGGTAACTTTGGCTGTACCAGATCTTAATATACCCTTTACAAAAATAAAAATACGCAACTACATATAAGTTGATAGTAAAACAGTTTAACACTTGTTAAATTTTTGCTGTTGTTAATTCATGGCATGTTATAATGTTGGTATATGTCTTCTTGTTGTGTGTGATTATGCTTGTGAAGCGTACAGTAAACAAATGAAAAATTTCGATTTACATACATTTGTACACATAAACATACAAAATATACCAACTACAATAAAACAACAAACTTGTTTTTATATTTATATGTACATACACGTATACATACATATACACCTAAGTGTTTATCACCACCACCAGCTTTCGTTATTGTTTTTAAAATATAATTTTGTTGTTGCAATCTTAATAAAAAACTGACACATACATAGTTTTTTTGCTCATATTTTAGCCACCAATGGGTCAATACCAAAATTCTCGAAAGTATTTCGGATAAACTAATACTACAAGCAAGTCCGTGAGATATATGGGGGCTTTAAGGTGTTGATTTCAACGCTTACATGATCGGAGCGATGGACAGAAGGACAGATCAAAATCTCTGTGTAAAAGTATTAAAATAAGTAAACATATATATATATATATATATATATATATATATATATATATATATATATATGGGGTCGCAAATGAATACAGTAGAAATTAAAAACGGAATGAAAAACTTACATTTCGTTGATTACAAGTTTGAAGGGCCCTAACTTAAATAATTTTAACTTTACAGGAGAAAACTTTATAACGTAACTTATTTTGTAAGCTTGCTCGTTAAAGTATTATTTTTGGAACTATTAAATTATATATTATATTACTGTCACAGCAAAAACTAGGTTATAACTTGCTCTTACTTAACAACATACTTTTCAATGACTATTACATATTGTATGTCTTACTTAGAAGTATTTTAGTAATGCCTTGATTTATAATGTGATACCTAAGTATTTATTTTCAGACATTTGCTTAGATACATACACACAATTTCTTAATTTGAAATTTGCCAGAAGCCATTCAAATACATACATTTTTATAATTCTCATTTAGTTTAACGCGTTTATACTATGTTCATACACGCGCCTTAATTGTCAATTTATAATATTATCGCAATTAAAGGCCTTATTGAGCTCAATTTACCATACTAAAAATTATTTTTAAATTGAACAATATATACTTTATTGTTTCACTTATTGTCTAAAACTCCAAATACAACTCTTGAGAAGTATGTTCAGTGAGAAAAAAATTTTAAAGGTGGCATTTCTAATGTCAAACAAATAAATATACAAAAATAAAAATTAATAAAATGGAAAATGTTTGATGAAAATTTTAAAAAATCTATATATACAAAAGTGAAACTCTGTGTGTGTGTGTGTTAGCTATAGACTCCGAAACTGTAAAACCGCTCGGGCTCAAACTTTGGTAAGTTGTTGTACACATACCAGGGAGTGTTTATGGGTGGAAAAAAGTTGGCGGGGCCACGCCCATAAAAAATTAGTTATCATTTTTAGCTACTTGCACTTGATCGATTTTTCTGAAACTTTACACACATATCGAGCTTTCATGACTAAATAATTTCGTGACAAGAAAAGTGGGCGGGGCCACGCCCATAAAAAAAAGTTATAATTTTGAGGTACTTGAACTTCACCGATTTTTCTAAAACTTTGCACACACATATTGAGCTCTCATTATAATACAATATCGTGATTAGAAAATTGGGAAGTGCCACGCCCACAAAAAAAGTTTTAATATTAAGCTTCTTGCACTTGACCGATTTTTCTGAAACTTTGCACACATATTGAACTCTCATGAGTATACAGTTTCGTGATTAAAAACGTTGGCGGGGCCAAGCCCATAAAAAATTATAATATTGAGGTACTTGCTCTGGACCGATTTTGGTGATGACTATACAGTTCCGTGATTAGAAAAATGGGCAGTGCCACGCCCACTTTATATTTAATTTAAATTCAGAACGCATTTATATTCATTAAGGGGCGTATCCACGCGCGCCGGGCTTTTCTAGTGTTTAAATAAATCTAAATACATACATATAAGTATATACATA
Source organism: Phyto melanocephala (assembly GCA_941918925.1). Taxonomy (NCBI): domain Eukaryota; kingdom Metazoa; phylum Arthropoda; class Insecta; order Diptera; family Rhinophoridae; genus Phyto; species Phyto melanocephala. The sequence goes on along the minus strand of OW799236.1, from coordinate 23,583,643 downwards.
TGTAAATATAATTGTAAATATATTTTATCAACAGGAAAACCAGTAAAGAGAAGGCATTATTTGATTTGGTATAAGTACATCGTATTTTTACAGCTATCAAATGCTAATGGAGTAAGATAAATTGAGTATGTGTGAACACTTATTTTAATTGCTCAACCATTACTAAATTGAAACAATTAAAAATATCTGTCTGAACAGGGTATTAGGGTATAAATAATAATGATTTTGAAAACAGCAGCAAAGCATTTCATCAACATGATGACTTACAGATTTTCACTGATTTTTTAATTTCAAGTAACGTGTCGCAGAATAGCCAACCGAATTTTCATCCGAACGAACCGAACAACTTCTGTAAGTCCATAATATTAATGGGTTATTTAGGTTATTTAAGTCAAGTACTTATTTATTGCTATAAAAGAAAGTGCTTATTTAAAGGCCTTTTTATAAACGATCGTAATAAGTGCTTATACGAGTCCCTATTTGTAGGCGAGGGAGGTAACGCAACGCACAGTGGGTTCGATAGTATCCAAAGTGGCGATTAATTCATAGACGCCGTAGTTTTAAAATATTATATTTACAATATTATTGATGGGTTATTATAAGCACATAAAAACACAGTATTTTAGAAAAAAAGTTGTTTAACCCGTTAAGCGCATTTTTGTTTTTTTGGAAAAAAAAGACCTTAGTTCACAATTTATGCTGTAACTTTGGAATAAAAAGCGATAAATTAATGAGTAAAACTGAAAATTAAAGCATGCTCAATGTTTTATTAAGAAATTAAAATAATAAATATATTATATGTATTTGTATTACTATAAATCTAATCTAAAATCCAACTTTTGTTTTTTACAAAATGTTATAAATATATTTTTTCGAAAGAGAATATTACAACTTTTTAGTTATGAATTATGATAAATACTTAAAAACACAGCTTTAAAAAAAATTAAAGAAAAAATTAATTAATTTAACCTATAAGGCGTTTTATGTTTTTCGGAAAAAACATGATATACAATTTTCGCTGTAACTTTGAAATCAAAATAAATTTAAAGAATAAGTTAGTAATATGTATTCCTATTATTATCCAGTTTTTGCTTTCACTAAATTCAGTTAATGTAAAAATTAATCTGAAAAAATAAAAAATGTTACAACTTTTTATGTTATGTTAGAAATTGTTTAGAATATGTTGAAATTTACCCAATTTATAGTAGGAATCTTTACTTGTTCTATTAAAGTGCAAATGAAAACCATACTTCCTATCTATGTTCACATGCTTGTGCCCAATTTTTTTATGTAGGGCGCAATGAACTATAACAATTAAAAAAAGAGATGGAAGCGTGACACGATATTTTTTAAATGCAGTGTTCGTGAGTTACATATAATTTTATTAAGAAATTTATTTATAATAACGTAAGTTATTGCCGAATTTGTGCGTTAGCTTATTTTTTAGATTTTTTTTTAGCATTTAATATACATATTTGCATTTAAGCTTTAGTTTTGTTTTCGTGATCATTTCGAGCTCGTGAGTTAATTTTAAATTTAATAAAAGCACGAACATATGCAAAAATTACAATACGGTGTAAATAAAACAGAAATTTTTTTTTAAACCAAAAACCAAACCAAACCAATTTACAACAATAACTTTAATACCGAAAATAAAGACAAAAGAGAGTTAAAAACAAACAAGTTGATTTGATGTTTGTTTTTTCAGATTAAGTATTTAGCAACTGGAGTTCTTTCACAAAAATTTTAATAAGTAAAAAAAAGCGGTGCCTCTGCAAAAGTTTAGTATGGAATATATAAGCTAAAATACTATATTAAAATATCACTTAATAAAATTTGCTGGATCGCAACAAGAAATTTGTTGAAACTCTGTGTATATATCGAAAATACCCCAAATATGTAGCACTTTTTAAAAAAATATTAAAAATATTTGCAAAACATATATCTAAAAAACATTAATGCAATTATGTGGCCAAATACCTGAAGTTGATGGTTCCATTTTAATAAAATTACTTTTAGAACGCTTAATAAGAATTATCAGCACCCAAAATATCTCAGTTTTCAATTTTAGGCACGGCACGAAAAATTTTTAAAAATTATTTGACTTTGACAGCTCACAGTCGATAGAGTAATTTACTTAAAACAAAAGTTTTTGGCAAATAGTGATGTAGAATTTAATTGCCTTTCACCCAGTACCACACACGAATGTGTAGGATAAAGTTCAGCTTTTGAATTAATCCTTAATTTTGGTACATTTCAACCCTCTGTGCACCACCGTGTTAAAAAAATGGTTTTAGATGCCAAGTTGTAAGTAGTGAAGAACTGTTTTCTAGTATTTCCAACTCATTATTTTGTAATGTGTTATTTTGCTGGGATACTATAAAATAAAGTAACTTTGAAGTTTAAGAAGAATAAGAGGTATAAGAATCATTTAGAAAAATCTACAAACATCCCTATTCATTTTCAATTGGTTGATCTATTTTTTTAAGTAAAAATTGCTGGTGAGGCTCAGACTTTAATTTATTTAACGTAGAACTGTCTTCGTTGGCTATTGGGTTGTTTCAAATAACTTTTTTTAAATAATTGAATACAAAATAATCTTAATACTATTGAATTATACGAGATTATTTTATTTTGTTTAAGCTAGAATTCATCTTTGAATTTAACTACTTTAATCAAAATTTACTTCCACTTGTGATTGTTGTTTGATTTTATTTCATAACATTTTTTATAGAAAAGTTTCAATAAGTGCTAACATAAAATTACTATTTTTATATAAATGGCAAATGAACTAGAGCATAAAGTAATTTCAACTAAATTTAGTACAAAGTATACAAATGAGTAGGTGAGATGCAAAACTCGTTGGTTACATTTTAAAAAAAAATTTAGAAGCGCACATAATCAAGGTGCTGCTTGCGAAATGAAGCAATTTAGGGGATCGATTTTGACCCTAAAATAACATGACATTCTTAGTTAAATATTTGACATTTGAAAAATCGAAAATTGAGGGAATATAAAAGAATAATGAATTAAAGTTTGAAGCGAAAAGAGTTTTTTTAATTTTGTAACGAACGAGTTTTGCATCTCACCTACTCAAATAGAAACTAAACAAAGTTTGTAAAAGTTACTTTTGAAAAAAAAAACCTTGAAAGAAATATTTTTTGACACCTAATTAGCTTGACTATATACTCTTGTATTAAATTATACATGTTGTTACTGCAAATCAATAAACTGTTTATGAAAGAATAAAATTAATGACTTCTTGAATGACGCTTGAATGGTGGCAAAGAAATTAATTTCTTTATAAATTCGTACCAAATAAAAGTTATCTTAAATCAAAACGAATAGGGTGAGTCATAAAACACTTGGCCAAGGAGTTAAAAATCTAATAACTTTTTTGTTTACATATATTTTTTTACTCGTTTTTTCAGATTATTTAAATAATAAGTGGTTAACAAATTACAGAGAAATTTACAACACAGCATCATACCTTTTAATAACAACATTGTCGCAGAAATTCAAGCTCTACATCCACAAAATATGAAAGATTTTATAGAAAATTCTCTAAAATAAGCCCATCATTGCGAAACTAAAAAGGGGGAATATAAACAATATGTTTATATAATGAAAAGATAATTATATTTTATACCCCATTGTGATTTTTGGCATTCCCTATAGTATACTGTGGCTTGGAGCTTAAAGGGCCAATGTCAAAATATTTACTTTTGAGAAAATTGAAATTGAACTTTAAGTTTTAGAGATGCTTTCATAGTGACATTGGCCAGCATTTTATTTATAAAGCTGTTCTGGGTTAAGTATTACTTTATTTGCTGTACCATAATGAAATAGAGCAAGAAATCAAATCTAATGCAATGATTAACTCAAAAGAGCAAAAAAGTGACATTGGCCCTTTAAGCTCCAAGCCACAGATATAATATCAATCAATCAGCTGATTTAATGAGAGTACCTTATTAATCTGCCAGACTTTTAGAAAATAGTTGGTAACGCTGATAAATTGTACATAAAAATAAAACAGCCAGCTGACTGAATACGAGTACTTTATTAATCCACCTTGGAAATATCAAAGTAAGTTGGGCAAAAAACTTGATGTTAAGTTTTGACTCACATTTAACATTGTGCATTATGGTTGCATTTAAGCAAAATTTTAAATTATTTTCTATCTCTCTGCGGACTTTTGAAAAAATAATTTAAGTCCAGGTAAGAAAATGTTTAGCTTTCTTGATTATAAAAGTAGAATTTATTGTAAATTATTAACAAAATTAATAAAAATTTTTTATAAATAAAATTTCTTAAACATTTTAAATTAATAACATTTTTAAATTAAATTTTAAATATTTCAGGAATATTACAAAATTATTCCGATATTAGTCGAGTTCTATTCCGATCTTAGTCGAGTTTATCGGTATACTAATGTGTAAGACATATCACGTAAAGCAATAAATAAATTTGTTTAATTGTATTTTTTTACTCCTTTTTATTCATGTGCTTTCCTGGTTATTTGAAAATTTTATTAAAAACTTTTGTCCAAAATACACAGTAAATACAACTGAAATTGGTTAGACTTATCCGTGTCTTGCTACGACCTATAGAATTAGAGATATCATGTAAATTTATAATTTACATTATGACTTAAATTTATATTTTGTTATTATTTTTAATATTTTTTTTTTAATCAGGCTTTCAAGGTCATAGAAAGTAATAAAAAGACTTTATATTTTCATTATTAAATAATTCCGACGTTTCGTTGGAATTCCAACTTAATCTGGGATTCAATATGTATTTAATATTTATTGCCGTATTCATAAAAATTATTTTAGGTTTATTAAGGGCTTATTTGACAAATTTCTGTACAACATCTGTCAAATAAGCCTTTGATAAACCTAAAATATTTTTTATGAATAAGGCAGTAAGTAGTCTTTAAAGTTAAATTACATTATTCTTAAAATTTCCACAACACAATACTTAAACTAGATCACAGTTTTGTGAAGATGGACAGCACAACACAAAACTTAATTAGTTTTAAAATATAAAATAACACCACAGACTTAAAATTGTTTTGCTCTTTTGGGACGACCAATTCATAATCAATGCATGTGTATGCAGCTATATGCAACGGCGAATTTGCTGTGATGTTCTCTATCAAACACAACTTTTAAAAAAATTAACAATAATTTTTTATATATGGAATTTGACAGTAGCGTTGCTTATTAGCTGGGCAGATAACTTCACCCATATGAATTCGCCTCGTTCGATAATTTACTTAATTGCTAAAAAATTTTAAAATGTTCTCTTTTTTAGAGAATGTTTTCAATATCTAATTTATTTCTAAAATCTTAAATAATTGTAAGTTTTTAACCACTTTATTTTTGGTACAAAGCATTAGAGTTTTTACACATCTGAATATAAAATTTTTTCTAACATTCCTTAAATTTATTCAGACCGACCAGTTTCTTTAACTTTTTGTGCAAATATTCAAAAATCGTAAAATATTTTTCTGTAATATTTACGAAAACTAATTTGTTTTTTCTTTCTTTTTACTAAAAAATATTTATTTAATAACATTTATTAACTATTTACTTAAGCTTATTTAAGCTCACATACCCACATTCAAATGGAAGTGTAGAGTAAAATAAAAACAGCAAAAATAAACCACAATACTTAAAGAAATGCAAAAGGAAATAAAAAAATTGTTGCTCTGCCAGTATTGATTTTCTTATATAAGGTCAATTACCCAAAACACCCATCAACGTCATAAACAAGGCGCACAGACTAACAATATAGACAGAAAGACAGACATAGAAATACACAGGGAGACGAACAGACAAACATACAGACAGCCATACGGACAGACAGACATATAATCAGACGCTTATATTTGCACAAAACTTGTGCATTTATTACGTTAAACATGCATACTTATATATCAATTTACATATCTACATACATAAATAAATATAGAAAGATACATTTGTATGTGTGCATAGAAATTTTTGTATTCGGTTGAGCCGAATCTTATATACACGCAAAGAAAAACCATGGTTACGACATGATCACGACGGTCATATTATAGTTTCTATAACAATATTTGGTTGCCGAAAACAAGTAATAGTTATTTTTGTTTCATTTCATCATATATTTTATCACGATAATCAAGCATTTGCTTGAATTGTATCATTAATTATTTACTTTTCGAAAAAATTTCGAACTGGTTGTCATTTAAAATAGTACGATTTAAAAAAATTTATTTGACAAAGATAACATTATATTCAAAAGCATTAAAAGTTAGAAATAATCATTAAATAATTGGTGAGACAACAGTATGATTACAAATTAATCAAGCTATGATTCTTTTTTAATAATAATTTGATTTCAACTGTTCTTCTTCTTGCTGAATACATTTTTATTATTTTAAAAGTCTGGGATGTCAAAAAAATGAAAAAAAATTTTAAAAAATTAAAGAAAAATATTGGTATGGAAATTGCAATTAAATTGATAAATATAATCAATATGTGTATGTTAAAGCACAATAAAATAATTTGTCGAAAAAAAGCAAAGATTAAATTGAAGTCATATAAATAATTATTGAATGATACTTAAATTAAACATATTTTTTCTTTGCGTATATCTTTCACTTTAGTATCAATTTAAAGACGATTTAATAAGTTGTTGCATAAGTTATAGCCTAAAAGCTCTTATCTCTTTTATTTTAAAATTTTTCGATCAACAGTTGTATTGAGTGTTCAAATTTGAAGTATCATCGATCAATGGAAATCGCTATAGAATTATGATCGAAGCTTTTCTGGCAGAAAATTGATGTCTTAGTCTTAGACAATATATGATTTCAACAGAATAAGTAGTACCACTTGCCACATATATAGAAAAACTATGAATCTTTTGAAAGAAAAGTTTTTAAATCGCATTATTTCTCGTATAGGACAGGAGAATTGGCCACCACGATCGTGCAATTTGACACCTTTAGGGTCCTTATTACAACTTGCCGACAAAGTTAATGTTAACAGAAGGTAACATTTGTTAACGTGAGCAATAAGTATTTTTCGTTATTACAACCTCTCTGTAAAATAAATTGTATTTTTTTTTTTTTAAATATGGCAGCACCAAAGCAAATACCGACTATTTTTTACGAATTGATTAGTTGTTTAAAAACAAAGCGGCAACAACTACGGAATAGTAAACAATTCCTTTATACCGTAGAAAATATAGTAATAATATAAAATAATATATAATAATAATAATAAACCTCACGTTAAAAATTAAAGGTAGAGTGATCTAACATATCGGACGAAAAACTAGTTATCTGTCCGATAACATCCTAACTTTAGTTATCGGTAAGTTATAATAATGGTCCTTAGACTTTTTATGGCTTTTTTTTAAATCGAAAGTGTACAGCAACAATCCCGCAACAGCTCAAAAGCTTAGAAACAACATTACTACGCAGATAACAAACATTGACAACAGTTTTTAACTTAAACCTAAAAGTGTCCGATATGTTAGAGGGAAGATCACTCTACCTTTAATTTTTAACGTGAGGTTTAGTAATAAAAAGTTACTATATTTTCTACGGTATAAAGGAATTGTTTAGAAACAACATTATTAAGCAGATAACAAACATTGACAACAGTTTAAGATACAACAGTAAAAGGTAATTGAGAATTTTAGTAAAAGATTGAGGGCCTGATGACCCAGTAAGGGGAGGACGGGGGTGGGTGGTCACTTAACCGATATAAGTTTTCGTTTTTAACTTGTTTTGTGACAAATGTTTCTTTCAATCTTTTATGCTGTAATATAGAATTATACTTTTGAAAATATTAATTTTACTCGCCATACAACTTTACAGCATTTCAATACACCAATTCTAACACTAAACAACATCGTGGAAATTAAGAATAGATTACTTACCCAACATAAATGCACTCTTCTTACTGTTGGTGCAGCATACAAATAAGTATATACAATAACAAATGAATACAGAGTTTTATTTCAACAGCCAGTCAAACTGATAAGAAAAATAACTAAATGACATACATACAATTACACACATTCAAATGTTTCTGGCAACAAACATTTTTAAAACAACTACAACAGCTGGAAAAATGTATATAGAGAAAATCGCAATTGCATTGAAAAAAAAACAAATTTGACTTATAAATACAACAGCCATTTATAGAAGTAAAATGTGTATAAATGTATGTGTATAGAGAGTAATAGAAATGCAGACAAATCTATGTATAACAAACATGTGCAATGCAAATACTATAGCAAATACTGTAGCTACGAGTGAAGTTGATAGTTGTAGACTAACACATCATAATACACTGTTTCCGAAAGCAATTTTTATCATCAATAAAAACAATATCATTAAATTGATTTAAACTTCTTACTCAACAAGTAATTCAATTATAATAATCTACAAAAAAACAAGTTGACAACAACGGACACTGTCAGAACGAACCCCCCAAAAAATGCAAGTATTTTTAAAGTTAAGGGCTTAGTTTTATTTAAAAATAGACTTATAGCCTTTTTACACTTGCTCACATCTTTCATCTTTCATCAAATCAACAAGATGTTAACATCTTCCCATATGAATTGTACGTGTTTGTGTGTCAACATATCTCAACATCTTTTTAAGGTGTTCCTAACTCATTTTGTTCCACTCAACATCTTTCGATTATTATAGTGTCTTCACTAGAAAAAACAAATATTGTTGCAAAAATTTACATGGCATCACTAGAAAAAAATTACAAATGCCAAAAAAAAGAATACATACAACGAGTGGACTTGAAATATGTCGTATAAATTAAAATATCTTTATTATCTTCATTCTCTACCAAAATCTACATATTGTAATAATAATTGCTCTTCAAGGGCAATAATTAATACAATTAATATAGAATTTTTAAATCCATTTTTATAAATTTTTTTTTGCTCAAACATGTAACATAAATATTATGACAGATGAAGGATTAAAGATGTTGCAAATGTAAACAACTTTTTTTCATTTTCAACATCTTCCACGCATTCCGCTAAGAGATGAGCAAGTGTAAAAAGGCTATTAAGATATATTTTTGCATGTGACCTTTACATATCAGTTCAAATGTTAATTCAGTTAACTAATATACAGTTTTACGGGGAACGTTTTTGTAAAATACTTTAACCCTGTAAGTCTTCAATGTATGGATTTTTGTCCCTTAAAAAGTAATAAAAAAAGGTTTAAATGTCGTACAGAAATATTAAGCAATAAAATATTTTAAATACACCAAGGCTCGAAATTTAACTTGCTAGTCTGAAATAGGTCATCAATTTGAATTTTTTTAAGGGTTAGTTTCTTATCTTTTCAGAATTCTCGCTAAAATATCTAGCAAAAACACAGACAGGCGAATAATGAAAAAATTCACTTGCTGAGCTAAAATAGAAAAGGAATAAAATGAATTTATAAAAAAAAAACCTTTGAATTACCATAATATAGGGAGGGCAAGACCTATCAACATAGCATCCACCGCAACCCGAGAGTGTAATGTTGTGGTGCCTAAAAGTTTACTTTTAAAGTTAGGATAGGATTGAATAGGCAAACAACTCCAACATTTTGTTTTTATATATGTATATCCACAGTCAATCGGTGGGGTTAGCCTTACTAAATTTGAGATAAGTGTCATGTCCGTTTCTCAGATAAAATCCAGGTTTTTATACATAAAGCATATAGCATATGTTGACTAGGAATATCGAAGTAGACCACCACCCTTCTCTCCCCAGTGATTACAAGGTTTCGGCATTTTTTTTCTTTACTGACTGTTGCGGCATTACAGGCGTTTAATATATGTATATTAAAAAAAAAACGATTTTATAGTGCCAAAAATTATCATTGTACCGTGTTTTGTAGTCGCCAGCATCTTCTTTAGACTGAGGTCTTCTTTAACATCCATACCTAATATATGTCTGACTATGATACTCAATTTTTCGCTAGCCATAGATATTCGCTAAAAACATGCGCTGCTTTCTCAGCATCTAACAGACATATACAAAAATCCTCATCCTGATATGCATTCTTTCTACATGATATTCGAAGTTTTAAAATCCCGTAATCAACGCATTTGTCAAGTTCATTATACTCCGACTATATTTTAGTACCTTTACTGCGCCCCTGCCACTAGGCTCTTTGAGCATCATAAGAGCATATCTGCAAGAAATTTCCTCCATCCACGTTTTCAGGTTAAATAATTTTCCCCCATATTTCCTTTTCGCAATTTCATCGGCCGCTTCATTCCCATCTATGCTCACGTGTCCTTTAACCCACGTCAGCGTCACCTTATTTATAGAACAACACTTAATTAGCTTCAGAAAACCCCCTAGCACCACCGCACGTCACCTGCTTATCAAATGTACACCCAACAAACCAACAGCTTATCCAACGAGTGGAGCAAACCAAACATCTATATCTTGTAGATGAGCACTAACTCCTCCAGACTTGAGGTGCAGGATAAGTTAACTCTATTGAGTATATACCAGCACCCTGCCCTTCCGTCCATATCATGCACTCATTGTCAGCTACGAGCGTACGTTGCAGCATTTCAATCATTTTACTCGATTCATATGATCTATATTGTAGAAAGCTGAGATAAAGACCAAAAGCGCTCCATAGTGAAGTTCTTATTATGGATCTTTAGATTTAAATATGAATATAGTACGGGTGGGCCAATTATTGGTTTACATTTTAGCCAGCGGTTATTTTGAATTTGGCAATAATTATGTCACTCCATTCTGCCATAAAATTCAGTACGAATTGGAATTGAACGTAATAAATCGATTTATGTTTAAGCATTTAAGAGAATTATTGGAAATTTATTTCCAAAACAAAGACAATTAGTGGAAAATTGAACAAAACTGTGGCACTTAAAAATCATCTTTTCAGACGAAACTAATTTTCATCGTGGTGGATACGTTAATGAGCAAAATTACCCTATTTTGAGCTAAAAAAATTCAAACGTAGTCTTACAGAAGTCAAAGCACCCATTACGAGTTGCTGTTTGATGCGGCTTGTGGAGCGGAGGCATCATTGACCCATATTTTTTTGAAAATGAGGACGGTGCAATCTTATGGTCAATGGGTACACCTATCGCATCATGATAACCGATTTCTTTGTGCTCGCTCTTCATGGTATTTTTATGAACGATGTTGCAACTTTCCACACATCTTATGTCACAATCCAATTTTTGCTTACAACGTTTAATGGCGTTTAAAATGGTGGGTGATATCAATTGACCGCCAAGAAGCTGCGATTTGACTCCGTTGGACTATTTTCTGTGAGGCACCATTCAATACAAGTGTTATGCAGACAAACCAGAGACAATTGAGCATTTTAAGGCCAACATTCATGATGCTATTGCCGAAATACAACCCCATATACTCGAAAAAGTGCTCGAAAATCGGTCTGATCGAATAAGGTACTGTGAGTCCAACCGCGGAAGCCATATGAATAAAATAATATTTAATTTCTAACCGTAACAATTGTAAAAAATTTGTCAAAATTATAAACCCTTTGTTCTATAGCATTTTTAAATTTAAACTTTTAAGTGACACTCCCTGTCCTTACTTAAATATTTTGTTTAAATTTTTTTTTTTTTTTTATATATATTAAATAAAAGCTTCAGTGGAAATGGTGTTAAATGGCCTAATAGTTGGAAATTCGTAGTCATATTTGTATGTCTGTTAACTATTTTAAATACCAAATATACTAGCGGTATGTTGAGGTTTTTTTATAAACATATACCTTTTTCTATGTTTCCATGTTTTATTTGTTACTCCCGTAAATGTTTTTTTAGTTTCAACATTTGAAATTTTCATTCTGGAAGCATGAACACTGTATATAAATGACTTTGTGAGGGCCTTAAATATAAGAGTAAAGCGGGGTCACAATTTTAGTATGAATAAAAAATTTAATAGTTTTAAGTTTTTCTAGATAATATTAACCAATAACTGACACTTCAGAAATCATGTCCATGTATTCCTTTAATAAGTTAAATTTAAAACTCTTTGTTCAATAATTTTTTTTTGAGTTAAATGAAACTCTTCAGTTTTAATGGAAAAAGAATGCAAGAGTTATAAACCTTTTACATAAATGTCCACTATTTGGCTAACTCCATTCTATTAAACAGTATATAGTTAAAAATAACAAGTAACAGTGCTATATTCGGCCATGCCAAATCTTATTTAGGCTACACAAAGTGTAATCATGCAATAACAATCATTCAATCATCTCATATAAAATACGTACATACATGTAAAAAACATACAAATAAAAACCATACCATTGTAAAATTATAGATTGCGTTTACGTATGTATGTTAAAAAAAAATATACATTAAAAACAAACAAAAAATACAAAAAAAAATTCAAAAATATATATAAAAAAACAGCAGACATTTGTCCGAGGCCTTCGGCCACGTACTGTCCCTGCAAGCTGTGTCAGAGAAACTGTCATTAAGTTTAACGTAGAATACTAAACGTCAACTGTCAGCTGCTGTCAAACAGCATCAAGCAGCATTGTTATTTTGCTTACTTGGCAGCACTTTCATTTAACATAAAAATGTATGAATTAATTTTTTCATATATTTTTTATAATTATATATCCATGTTAAATTCAAATTCGCATTTAACATTTTGTTTCACTTAAATAGATAAGTAAATATACGAAATTTCAATATTTCATCAATCAAAACAACAGCCGAACGTTTGTGTCCACACTGAAACAGCAGCATAGTTTGTGTTAACGCTACAAACTCAAACACTCAACCAAACACCACACATATGTTTGAGTGTATGTGTTTAAACAATTTTCATTTGAGAAATTAAAATATTAGGAAGATATCAACCAATATGAAAGATAACATCTTCATTTACCTACAAAAAAAATTTTAAAAAAGTTATCTCGCCGTTTCCTTATAATCAATGAAATAAAGATTACAACAATAACAATCTGATATGACTCCCTATACCGTAAGGTAAGACGTATTCTACGCCAAAAATAATAAAAATATAAATCTATATATATAAAAGTGAAACTCTGTGTGTGTGTGTGTGTGTGTGTGTGTGTGTGTGTGTGTGTGTGTGTGTGTGTGTGTGTGTGTGTGTGTGTGTGTGTGTGTGTGTGTGTTAGCTATAGACTCTGAAACTGTAAAACCGATCGGGCTCAAACTTTGGTAAGTTGTTGTACACATACCAGGGAGTGTTTATGGGTGAAAAAAGTGGGCGGAGCCACGCCCATAAAAAATTAGTTATCAGTTTTAGCTACTTGCACTTGCCGATATTTCTGAAACTTTGCACACATATCGAGCTGTCATGACTTAATAATTTCTTGATAAGAAAAGTGGGCGGGGCCACGCCCCTAAAAAAGTTTTAATATTGAGCTACTTGCACTAGACGGATTTTTCTGAAACTTTGCACACATATTAAGCTGTCATGACTAAATAATTTCGTGATTAGAAAAGTGGGCAGTGCTACGCCCATAAAAAAAAGGTATTATTTTGATGTATTTGCACTGGACCGATTATTCTGAAACTTTGCACACATATTGAGCTGTTATGACTTTACAATTTCGTGATTAGAAAAGTGGGCAGGGCCACGCCCATAAAAACAATTATAATTTTGAGGTACTTGCACTGGTCCGATTTTTCTGAAACTTTGCACACATATTGAGCTGTTATGACTTTACAATTTCGTGATTAGAAAAGTGGGCAATGCCACGCCCATAAAAAAATTATAATTTTTAGGTTTTTGCACTTGATATTCAATTAAAATTCAGAATGCATTTCGATTCATTAAGGGGCGTAGCAACGCGCGCCGGGTTTGGCTAGTAATATATAAAATAGAAAACAAATTTTTTGGCTCAGCTGGCATTCGATGCTCTAACCAGTATGTGTGTATGTTGTTGTTGTAATTGTGAAAAATAAAGAGGTGGTCGCGGTTTTTTGATCATATCACAGAAAGTTATAAGGCGATTGTGCTGAATTTCAATAGCGATTCATTCCCGGATATTTCCAAAAGAATGATACTATACACAGATCGGAGGAACCAACACACGGACAGACGGTCAGGGCTTAATCGACTCCTTTATTTATAAGCTTTCAGAAAATATATACTTTATGAGGTCGGAAATGAAAATTGTAAAAATTATAAACGGAATGACAAAGCTATATATACCCTTGTGCACCAATGGTGAAGGGTATACAAAAGGTGTTTCTGTAATTAATATTTCTATACATAAGAGTTGAAACAAGAATTGTATTCATCAAAAATTTATATAGATTTTAAGGTGCACTAAAGGATTATGGTTGAAGATAAACTAAGTATCAAATTAAAGGTTTTATAAAGACCTGTTCAATGGTGAAATTACACATTTGCAATTGAGCAAATATTTGATAATATCTCTTAATATTATTATGTCAATATTATTTTAAGTAGAACTTTTAATTTTTGTTTTCATTAATACAAAATATTTATTGCAATAAATCTGCACTTGTAATTTGGTGTCAAACAGTACGAAAAATATTTATAACCATTTTAGAAAGCAAGAATATCTATATTTGACCGTGCGAAATCTGGCAATACCCTTCACCATCATTTACATAGGTAAAATGACCACATCGCAACGTAGCCTAGATTTTAGACTAAGTGTTAAGTGTTTTGAACGTCAGGCTCTTTTGTTTTATTATGTAAAAAATTATAATATCCGCCATTTTGTTTCGGAGTTCATCTCGAATTTTTGGATTTTATACTTTTGCATAGTTTATTGTAATCTTCTGGTTAAGTCTTTAATTTGATACGAATGTTGTTGAGGTTTCGTAACAACTATATTTGAACCTTTATAAATCGAAATATACTTTTGTAAAACAAGTTGAGAAAACAACTTAAACATAAAATAAAGGACGAATGTCAGGTTTTTAAACATTAAAACTAAATACGGCTAAGAAGATACAAAGAAGTCACTTTTGGATGTCGAACTTATTTGTATATTATTTCTTTGTAATGAAAGAGGTTAACAAATATTGTGGCCCTTCAGTTTTTCCAACTTCAATCTGTTTAAATGTCTGTGTAAAAATTCCATGCAAGTGTAATTGTGATTAAGAGTGTTTATGTATATTTACTCTACCAGCTGTTGTTGTAGATTTCTTTTGAATATATGTGTGTGTGTAATTTTCACTTAAATGTATATGCATAGTAGTTTAGGCTGAAAAATTTGTTCCGGTTGTTTTTTTTTTTTAAATGCATATGTATATGTATGTTTTTATACACCAACATACATATTTTGTTAGTCGTAGCACAAATCACAAATTAGTTTTATTATAGTTGTACATAGTTTGGAGTTGCCTATTTCTCTATATCTATTTACTCTCTGTCCTCTTTGTCCGATATAAAAAGGCAAATGAACTCATTTAAATTAAGCGGAAATAGAAATGGCAAAAACCAATTAAAAACAAAAGTTTAAAAAAAGAAGACCATAAATACAGAGAAAACTTCTTTTTCAATGAACAAGAAAATAGGAAAATAACAAAACTACAAAGAGTTGTAAAAATAAAAATAAATAAAACAGAGGAACTTGAAACATTTTTTTTTTAATTTAAAAGCATACAGAGAAAAATTTCCCCACACAAGTAAATAATGTAGTACTTATGTATGTGTGTTTATGTTCTTATAGCTTTGTGTTAATTTTTGTATGTTTATGTTTTATTACTTCTGTAGTAAGAATGAAGTTTGCTAGAGAAAAGAAGTAAAATTCTGTTGTGTGCAGAGAAAAAAAAATTAATTATTAAATATTTTTGAACATTGCAATTGTGAATTCATTTGAAGCAGTTTCATTACAAATGGACAAGATATTAAAATAAAAACTGTGCTGTTGCAAGAAGTTTTATGATTTTAATTAAAAAAAATTAATTAAATTTATTGCACCCTGACCTCACTACAACTGCGATAAATCGTATATTCTGGAGATGCTTAGTGAAAGCCATATGCTCCCATGAAGGGTAATGGAAAAAAAAACTGATTATTTTAAGACTTTTTGTAATAGCTATCAATTAGTAAACTTCTTAAACATAATTCATCTTAACGTGACTGACTGACTGATTGATTCATCATCGCATAGCCCAAACGCAAAGAGCTAGAGACATGAAATTTGGACAATCGGTTCCTCTTTCAATGTATAGCTCCACATTTTTGGAAATTCTTACTTTAAGGGGGTTACAAATTATATTGAAAAAGTATTATAATTTGCACAAAAAATAAGCTGACAGGTGTTTGGCCTTTTTCTAAATTTAATTTTTAACCCCTAAGGGGAAAAAACGGGTAAAAACTATAATTTGGTACTTTTTTGGTACCCTATGTAACTTCCAAACACACAAGACTAGCAAAAACACTTCAACACTTTCTTTTTAAATTTGTATGTATAAGGGGTAAAAATTTTCCCTATTTTTGGTACTTTTTTTTAAAGACACTTTTCTAATATTATTCAGTGGGACGAAATTAATAAGTATTATTTCCTAATAGAAATTGGAAATTTTTTAAAAATTTTTAGGGGCACAAAAAAGGTTCCAAAAGAGAAAAACATTGGAAATGTGTGTAATTCTTAATTACAGGGCCAATTTTCATAAAATCTGTAATAAAGATTTCACCAGACATACAATGTTTTTTATTTAAAATTAAACACATTCATAACAGGGTAGAAAGGGGAAAATTCGGGAAAACAGTTTGGTACTTTTTAAAACATAATTACTTATATGCAAAATAGAGTAGAGTTATTCACTTTAAATCAGGTATATGAAAAAATTTTTTTGTTGCATAAATATTTTAACATTTTAAACTTGAAATTTATACATTGATATGGAAAACCCCCAAAAGGTACTTTTCGGTTTATTTGGTACTTTTTGTATTTTATACGTTTATGAAAATGTAATTTTGATATTAGAGACTATTAATCCGAGTTGAGGTTGAAAATGTTATGGGCGACCGAAAAGATACTTTTTTGCATTTGTATGGTACTTTTTGTATTTTCAACGTTTATGAAGGTAGAATTGCATAATAAAGGACTATAGATTTCTTTTTGTATTTCCAACTTTTACGAAGCTAGAATTTCTAAATTACTGACTAATGAAACAAGGTGAGACTAAAAGGTACTTCTTTGAATTTTTATGGTACTTTTTGTATTTTCTACGTTTATGAAGGTATAATTGTAAAATAAAGGACTATTAATTCCAGGTGAGATAAAAAATGTTATGCGCGACCATGCATGTAGTTTTTCTTCAATTGAAGTCTTGAAGTGTGTAAAACGGTTTGATAAGATAAACTGCACATCCAGATTTTTGTAAGAAAAACTACTAAATCCAGTACATTATTAGTTAAATGATTATTACTAACTCCAATTTGAAATATGTCATGTGAAAAGTTTTTTGTCTTCTCTGTAAAATTTACTGAAATGGAGTTAGCAGGTTTGCATATTAAGCCGACGATATTTATATTATTGAGATTTCAATTATAATAAATATTTATTAATAATAATAATAATAATAATAATAATAATATTTTCTTTGATTTTTAATTTTTAACATCCGTTAAAAGCATTTAAAAGTATTGGGTACACACATAAAAGTTATCGAGTAGTATGTAGGAATAAACAGTAAAAAACTTTCCAGTGCTAGTTTTAGGCTTTTTTTTTAGAAAAAAAAACAAAACATCAATGACACGTTAATGTTAAAATCATGTATGTTTCACCTAGGTTAGGTTAGGTTAGGTTAAGTTAGGTAATAAGGCTGGTGCAAAGTTCTCTTCATACCCTCACCTAGAAACCAATACGGTCCATTGTGACCCCTTAATATATTTAACCTAAATTGAACCACTTCATCATGGGATGAACTTATGCATTCACTATATCTTTTGCATGTCTTTTTTTGCTGGGTTTTTATTTAAATAAACAAAACTTTATTATGTTTTCTTTATAACATTATATTTTTTTTATTAATTTTAATGATTATGACATCATCACGACGGTTATATTATAAACTAATATTTATTTATCGAAAATAAGTCATACTTAGTTACTTTTTATTTTATTATTTATTGCGTCACGATAATCAAGCCATTAAATTTTATTATTTAAAGTTTAAAGTTCTTCAAAAATATTTTGATTAAGATAATAATCACGACAAAAATAGTAGCATATCCTTAAAAAATAACATGATGTTTGAAATCATTAAAAGTTGCAAATCTATATATATAAAAGTGAAACTCTGTGTGTGTGTGTTAGCTACAGACTCCGAAACTGTAAAACCGATCGGACTCAAACTTTGGCAAGTTGTTGAACACATTCCAGGGAGAGTTTATGGGGGCAAAATTGGGCGGGGCTACGCCCGTAAACCGATGACCGATTTTTCTGAAACTTTGCACAAATATTGAGCTGTCATGACTATACAGTTTCGTGGTTAGAAAAGTGGGCAGTGCCACGCCCATTAAAAAAAGTTGTAATTTTTAGCTTTTGCACTTGATATTCAATTTAAATTCAGAACGCATCTTTATTCATTAAGGGGCAAAGCAACGCGCGCCGGGCTTTTCTAGGAACTATTAAATGTAATGTAGCAATTTAGCTATGATATATTTTAACTATAATTTGCTTCAAGGGCTCTGGTACTTGTTGAAAAAAATTTCTTTTTTTAAAGTTTGACATAAGAAAAAAAATATATATAAAGTATATGTATGTATATATATAACAATTAAAAAAAGTAAACTTTAAAGGATTAAATAAATATTTTATTTAACACTACAGTCAATATAACAAAAACTAATAATTTGTTTTATAAAATAGCAAAGATTTTTAATAATAATATAATCACCCCTATCGTGAATAAGAAGTGATATTTTTGTTTTCAGTAAATTATCATTCCCCTCGAAATAAAAACAATTCTGGTGGATATTTCGTTCCCTTCACTGAAAATCTTTTTTCAATAAATTAACTATCAATGCATATTGAATCTAAATAAAAGCAAGTAAGAGCTATATATTCGGCTGTGCCAAACTAAAGATACCCACCACCAATTTTGTGTATTATAGCATAGAATTTATTATTTTGTTAATTACTGCAATCGCTATGGAATTATCTCTTTATACTTAAATATGTTTTACTTTCTTTGTGTAACTTCGATTTGATATTAATTTATTTTTTCAAATTTATTATTACAATGAATCCTTAAGTATTTCTACATTAGAAATGATACTACTGACTCTTATTTACAAAATTTTTGTATTGTTACGGAAACTGAAGCGTATAAGTTGGTAGCCAAAAGTAGTTGAAATATAATATTAGCTTTGTTTAGGCATGGCACCTCCTACTTTTAGAATCATATGCTTAATATTTGAATTCAAATTAGATAATCCCTTACAGATTCTTTTTGCTTTTAAAAATTTCATTAACAGTAAATTATGTGAAAAGTGGGCGTTAAAGTAGGCGTGTCAAAGTATATTATACTTTTATTGAAGAAAAATGTATATGCAAAATTTTATCATCATATAGCTGATTCTGTTGGTTTTATAAGCTTTAAAATTTCATTAACAGTAAAATATATGAGAATCGGTCTTTGAAGTAGGCGTGTCCAAGAAGTTTTTGCTAATAAATACAACTTAGATATTACAATATATATTATATTGTAATATATAATATTGTAATATAATATATTGATATTACAATAAATAAATAAATAAATAATATAGAGTCCTTTATTATTTCAAAATCTTTGTCCATAGAAAAATTATATGAATTTGAAAAAAAGCGTTAAATGGAAGGTGGGCGTTAAAATGGGTGCGTCACCTTAATATTTTGGAATTATACTTATATTAAAGAGAAATGTATATATGCAAAAATTCATCATTATACATCTAATTCTGTCAGTTTTATGAGCTTTTAAATTTAACAGTATATTACTTATGTGAAACTCAAGATAAACTCAATTTAGATATTTCAATATAAAGTCCTTTATTCTTCTAAAATATTCGTCCATAAAAATTTATATGAATTTAAGACAAAGCGAGGTGGACGTTAAAGTGGGCGAGTCATCTTAACTTATCATTATTACAAGTCTTTTGATCAAAAAGCAATGTTTGAAAATTTTCAAATTTTCTACATCTAATTTTAAAAGTTTTATTACGTTTTTAAATTTTAAATAGACCGAAAAAGACACATTTTGTTAATGCTTCAGAACCAAATATGCAATGCACCAACAACATGAAAACATGTATAACACTCTAAAGGAGCTAATACACGGCATGTTTTTTACATCTGGCTTGTCAAATTCTCCACTGCTAATACAAACATGTCGTGTGTTACCTTTAAAACATTACTTCTGTAAAAAAACATGTGTTCAGACATCTGACAAAATTGTAATTAGATTGCGCTCTATTTTCTTCTGTCAAAACATGTGACATTAGCCGTTGGCAGAAATATCTGCTGCTGCAAAGCAGTCAGCATAAAAGTTAAATTTTGACAGACATGTAGATTAACATATGTCTCACAAATTTTAATGTCAGATGTAAAAAACATGCCGTGTATTATAGCCTTAAGTAGTGCATCATACGTGTTTACCAACTATATCTATATGTACATACATCAGTACGTATTAAGTATTAAACAACAGAACACCAACAATTCAATGCAATAACAAATAAAAAGCTTAAAAAGATTCGTTTTGTTATTCGATTTATTTATTTTTTTTTTTTTTTTTTGTTATTTTTCCCATTTTATTAAGTGCAATTTTATATTTATTTCTATTGTTTGATTTTGTAGACTGTAAATTGCATTGTGTGCATCGAATGACTACAAAAACCCCTATGAATGAAAAGCTTTATACGGATGTATGAAAGAGTAAATTGTATGTTTGCAAGTACAAATACAAATAGTGGTTATTGGTGGTTACTTAAATATATACATACACACATGCATACGCATTAAGTATAAACGGATTTGTGGTGTATTGAACACATGTTCTACTTGACTGATTGATAAAGATGAATGAAATTGATTTTAGTTTTATTTTGCAGCTACCTTTAGTTTTTATGAGTGTTGCGATAATGCTTAATTATTATTTCATTTTCATTATTATTATGTTTTTATATTGGTCAAGTACAGCAGTATT
Organism: Phyto melanocephala; assembly: GCA_941918925.1. NCBI lineage: Eukaryota > Metazoa > Arthropoda > Insecta > Diptera > Rhinophoridae > Phyto > Phyto melanocephala. Next base: position 23,562,443 of record OW799236.1, on the reverse strand, counting down.
TATAAGCCTTTCAAAAAGTTTTATAATTTTGTATAGTAAAGTGTTAAGTGTGCTTTTGGTAAAGGTTTGTTATAAAGGTTATACTTAAGCTTCAGTAGAGGTTTGTTATAAAAGAAAAATTAAAATGTTGTAAACAAATGTTTTCCATTTACATACATGTATGCATATGTACATGTATGAACAAATTATTTGAAATATTTTTTAAAATTTTTAATTGATTTTTCAAGCTCGAGGTCTTTATAAATATTTGTTGATTTATTTATTATTCAATATTTCGCTACTCCTTTGTGTAGCGTCTTCAGGAAAGAAAAAACAAATTTTTGTAAAAACACACAATTTCTTAGTAATAAGAGAAATAAGAAATTAGAATTAAAACACGAAAGAAGAGAATGAAAAAAAGAAGACAGAAAAAGGAAAAGAAGTGGACAACAAACTAATCCCAAAAAAGAGCCAAAACCCTACAAATGACACATTCCCGGTCTCAAGTCACGAAGCCAGGTCATTCCCATTACGAATCCTATCAGATTCTCGAGACCGCAGCTCGAGACATCACCTAATACGCCGAAAAATCTGCTACCTAGCCATCTCAACCTGCCAATCTACCGTCTGGGACATTGGCACAGAATGTGCTCAACTGACTCCAACTCCTCTGGATCCTTGCACAGACTGCACAAATCCGCAGACCCATCTCTGTCTAAAAGCAAATCCGAGTCAGATTTGCTGAGTATCGGCCACAGCGTCCTTAATACTCTTAATAAAATTTACAAATTCTTTTGTTTTGTGGCTGTCAACACTATGACTTATCAAAATAAAGAAACATGTGTTTGCTCGAACATTTGAGTTTGATATGCTTTTGGTATGGAAATTCTAATAAGAACTCTAAAATTTCGATCACGTTCGAATGCCGTAATTTAAACGAAAATTTAACCAATTGAATTAATGTCACATAATGACATACATATGTTTATAACTACAGGCATTATTAACCTCAATATTTACACAATTGTTTTATGCCATTCCACCGGCACCGAATGTCATAATCTGAAGATGGTCCTACCACGAAATTGAGTTTCTGACGCCAAACCATCGCACCTAAAAGCCTTATTAATGCAACTAAGCAATGAAACACAATGTTCAAGTCATTAGTACAATATATCACGGATAATGTATAGTCACCTTGTTTTGTTACGATGAACCAGGTAATTAGCTACAGAATCGGATTTTGTTTACTAAGAGATACAAAGTAAATTCAGAGTCCACGAATAACTACCCAAAGAACTCTTTTGAAAGGTAGCAGTACCCTGAGAGAATAATGGCTGACCGAGGTCAAGTACTAGGATGAGCCTTAGTCATTCAAACAACGGTCTTTATTTCTGTACCAATACAGAGGCACGCACAGACGTTAATGTTTGACTGGTTGGGTTTCTGTGTTTTTATGTTTTAAATATACTGCCTGTTCAGCGATGTCGAAAGAAAATACAAGCGAACTTTCATTCGTACAAATACGTTGAAAACAAAAACAAATTTTTAGTTTTTGTTGTTGTTTTCAATATATTTGTACGAATGAAAGTTCGCTTGTGTTTTCTTTCGACATCGTTGAACAGGCAGATAATATTAATTTATTTTTTATTGACTTCCGTTTATTTTCTTTTAAATAAAAATTTAAATTTTTCATTTGTGACAATGAAAAAAAAACTGAAAAGGTAAGTATTATCCCGAAACCAGCCAAGTGAAATATGTTTTGAAAACCAGCTCAGGTTGTATCACCAGGAATCCTTTATCGAAATATCTTGGTACTCAATATAAATATAATTTAAGCAGGAGATTATGTTTATGCTCGAAACTCAGTCAAGTCTTCGTAAAATAAAAATAAATAAGACATTAAGTTTGGGACACCCTTTTAAAATTTTTTTTTAATTTATTTTTAAAAACGTTTTGGAAAATTTTATATTCTTAAATTAAATAAAAAAAAGAAAGATATACTCTTCCATCTAACTTTCCGTCTGGAGAATTAATGATCATTGTGACTTGAATATTTACAACCAGATTTAAAAGTGTTTAAATATGTTAGTAGTTGTTCTTGTTAGCTATTTTGTAGCTAATAAACGTAAATTGTTAAAGTAAAATTTGTTTACAAAAGTTGCTTTTAAAGGATAAACAATGAAGTATTTGCAACGTTATTGCTCTCACTCCTACACCGACACGCACAAACATACTTTATAGAGGAAAATGTCTTAAAATAAACTATACGCGAGAGTATACTGCACAGCTACTACTAATGCTACTTACTATACATACCTACATATGTACATACCCAGCAAAACAAAACATGATGAAAAAGTGATTTTGCGGGGGTTCAACTAATGATGATGTGAGTAAAATTTAGGTTAGGTAGCGTGTCATTAAAGTGACAATGTGTTTATATTAATATATAAATAAACTGCACTTCGTTATCGTCGCCCGGGGGTTTAAATGTTCCATATGTCATTTTGACCATTTTGAGTTATGAATGCCACCTTAGTTTTCGACCCCAAATTTTTCAAATCTGTAATCCGTTTTCGGCTATTTCGTCTAGTTGCTAAGATATATCGTGTCCGTTTTGCTTTATTTCTTTCAAAGAACAACTCTTTTTATGTTAAACAAATAGATTCTAATATTTTTCAATCAATTTTTCTGTTATATAAAATTATTAAGAGTTCTTTCTTTTATAGAGAATACTGTTTTAAAATATACTCTCTCTTACAATAAAATCTAAACAAGTTCATCAAGTGTTGCATCAGGTTGTAGAGTAACTGATTTCTTATATCAACGATTTAAAATTTCTTTGTTCGTAGTTAGAAACTCTAAGTACTACTGTCACTGTTAAGGTAGGATTAGTCTTTACTTTCTGTTCCGTGACGAATCAGCTGACTTGTTTTTATTAATAGAAAATGTGTTTATGTCCTGTAGAAAATAGAATTCAACGTTAAGTGACAGTCATTTAGAGAGAAACAGCTGATATTTACCTGCCTATATTTAAAAAATGGCTGCAACAGAGAGACTCTGTTTGCTTATAGATGAAATCTGACACTACAATTTTTTATCTATGGACTTTGACGAGAAAAATAATCAAAAAATATAATAATAATAAGCTTGTTTTTGTAAGATTACGTTGTAAGTTAAAGCAGATGAGTTTTTACAGAATAAGTAACTACAATAATTAAACAACAGAACGGCACGTCACATAACGACAACAGAAGTAAAGCCTAATGAAGCTTTTAGCCCTTACTCCTAAGAGTGCGTTTGCCTATTTAAAAATCGACTGTGAAATTCTGCTAAAGAAGATTTCAACAGAATTTTTAAATAGTTCATTGATTTTAACGAAAATGAAATATCAACAATGTTAATATCATTATGAAACTTGAAGAGATGGAAAGAGCTACGACAGAATTATCAATGTATTCAGTTCCACAATTTTTAATTTATAATGTTGTCTAGGCCAAAAGCCACCATGGAGCTTAAAAATTTAAATAATAATTTGCTTATATTTGTATATTTTTTGCATTAAAAAATATATAAAATGGAACTTTTTAACCCCAAGTATTAAATATAATGTCACTTAAATTAATCCCATTTACAGCATTGCAATGATGGGCTCACTTAAGATCATTTTCCATAATATCTTTTAAAGTTTGCAGCTGTAGCATTTGAATTTCTGTAACAATGTTGGCATTGAGTTGAGTTGAGTCTCGGGTTTGTAAACGCGCTCTTTCAAAAAACCCCAAAGAATATAGTCGGGTGTTGAAAAATCTGTCGAATGCACTGACCAATTAATTTCCGAATATCCATAACCTACAACTCTGCTTACTAACAAAGCCATTCAAATTAAAATAATAAGCTTTATGACTCATAGTCTGATTTTCAATGAAGTGTATTTTATTTCAGGGGCTAAGTTCTTGTTCGGTGAACTTTGAAATAAAAAGTTTTTGTACGGCAAAAAGTATGGAGCACCACCATATAATATGACACACAAAAAATTTTCATTTCATAATAGTAAATCTTTTTTTAATGCGGCGTAGTGATGTACCAGACATTCCTAACTGAGCAGAACGCCTTCAGGAAGATGTTTCTGGTGTTTCGTTAACACTTTGCTCAACATATTTTTACACCCTTCACCTGTGGTGCACAAGGGTATATAGAGCTTTGTCATTCCGTTTGTAATTTCTACATTTTTCATTTCCGACCCCATAAAGAATATATTTTCTGAAAGCTTATGAATAGAGGAGTCGATTAAGCCCTGACCGTCTGTCCGTCTGCCCGTCTGTCCGTTCGTTGGTTGAAATCAACTTTTAGAGACAACTATATGTTCCTCATATCTGTATATGGTATCAATCTCTTGGAAATATCCGGGAATGAATCGCTATTGAAATTCAGCACAATCACCCGATAACTTTCAGAGATATGAGTAAAAAACCACGACCACCTCGTTTTTTTTTCACAATTACAACAACAACATGCATATATACTGGTTAGAGTAAACGTGGCATCGAATCCCAGCTGAGCCAAAAAAAATATTTTTTTTTATATGTTTATTTTTAATTTTTTTAGAAAATTTTCTTAAAAAAATTTTTTTTAATTTTTTTTACAATTTTTTTTTGTAATTTTTTTTGTTGTTTTTTAATATATTTTTTTTTAATTTTTTTTTAGAAACATACATACGTAAACTCAATTTATAATTTTACAATGGTTTTTTATATGTTTTTTTTACATGTATGTACGTATTTTATATGACATGAATGGTGATACAAACAATTGTTATTGCATGACTACACGTTGTGTAGCACTGTTACTTGTTGGCAGTTCAAATTAAACGTGAACTACTGGATCGAAGCAAATCTCTTATAGTGCCATTTTTATGATTATGATGAGGGCACAATTCAGACGTTAAAATGTCGGCGATATGCTCTTTGCGTTAAAATAATTGATCTCTGATTTAAATAAAATAATTCTATTATTCTGGTTCTTTGTTTAGTTGTGAATTTTGGCCCACCCAGTATGTATATACCTAAAAATTTATGTATATAACTGATAATAATAATAATAATAATAATATTTGTAGGTCTGAATTGTTAGTTTGTTAATTCTACTTTGCTCTACGTATATGTATTTTCAAAGTACCATAAAAATGCTAAAAAGTTTCTTTATGATCGCCCTTAACATTTTCGGTATAAGCTGGAATAAATAGTCATTAATTTCGAGATTCTAGCTTCGTAAAAGTTAAAATTACAAAAAGTACCGTAAAAAGATAACAAGTACCTTTTTGGTCGCCCATAATATTTTTAGTCTCACCTCGTATGAATAGTCATTAATGTCGCCTTACCTTTTTGGGGCTTTCCATATCAATGTATAAATTCCAAATTTAAAGTGTTTTAATATTTATGCAACAAAAAAATATTTCCATAGGCATGATTTTAAGTGAGTAAATCTACTCTATTTTGCATAAAAATAATTATGTTCTAAAAAGTACCAAGCCAAGTACCCGAATTTTCTCCATTCTACCCTGTTATAAATGTGTTTAAATTTTTACTAAATTAAATAATTTTTTATGTCTAGTAAAATCCCAAAAATGGGGCTGTGACTAGGAATTATACATATTCTCCGGTGTTTCCCCTTTTTGGTACCTTTTTTGTCCCCCTAAAAGTTATCAAAAATTTCACTTAAATAATTCTCCATATCCTATTAGGCGATAATAATTATCAAATTTGTCCTATTGAATAATATAAGAACATATAATTTAAAGTACCAAAGAGAGGGACAATTATTATCCTCTAGTCATGGGTGTCTGAAGAAAGTACCAAAACCTAATTAATATTTTTTTGCGGATTAACTAATACAATTTAAATTTTTTTTTTTTTTTGATAAGCCAACGATGTTTCAGGAGTTGATATTTTGCCTGATTTTGCATACAAATAATTATGTTCTAAAAAGTACCAAACCTAGTACCCGAATTTCCCCTTTTCTGTCCCAGTATGAATGTGTCTAAATTTACTAAATTACATAATTTTTTATGCCTGATGAAATCCCAAAGTGGCCTAAAATTAGGCAATTTACATATTTTCCGGTGTTTTCCCCTTTTTGGTACTTTTTTTGTCCCCCTAAAAGTTTTTAAAAATTGCACCTACATAATTATCCATTTTCTATTAAGCGATAATAATTATAAAATTATGTCCTATTGAATAATATAAGAACACTTTTTTAAAAGAACCAAAAAGAGGGACAATTTTTATCCCTTATACATGCGAATGTGAAGAAAGTGCAAGAATCTAATTAATATTTTTTCGCAGATTAACTAACGATGTTTCATGAGTTGATGATATTTGTTTATAATATTTTGCCTGATTTTGCATTAATTCTAAAATACCAATTATTTCCCATTTAGATAGTCATTAAAAATGAATCTATTTGCACCATTGATTAAGTAGTCCTGAAAATGTAATTCACTTTGCACTATTTACTTTGACATTTTTTTTGCTGGGTATATATGCGGATGAACAGGAGCATAAAATAATAATAGAGCTTTAATAAAACGTATAAAAAAGAAAATATTTTAAGACATAGTTATGAAAGTGAAAAAGTATACAAATTTCAAAAACTTAATAAAGAATTTTTAGTCAACCCTTAAACGGATACATTACAATTTCAAACGTGAATACAAATTGTGTATTATTTTTTCTAAGTAATATTTTTTTCAACTCATGTTTTCATATTTTTAGCAAAACTTTTATCATTTCCCAAAGCCTAGTTCTTATTATTGGCAAACTTTTTCCTCTTCCCATTTAAACTTTAAAGCTTAAGTTTAAGATCTTTATGGAATGGAACAAAAAGAAAAGCAAATTTTTTTCATATATCTTTACGATAACAAGACATTATTATAGTCTGTAGTGAAAATGTATATGGAACGTATGTAACATATGTATATTTACCAGCATACATATATGACAACACACAATACATACTTTACACACTTATTCGCATAAAATTTTTTGGCATATCCGCCAAAAGACAACGGATATGAAAGAAACCATTATTTTTTCAACATTATTTTTTTATGTTTTATTTATTTATTTTTATTTTTTTTTTCTTGCTTTAAGCCAACACAGACAATGTACATACAAATCTGAGAAGGAAAAAAGTATTTTCTTAAACTGTATCCATCTTTATTGTTGTTCTATTGGGCAAACAAAAAAAAATGAAGAAAATCTTAAGCAAAATAAACAAAATTTCAAATCTTTTTTTCAACAATGAATGAACTGAAGACGAAAATATAAATGAAGAATAAAATTAAAAGTTTATACAATAAGGAAAAAATTTTGTCATAATAATGGATATTTTGCTCATGGATTTTTTCATACACTTATGTTTTTTTAATAACATTTTCAAGGGGAAACAGTTAAAGCTAAGGAAAAGGGATGCATAAGATTTCAGTTAGCGAGTTTTTTTTAACGAAGCGATTTAGTTTAATAATGATGACAATTTTTATGCGAAAACTTAAGTCTACATCTGTACAATATTTTTTGGACCCAGGAACCTACAGTTCATTACTATAGAAAAATATGTTTGTTTGCTGAATTTTCTTTAAAGCGTTTTAAAAAGATCCTAAATTTGGGTGAAAATTCATTTTGTGGATTTTTATCTACAATAAAAAGCAACTTTAGCGTATGATGCCAACACACACTGGGCTTATTATATAACGAAGCATCCACACAAAGTAATTCTATTTAGTGGCATCATTGGTTGATGCTGTTTTGATAACAACCTTTGCGATATTATCGCCGCTATCAACGATATATTCCGGTTACCGTGCAAGTAAAATTTAAAAAAATTCAATTTAGTAACCGGCTTATTAACTGTTTTATACATTATCACAATTTCTCATTATTTGCATATACACCTATTCCTGTTTTTACGCAATAGATATTTTCCTTAAAAACTCGCTTAAAGAAATCGTTTAAAAAGGAAGCAATATCTACATAAAATTGGGAAATTAATTCCACGCACATTTAAATATCAGGTAAAATAAAATAATCAAGATCATTTAGAAAAATAAATTACATAAATCATTTTCTCTACAAACACAAGTATTAAGACTAATATTTAATTAATATCACTTTCTGATAGCCGCATTCGTTTATGAAAAACATCACTTTTTTTGCTGGAAATACTTTCAAAGTCGCACTTATTTGCATGTGATGGTTTAGTGATTTTAGTCACAATATCCGTTATCAATTAGTGACTTCCAGTTTTGTTATGCTATCTTTGCAATGTTTGAGTTTTCATCTAAATTCAACAACTGACTCACGACCCGACATATAATCTTTTTATTACACTAAAGGCAATTATTACAACTTGTCGTTAGTTAAGGGTAGGATTTTGTGTGCCCTATAAATAGCTTATACTTTATTTACACCTACACCAAATCTAGTACTTACGGGATTTTGAACGAAATCTTGTTAATTTCTACCAGATTTCCCATACAAAACGAAATCCACTTCACAACTAGATTTTGGCAAAATCTACTTAAAATCTAGTACTACTTCGTGATGCAACTGTGGTTTTTATTAAATTGTAACAAAATATACTACGCTGCACACAAAAAATTCAATCATAATATATAAGGTGGTTGCAATCGCACAAGTACTTTATTGTTTAAATTTTTTTCATATGGAGTTTGAATTTTGGAGAAGTAGAACATAGAGAGCCTCTCAGACCACTTTATAACGTAAAGCCATTTATTGGTCCAACAAAATCCAGCCTTTAACTAACGCCAAGTTGTAATAATGGCCCTAAGTATAGACAATAATGTTACTGAAATGAACGCCGTTTTCAGCTTAGCAATGACGGGCTTGTTTTAAAGCATCTTTCATAAAATTTTTCAAAAATTGTAGCTGTAACGATCGAATTTCCGCAGAAATGTTGACATTGAGTTTAATGGTTATCTCAGACTTTATCGCATATAGTCACCCCTTCAAATAACCCCAAAGAATATAGTCGGGCACGCTGACAAATCTGACAAACGCAGTGGTCAAATAATTTCAGAATATCTACATAAATATTATAATTTTCTCTTCCAAAAATTTTACTTAAAGATGCCATAGTATTTGAGACAGGGGCTCCATCCACTTTATAAACGAAAAAGTAGTTACATTTTTAAATCCCATGGCGACTTTTAGCCAGCCTCACGTAATCGCAGTTCGGAGAGAATTTTACTGTCTATGTCTTTTGTATGAAGTTTGACATTTTAAATAAATGAGAGAATAGAGAGAATTGTTTTTTATCTTTTGACTTTGACAGCTGAGCGAATCAGAATATTTGATATTGATTAAAAATTAGAGAAAAAATAATATATTTTTTATGCTTTGAAAACCAACAATTTTAAAAATCCAGAAATATAAAAAAACAGGATTTTAATTTATTCGGAAACCGGTTTTGATAACCTTGATATTGCCTTAAATTGTACGATTGGATATGTGTTTTTAGCAAAACAGATTTATGTATCCAACCACGAATGCCATACAAAATCTCTACATAAATGGTACGAGGGTGTTATTATCTCTAACGATCCCTTCTACATGAAATTTCAAAAATAACTTCATCTGTAGTAGGAAGGGTATAAGTATATAGCTTTGTTATTTTATTTCAAATTTTTACAATATTAATTTCCGACAAACCCAATAATGTATATATTTTCTGAAAGCTTATGAATAGAAAAGTCTGTCCGTATGTCCACGTATCGCGTATCGACATCGCCAGGACCTATGTAAAGTATTGATATATCAGATATATTTGGGAGCCAATTGGAATTGAAAATCAGCATAATTACCCCAAAACTTTCTGAGATATGAGCAAATAAACACGACTTCCTCTGTTTTTTTGCTTATTTTTACCAAAAAAAAAAATGCAGATTTTCCGGCTCTAGAATAATTTATAGAAACGATTGTTGCTATTTATAAATTTGGTATGCTTCTAAAGATACTCATGAACAAGTTTGTACATTTTGGGCACTAATCGGCAAAGTTAAAGGCAAAAATTATTTGAAAAAATATATATTATTTTAAATATATAAAAATTTTTTAATTTTTTTTTTAATTTTTGAACACCCTTAAGATACCAAATTATAAACCATAATCTCAGAAATTATTTCTTAGAAAAAATGACAAATCTATTTGTAACCAACTGAGATATAGGCACCAAAGTACAACTGCTTGGGTGTTTTTCCTAAAATATACAAATGAAATAGATAGTTTTCAGTTTCTATATAACCAAGAGAGCCAATATGGGGATCAAATGAACGCTGTTGAATGTTAAAATGTAGTTAAATATGCAAAAAAAAATCAAGATGGCGTCCTAGACTAAATGGCGAATATATGAGTTAAATATAGTAGTTATTACTTTGTCCCCTTTAATACAATATTAGTATCAAAAAAAAGCGCTCCACCAGTACAATGTAGTAAACTATAAAAAGTGTGAAGTCCATGGCGTGTGAAATTACATGGCAACCCTTCTGGTTGCACATCTGACTGGCAACTGCTTGTTTTGTCAGTTCTAAGAGATCATTAAAAGCGAACACATTAAAATCTACTGGTTGACATTTTATTTGATCGGTACGAAAAGGATTTAGTAAGTTACCCTCCCACTCGAGCATCCGTGTGACAGTAGAAATGAAAAATTCAAAAAATTTTTAAATCCGTCTACACCCAGGGGTACCTCCCTTGGACCGCCAATTTTTTTCACTTATTTTTCTTTTGAATGTATAGGCCGTAATCCTCAATATAATCTGATGAAATTTGGCATACATCTATAAATTTATACAAGAAATAGTTCTGCTAATTTTAGTTGAAATCCCTCTGCTAATAGGAGTACCTTCCTTAGACCCCAATATTTTCGCTTATTTTTCTTCTCAACGGAATTTCTGGGCAACGGAATTTGATAATATTTAGCAGGTGTCCATAAGTTTATCTAAAAAAGAGCACTATAAATTTTGGTTTAAGTCCATCGACTGCTAGGGTACCTCCCTTGGACCTCCATTTTCCCATCATCATGGTTATCAGCAAGTGATACTTTGAATATATCTAAAAAAAATTCATAACATTCAAAATTAATTATTTTTAATTAATTTATATTTTAAAGATGTATTTATTTTCTAACCAAGTCGAAATTATCCGAAAGATATAAGATTTGATTTTGTGCACTTCTCCACAACTATTTTAAAAATTATCTAAAAACCTCTTTTGAACTGCCTTTTTCACTTTTTCAATTTCATCAATAATAAGCACCGAATTTTCCTGTTTTATAAAATTTGTTAACAAATCGACATTTCTACCACAATCAATTAGTTCCTGGCACTATTCACTATATGACATAGAAAATAAAATCATTTAACAATTATACTTTAAATTTTATTACAATATTTATGAACGTTAACTATTAACTCGTTGCAAATTTTTCAATTTAAGCGGTTTTCTTCTATACATTTTCTTTTATTTCTGATTTCAAACGACCTTTTCTAAGAATATTTATACATATATATTAATAGAAATGCAGATTTTTGTTTGCCAGACTCTTCTCTATAAAATAGCATCAGAAGATTTTTTAAAAAAATACCTTTTTTGCAACAGAAATCCCATAGTGTGGCGTCTGAAACAAAGCGATTTTTAATTTCGGTTGAATGTATTTATTGCTTTTATTTTAGTATACACATCTAAATAGTAGTTTAATTAATATAACTGGTATCTATTCGCATTTTTATGTCCTTTAAAATTTGACTTTATATCTTTTACAATGATACACATAATTACGTTTAATATGTCTAACCTAACCAAACATTTAATTGTTTTATATGCAAAGTTGTAAATAATCTATAAATTGCTAAACTTTGTGTAGGGACTTTCTTTGTTTTATTGTTTATGTGTAAAGTAATTAAATCAAAGAAATTTCAATTACCTTTGCTACGATTCTAAGTCTCTTTTTGCCCTTATGTCTCCATCCTTAATACTTAAATGTCCTTTAATGTTATCCGGTACGGAAAGATTTTGTTGTTGATAATTTGTAATCTCTTGCTTCTTTTAATTATAACTCTTATGAAGGTTATTTTTTCTTATAATTAAAAGTAATGATATAAAAATAAAAAAAAATTATATAAGAACTGCAACAAGAAAACACAAACACACATAAGCCAGCAGCAAATAACTGCCCAAAAACTATTCAGTTTTTTTTTCTCAACATCATCCCTCCAAGACTACCATACAGACATACATACATACATAAATAACTAAAGATTTTCTTTAATAGCACTTTTGTGCAAATCTCCTCTCGCTCATTCACTTGCCCGCGTTTTATTTTTATTTGTTCTCATGAAATCGAAGCAAATAACAATTTATTTATGTTAAAGATGGAGGAAAATAAACTCATAAAATAACTTGAGATTAGTTTTATTGTTCAAGTAGAATTTCTTTGAAATGGTATCTTGTGAAAAATTTGTTATTTTTTCTAGGTAAAATTGTAAGAATATTAAAGAAGAAAACTTTATAAGCAATTTATTTAATACAAAAAAAAAGAATAAAGAACAACAACATATAAAAGAAAACTTGTTACAACATTCCATACATCAATAAATACTAAAATAAATAAATTTGTAAGCAGCAAGTTGTTACTTACAATTTTATTAAATGAATAAATTTCATTGACCTCTCCACCTAAAATAATAAAGAAAATAATTTGTTGTAGCAAAGCTGTAGATTAAATAGGAGCGTACGAGTGTTATTTATTGATGAGGAATAAAAAAGGAATTTTCAACACTTTACAGAAAGTTATCAAGGGTGGTAAAAACTTGGTACAAAACGCGAACTTTTAGAAATAAAATCTAAAGAAGTTATAGCGAATATCTGTTAAATGAAGGCATAACCTTAGATCATAAAACGTAGAAAACCGTAATTGATTTTTTTTTTAAATTTCCAACTAAATAATACCAATGTAAAGGGTGGTCCAACCATGACCACCAATGTTAAGTAGGAGTCACCCCCTAATGCTAGGTTTTTTGCCAAACATAATGGGACATTTTTTTTTTATTTCAGTGTTTGACAAATTCCAACCATGAAGAGGTACACAATTGGCCAGTGCGTAATGCTCGGCGCACAATTGGGACGAACGACGAATTTCGCCCAACACGACGAACTCTTCGGTAAAAATTCGCTGTGCAAATTCGTCGTGTGAAGCACAACAACGACGAAAAAGTAACATCTTTTATAGTTGATAAAATTGTTTAGTGTTTGTGAAAAGAAAAACAAAAATAATCGAAAAATTAAATTTTTTGTGAAACTCAACAAAACAATAAATATAATTTCTGTAATAAAAAAAAAACTTGTTTACGTATAAGCAAACGTTTGCAATGAATGTCGTGGGTACGTGCATTAAACAATTATCAAAATTTTGTTTGTGTATAACAGCTAATAGTGTGACCATATGAAAAACAGATCACTTAATAAACTTAAACATTCGCAAAAACACAAATAAAAACAAATTTTTGTACTTAACTTTTTTATAATACTTATTTTAAATGTTATAAAATAAAAAATAAAACAATTATTAAAGTAAAAACTAACTTTATTTTTTTAAAAAGTTGAGAAGTAAACCTAAATATAATAAAAAATGGTCACCTTGTACCAATTTGTTCTTCGTTCGCCGGCGTAAGAAATAGAAATAAATCTAATGCAGAGTTCGCCGCGTATAGCGAACTTCGACTGACGCCAATTGTATGCATTCTCATATACACAAATGTGTTTTATTTTTGATGACGAATATTCGCGACGAAAAATTCGTCGTTCGTCCCAATTGTGCGCCTAGCATAAAGATTGTTGAAGCTTTTTGCGAAAATGGGCGTTTAAATCACTTTGTTTTTATTTTTTTTTTGTCAGCATAATCGACTAAATGTGTGTGCAATTGGGAAAATTGTGAGCAAATTTCCACAAACTAGGTCTGTAAGAAATGTAAAAATACCATCAATTCGTGACTCGCTCGTCTAATTCGTTCTGCGAAAAATATTGCTGTTGTTCACAATAATATGACAGAAGAGCCTCTTATTGTAATATTCGTTTATCCTAAAAAAGAGCAGCTGTCTAAAAACCTATACTCGTAAAATGTATTCACGTATGCTCGTTTCGGCATATTGTGTGTTCAAAAGAAAGATATTTCCCCGAAATAATTCATAAGTATAATCTTAAAAATTCGACTAGATCAAGAACCTAGCAAATCGTTAAGGATTTCAAAACCGAAACCCTAAGCTATTATAGGTTCGTTATTATATGCATTTTAAAGCTTTCGTATCTAAAACACTCAAATTTGGGCCGTTAACCAAATGTTTTCTCATCTTCCTAGCTTGGTAGGTAGGTAAAGTAGAACAGGCAGCTGTTGTACACAGCTCACTTGGGTTCATCATATTGATTCCTTTTTGATACCTGAATAAAGTAGATATAATAGAAAATAAGAGAAAGAGAAGCAAACCAGTCCAGAATCTCTGATTCGAATCGAACTCGAAACCCCCAGATTAGAAGACCAGCACACTACTGACTAGTCTTTTGGGGTACCCGGTATGTTATGTAAGATTGTAAACGAGAAAGATTTTCTTTTCTGCCTTTAGACAAGAGACGAGCACAATTGTCTCCATGTTTAAAGAACAATCGATAATAAAATCTTCCACATTAGTTTTACTATTCAACACCCAATTTTCCTAATTACAAAAATACATTAGTCCATCTTTTGTCAGCAGTTTTTTTTTATGATTTACTCTAAATACCTTTATTTCATTTTCAAAATTTAATTTATTCAAACTCAAAATAGCTAAGTGTGTGTAAATATGTGTACATCAAATACTTAATATTAATATCAACAAAATAAAGTGAAAAAAAACGAATAAAAGTTCTTTGTTGCATAATATTTAGTTGTAAATAAAAAGAATCCTATCATTACTTTGTTTTGTGACAACAACTTATACTGTTTGAAGCACAACAGCAACAGCATCAACAACAGTAATGGTAGGCAAAAGCAACAACAACTATAAATATGTACACAAAATTTTACAAACTTTTCCAATTTACATAAAAGTCTCTGTTGGATTGCGTTTACATGTTGCACAACTGTTTTGAAGCACACAAACACAGTTTTACATACAATTGCGATACATATATGCTACATACACACACACATTTGTGTTCAGTCAAAGTTAGGAATATTGTAAACCAAGTTGGAAATAATTAACGTACATTGAGAGTGATAAAAAATTTATTTCTTGTGTAAAACTTAATTATTTGGAATGAAAAATTAATATTCATACCCTCCACCACCATAAGTAGAGAGATGAGGGTGATCGAAACGATTATTATTCGACCGGTTTTAACCGGTTTTTTTTCAGTTTTGTCAAAGCCGAATATTTAAAAATGCCCATATTTCGAATATCGAATTAAACGGTTCTTTTGGTAAAAATAAACCGGTTATTGTCACGAGCTGAATAGTCTATTAATTATATGCACACACCAAAATGTCCTACAAAAGTCAATCATAAAGAATACATTTTGGAGGATTTGTTTTATAAATGTCATAAGTGATCTGAAAGGCTAAAAATATTACTTGCAGCTTTAAATTCTATAAGTCCAACAGGTATGCTAAGTGAAAGGTAATTTTCAATGTAAAGTTTCATAAAGACAAAAGAAAAAAAAAAGATAAACTTTTGAACTGCAATTGGTTTCTAAAAGATTATTTTAAAAGAAGCAACGAAGAAGATAAAATTTTTAATTATTTTAATTGAATAATGTCGTCTCACATATGTTAAGTTTTTAACTACATACACATATATTATTTTACTAATAAAAGTGCATATATTTTTATACACGTATGAACACATAAATATTTTCCAAAAATTCTTTAAAAATTTCTGTCATGACTGCAGTGTATTTTGTTCGTTCTTACCTATATTAACTGTGAAAATTTTACTTAAATGAACTTTTTATTTCAATAAATAATTCGAATGTTTATTCGAACAAAACCGGTTAACCGGTTTTTTTAATGCTAACCCAAAACCGGTTTTTTAAACATGAATTATTCGGAATATTCAAAAAACCATTTTTTTAAAAAAGTCAACTAATCTTTCTTCCTAGGTTATATGCACTTGTATTAAAACTGTCTGTCCACCTAAAACTTGTAACCAAATTTCAGGTCGCAATTAAAAAACATATTAATGAAATCAATAACTTTTAGGACTCAAAAATGAAGCACATCGTTTTTGGTCCAAATAATTTTATGACCTGTCCTTTTTTGGCCTGAAGTTTTCTTTAAGGTTTACAAGTTCAGATGTACAGAAAAGACCTGCTGTAACTAAATAAATTTATGCATTTGTAGTTGAAATATGTAGTAATTAATTTAACGTACAATTTGATTTAAAAATACAAGAAAAATTTAATAAATAAAATGTTTAAATATAAGAATATGGCTTGAGTATAATTCTATTTAAATGCCTGCTCACTTTTTATACTCCTCACCTGCGGTGCCAGAGAGATATGACTTTGGCAAAGTATACCTTCTGGAATCTTATGAATAGGAGTGTAAATCCGTAAATCTTTCTGTTTTATCTATTATTATCTATTTAAGTGTAGATTGTTGTTGTTGTTGCACATATCTGTATCAATCTTTTAAAAATATTTGGGAATAAATAGCTATTGAAAGCAAGCAAAATCGCGCCTTAACTTGATGAGATTTGCAAATAGGCATGACTGCACCTGTTTTTCGCCATATTTTTACAGCAAAAATTAAATTTAAATTAAATTATGATATGGCTCAAGCGCTATTCGTAAAAAATTTTGGAATTAATAAGCGTCAAATTTATAGTAAAAATTTTTAGTAAAAACAATTTTTTTTTTAATATGTCAAGTTACTAACACATACAATTAATTTTTGGACGTGACAGTCACACCTTTCACCTCCATGGCTTATATATACATGTTGGGAAGGATATCTAAGCAGACCTCTTTCATAAACGGATCCCTTTTCGACACCCTTCGTTACCCAGAGATTACAAGGTTACCCCGATCTTACTGAGTATTGTGCCCTCCCAAGCGTTTGCTCTAGACTTTTGTGACTTCACATTGCAGACTGATAATTATCTACAATCCTTATCAGAGAGTCCCTTGTAATCGCCAGCATGGACATGTCAGTGACACCTAAAGTGAGTCACTTCCAGCAGCTTGTTCGAAAGTTTTCTTCATTTTTCCGCTCCGTTTCGACTTCACAATAGCTTTACCACTACTGCTTGGTCTATAATCAACGTCATTTCCCAACCTATCTGCCTCGACAGCTTTCGCCTGTCTTGCCCTAGGTCCTTTGTTCCGATCCGTCAACTTCCGTAACTGTTCAGCTTAGAGTTCGAAGGCTGATTAGCCTTATCTGAGACTATCGATCTGATTTGACACCATCTCAATAGTCTTCACGTGCCTACGATGTTTCCTTTTCTGTCTCTGCTTATAGGTTTTATTAAATTGCTGAGATTTCGAATGCGCTCCGAAATCTATGGCTTCTGCATTGAAAATATGCGTTTCCACTTCTATCGGGGTAGAGACATCCATCCCATCTGCATTTACCCCATCCATTGGAGTGTCATTACAAATTTACTTTTCCATCTCTTGCGAGGTTTTATTTTCCTCTCCACTGGCCAAAACTAACCGGAGTTTCTACAAAGTCTAACCTCTTAACCTTTTGCAAGGCTTCATTGTCCGTCCCTGTTGGAAGCTCACGGTTTTTTTTTTCCGAAATCAAAGCGCATTATTTTTTTCATATCAGCCGGTCCTAATAGATCGTAGTACTACGTTTTCTACCTGTTTGTCGCAAATTAGTAGTTAGTCTAATTTCTTTATATTTATTTATTTGATAATAAATTGTTTTTCGTGGAAATTATATTGTTTTGCAATATTTAAAACGGAAATACCCAAGTTGTATTTTGTCACAATTTCTGTTCTATTGATTCAGCTGCTTTTACCATGTTTGTGAATTAATGAAGAACACATATTACTTAGATTGGGTACAAAATGTAAAACACAACAATAGTTCCGTTATAGAAAGATTGAATGTAAACAATAGGCGAAAAACCGATATTGCCGTATGACAAAATAAATATGCCGACTAGTTTATGGCATAAATTCGATAATTTAAAATCAATTTTGTTTTATCTACCGATTCATTCGTTAAAACACTAATTGATATTTGTCTTTGAACCACAATTTCCTGCAGGATGCCACAAAATATTTATATACATAAACAAAAAAAAATTAAGGAATAAAATAAAAATTTAAAAAATAAAAAATAAACGTAGAAAAAATATAGTTTGTGTGTTTGTAAAACTATGAACTTTAGACAGGACTACATTATGTGTCATGTTTTGTAATGCACTGACACTCACACGCTTATACAAACACATGCAAACTTTGGGATATCTACCTCACAAACTAACTCACTCTCTCTAACTCATACACATTAACACATTTAAGTAATAAAATGCATAAATATATGTAATTTGATCTGGCTAAAAAAAACGTATGCAAAACACATGTTAAAGGTTGTTGAAACTTTTATGCAACTTAAATGTCACTTACACTTCCCCCCCAATTTTGGACAATAACAAAACAAGGCACAATATGGAAGGAAAAGTTGAATTTTAAACGTACAAAATTTAACTAAAAGTTAAAAAAAAAAATTCTGTTAAAAGTAGAAAGGTTGTAGAGAGCTAATCACAGTTAAAGTAAAGAAAAATCTTACGACTTTATAACCTTTTTATACCCTTCACTTGTGGTGGTGTGGTAATTTCTACAATTTTAATTTCCGACGCCATAAAGTATATATTTTCTGAAAGCTTATGAATAGAGGAGTCGATTAAGCCCTGACCGTCTGTCCGTCTGACCATCTGTTCATCTGCCCGTCTGTCCGTGTGTTGGTTGAAATCAATTTTTAGAAGCAACCACATGTTCCTCAGACCTGTGTATGG
This sequence comes from Phyto melanocephala, assembly GCA_941918925.1. Lineage (NCBI taxonomy): Eukaryota > Metazoa > Arthropoda > Insecta > Diptera > Rhinophoridae > Phyto > Phyto melanocephala. The sequence goes on along the minus strand of OW799236.1, from coordinate 23,543,386 downwards.
TATCAATCTTTTGGAAATATCCGGGAATGAATCGCTATTGAAATTCAGTAAAATCGCCCCATAACTTTCTGAGATATGAGCAAATAAACACGACTGCCTCTGTTTTTTCCTATATTTTTACCACCAAAATTTAAATTGTTCAGCCATAGAATAATTTATAGGTACCTTTGGTACTATTTGTAGATATAACATATATATAATACGGGCTCTTATCGGTAAAGTTATAGGCAAAAAAATTTTTTTTTAAATAAATATATATTCTAAAAACGAAAATCAATTTTTTTCAGCTTCTGGATAACCGAGAGAGTCAATATTGGTATCATCTGAAAGGAATTGAGTAGCGCAATATAAACACTATAAAAAAATTGAAATTGATGTTAGCCGCCACTACAAAATGGCGAACAATAAATTTATATATGGGTCAAATCTGGTGTTTTAACATGTAGCATCTTGAACCCCCTCAATATTGGTATCAAATTAAAGGGCTTGACCAGTAAAATACAGTAAATTATTCTAAAATGTAAAATCCAAGATGACGTCTAAAACAAAATGGCGGATAAAATTTTTTTAACCCCATCAATATGGGTATCAAATTAAAGGGCTTGACTAGTTGAATACACTTAACTACGTAAAAATTCAAAATCGAGGATGGCGTCGGAAATAATAAAGAAAAAAGGTGTGTAACATGAAATATAGGTTAAGCTACGATGTGAGATTATACCTATAAACATGATGGTGAAGGGTATTATGAGATTCGGCACGGCCGAATATAACACTCTTACTTGTTTTTGCTTAAGCTTCCACAGAAAAAATTTTATTTAAAATGTTTTTAATTAATTGACTAATTTATTTATTTTAAAATTTTTATTATATTTTTAATTAATTTAAATAATTTTATTAATCCTAATCAATATCATAAAGAGCTTGAACTATATTATTATAAATACTTTATTTAAATTAATCCCAAATTTCAATTATAGGCGTGATTAATTTAATTAAAATCATTTTTAATTAAAATTTTAATACATTTTTTAATACGGTTTTATTTGGTTTAATTTAATTAAAAGTATCATTTTGATCATTGGAGCAAAATCAAATAAAATTTAAATCAATAGTAATAATTTCGTAATTGTAATTCGTATTTATTTTTTCAGTGTACTTATGATCTAAGGTCAGTTTTATTTAATTCAGCTTAATAGTTTAGCCATAAGATTTCTGAATATCAGAAGAAACAATAATGGATTAAATCATGAGGTTTGATTTATAATATCAAATAAAACACATACATTTGAAACTAAACTTAAAATTTTTATTATTGGTTAAAAGTAAAATGTATGGTATTTACTGTTTAAAAATGATATCAAATAAATAATGGCCACGACTACGTCTGAAATGGTCTATTCGAAAAGTCCAGTTTTGGGTGACTCCTTCGAGTATAGCGACTGGTATCTTGCGAATAACACAAGTAATGTTGGCTTCCGAAGCGACAATCGTAGCTGGCTTATTTCTAAAAATCTCAGACTTTACATATCTCCCCAGAAAAAAAATCAAAGGTGTGAGATCGCACAACTTAAGTAGCCAATTTACCGTAGCAAAACGTGTAATTAGGTGCCATTCTTTTGTTTTAAATGCTGTATGGCTTGTAGCATCTTCTTGTTGAAGCCAGAGACTCACTGAGACTATGAGCTACAATTTCAAGTGGCACTTACTCCGTTAACATGGTGTGATTACGGTTACCATTGATGGTAACATTCTGATTTGCTTCAGTTTGGAGGATATATAGAACAATCATTCCACAGCCCACAAACCACACCATACCGTGGTTTTTAAAGGATATAATGATACCTCTTGGTACTGTTCGGTTGAGCCAGAAATGTGCTTCATTATTAAAAATAATTTCATGATAAAACACCGTTATTTCACTGAGTACTTCCAGAAACCATTCACTAAAAATATCACGTTAATTAAGGTCGCCTGGCTTTAATTCTTGCACGAGTTGAATTTTGTATGCTTTAAAGCTGCAACCCTCAAGTTAAATACGTCAAGTTGTCGAATACGACCAGCCAAGATGCTAAGAATGACGTGGAATCGATTAGCCACGTCCTTTGCGTGCACTCTCAGCTACAGCTACTACAATCTCTTCACTACGTAGTGGATGTTGCCTAAATGGCCGTGTATCATCGACTTATATAAACTAGAACCCAAATTTACAAATGGTATTGCCAAGTTGTCGAATACGACAAGCCAAGATGCTGAGAATGACGTTGAATCGATTCGCCACGGTCTTCGCTTGCACTATCAGCTACAGCTGCTATAATTTCTTCACTTCGTACTGGATGTGGCCTAAACGGTCGGGTGTCATTTACTTATATAAACTATAGCTCAAATTTGCAAATGGTATTGGCAATAGTGGATTCAGTAGGTCGATTATATGCACCGCATTTATCACATAACGCTGTTTTTCGTAATACAGATACAAAATTTGGCGACACTGTTGTGGTGCGAGTCTTTTCATGATGATTTGCCAAAAACGATACTGAACAAAAATGACAAAACAATTTGATATGAGTCATGCACTCTGTGCAAAAAAAAAAACTTATTGAATATTAAACCTAACGATAAATCACCCGATAATTGTATTCTACAACTCTCAGTTTCATTTAGTGATGTACATATCTAAGTTACTTAGGACAAACATAGTGTTGTCCCTTTTTTCTCTTTAGCATATGGCAACGTTTTAAGTTCTTAGTATAAAAATCTTCTCAAAATAGAACAGAATGTTAACACATATTAAAGCCGTATGTTTTGCTTATGTAACAGATTCTGTCAACTTATTCGAAACAGCACGATATAAATCTAACTCTACCATCACATGAGTATTGCTTTATATTAAACATGGTATAACAAGCTAACATACACATGTATACTCTATGTCACCACAGGTATAAAAACAATAAAACTTTTCCAATTTTCAAGTCTACAAATGCCGTAATTTACCGTCCATAAAAATAGAAAATGTATCCAATATTTTTTCGAATATTTCCATGAATAGGGAATATAACGGTAATTTTTCTGTTATTACCCCTTGTCCCGAGTTTACAATATAGTGATTTAGTACTGCTTTCATTCTTATTTATTTGAAACAAAAAACAATTCGAAACAAAAAAAAAAACAACAATAAAACTTTTTCGTACTTCTAAGTATGCCTTTATTTACTGACCATGCAAATAAAACTAAAACTTTTTTCTAAAAAAAAAAAAAATAAATACAAAAACTGTTATCAAGTTAAAACACTTAGCTCGTAGCAGCACTCGTAATACTAAAGAGAAATTTAAGGAATAAATATTGAATACCCGCATCTTTGTTTAAATAATAAATAGAAACCAACATTTAAAAGGTTTTCAAACGCAAAAAAGTAAATAAACGAAAGCTTTCATTAGGTTTCATTGTTTATAGTAACAAGATGTTCAGCAAGAAGTGGTTAAAGTGTAAGTAATTAAAGACTAAATTACGAAATACAAAAGTTTTCTGTAAATGAAGGATTTTGTAAAAATGTAAAAATTTATCAATTATGAAAAATTTTATAAAAACTTAGAATTTAATGAAATTTTCTTACAGCCAAACATAACAGCGACAAGCGTTGTGCTAAGCGCAAACCTAAACAAGACAGTCAACTTTATGAAGTGTTTACTTACGTTTTTTAATAAAACTAAAAAAATTAAGATAAAACCTTTGGATTGATAACATTACTTTTTAACAATAATAGAAGTCAAAAAACAACATTTTTATTTACTATAGCCAACTTCAATACCTAGCTTGTCAAAATTGAACTTTCCAATTACAAAGCCTTGGTTGACGCTGCGGTATTTCGGTTAGCGTCATACAAATTGTAAAGGTTGTCCCAAAATTAACACAAAATTTTAATTTATCGCCATTTGTGTAGGAAAGTGTTATATATATATATATATATATATATATATATATGTCCTTTATTTAATTAAATATTAATAGAAATAGAAATACATATTGATTTTTAATTAATACTTAAATAAAAGTTCAAAGTGAACATAGGGCGTCAACAAATTCTCTCCATCTTTGTCTGTCTCTGGCAATCGCCTTAGCTTGATTCCATGAAACAATTAGGCCAAAAGATGTTAAGAATTTGCCTTAAGCATTTGTTTATAAATGTTTGGATTTTACGAATGGATTCTTTTGTTAAGCTTACAATAACACAGACTTAACACTGCAGTTGAAAATGCGTAGTTTAGTTTTTCGCGAGATATTGTTTATACGCCAAATTTTGTAAAGCGATAAAAAAGAGCTGCGTGCTTTATTGATACGAAAGTGTTAGCAACCCTAAAAAAGACAATTTGACAGCTGGCAGTTTAAGCATTAAACACTTAGATGACAGCAGGCTACACAGTTACACGACTACAACGGTAGTTGGCTGCAATCGTTGCCGTGTAGTCAGCCACTTATTTATATAGAAGACGGCAGCAACAGCTGTTTACTACATAAATATAAATTTCAGTGGTGCCACTTAAAGTATTTCCCTTTCTTGAAAATAAAATCGCTTGTTGTAAAGGTAGGTATACCAATTACAAATTTAAAAACAAATAAATTTATATTTAAAAACCTTGTTATTTTTAATATAAATAATTATTTAAACGATATATATAGGGTCCGCCATCTAACGTTTTATTTTTCAACTAGTGTTTATTTCGTGAATGGTAACACTTAGATAATGTCTGATTTGACAGATAATTAGTTTTAAACTTCCGCTGAACGAATATGGTTGTATATACGCTTGAACAACGCTGGGAAATATTGCGACATTACTTTGGCCGATTTTGCCAAAAAAATCATCTCTTCAGATAAAGCTCATTTTGATCTTGGCGGGTATGTAAACAAGCAAAATTGCCGCATTTGGGACACAGAAAAACTGCACGCATTGAAAAGCCGATACTCCTAAAACGAGTCACTGTTTGGTGCGGATTCTGGTCCAGAAGCATAATTGGGCAATTTTTCTTCGAAAATGAGCAAGGAGTGACTATAGTCAATGGCGATCGTTATCGGGCCATGTTGAACGAATTTTTGTTTACAAAAATTGAAGAGGAGGATATTGGCAACATTTGGTTTCAAGGACGTCGCCTCGTGCCACACAGCCGAAGCTACACTTTTTTTATAGCATTTTCGAAAAAAATTAATTTGGCGGACCCTTTAACTTTTTTTTTTCGTCTTTTTCTTGTATTTTTAATTTCATATAAATTTTACATTTTTTGTTATATTGACGTCACTGAATCTGCTTATTGCCGTTTACAAAAATTGAAATTAGCCTAAGTGGGCGCCACCGCAAAAATGTAGCCGTGCAGCCGTACTGCTGTGATGGCTTCAAAATAATCGTCTCTATATAAACGCGTTTTTTTTATTTTGACATATTGTAGTCGGCAGCCTGCTGTCGTCTATGTGTTTATAGCGTTAGGGTTACTAAAAATGAAGCGTTACAAGAACAACGTGTTTTCCTTATTAAACAATAATTTGAAATTAATGAAAGATTGAAAACTGTAGTTCAAAATAATTCAATTACTGCATAAGACATTTCCAGGTCGTATAATCTCTCGTTTGGGGCGATTATTTATGAACATGGGAATTTTTGACTCTTAAAAAACATTTGTCTCCCTTGTTAAGGTTAAATACATTTAGTTATTATAATTATAAAGTAAAATTTATTTTTTAGAACTTCTTATTTATATTTATTGTAAATCATTTATTTTGATTTAGGTTGATTTTCCTAAATTATTAAATATGTATTAGAACATGAAGGAATATGAACATAAATAAAACGTTATTTCATATTTCCTTAACTGCAACATAAATAGTGGTTTAAAATTTTATATGAGTACTAATGATGAAATTGTAGCTGGTTGCGAAAATGCATTCCACGTGACTAATGTCGAAATATTTTTTCAGTCAGTTGTTTTAGAAATAAGTTTAAAATTAAAAATCTCTCATCATCAGTGTTTTTATTATAGACAAAAATAAAGTCAACTTTAAGTTGCAATACTAAATGTTTTCATACAAATTGTAAAAGATGGTTAAATTTAAGGGCCGATGTTGATATTGAATTAAACACAAATTATTTAGGAAAGTATTATCATTTCTTTTTATTATAATAATTTTGGTATGGTGCAATTATGTATGGAACAAAATATGGTCTAAATTTTCAATGTTGATATTCAATTGTTAGGCACGATGATGAGACGAGACTGCCCTTTTGCCACACTATCGCGGCAATGTTTCTGTTCAAGAAGGCATTCACAGATGTTTTCACATTTCATACAGACCTGTTTTGCTGAAATTTAAATATTTTTCACATTTCTCCCGATTGTGACGAATTTGAACGATTATGTTGACCAAAAGAATCACGAAGTGCACGAAATGCATTTTGATTTGAAGTCCATTTTCATAATAAGCCTGAATAACGTTACCGGTCATGAATCATACAAAATTGTGCATTCATTTAACTTTCTGTTATAATCATTGGCGTAACTAGACCATTCTGGGGATGCAATGCCCCCCAGTTTTTTTTTTGTCCTGCCCTCAGTATATAATTTAAATATAACTTAGTTTAAGATTTTGCGGGAACCAAAAAAAAAAATTGAAGCTTTTATATGTATTTGTAGCTATGCCAAATGATATGAGAAAAAATAGGCTTGTTTTACTTTTTAAATTTTTTTTTATACAGCAGGTAACTAATGAAAAAGAATGCCAGGCAAATGATGTCTGTGATTTTGCTGAAATTTTGGGTTAAACTTATTAATAAAGCAACACATATTTCATAAAAAAAAAAAATCCAAAAACAGTAAAAAAAATTAAGTTTGAGTACTAAAATCTACATGGCTTTTAGTTATTAAAAGAAAACCTTTAACTTTTTTTTATTTTTTACCAGCGAAACCCCCGGTTGAACCAATATTAATGTACCGTAAAAGGCCAACAAAACCTTTAATTTAATATCAATTCTTTAATATTTTTGTTCTTGTATGAGATGAAAAGTGTCCTTTTTTTACAATTTATTTTTGCTTAATATAAACAATTTGGGTTATTTGTTGCTTATTTTCAGTTAACTTTTTTTTTTGTACTACATTCTTTTGTATTGAAATGGTTGCTTTTGTTTTTGTTTTTTTATTATTTTATTTTAAAAGGATGTACGTGGATGTGTGTACTTCCACTCTAATTTTGCTTTAGTTAAACTAAAAATGAAACCAATGTCACATATGTATTTTATTGCTTTTACGTGATTTAATGGAGTTTTGTGGTTTTTCAAGCATCATTTACTATCCTCTATTGGAATGTGTATTAAACATGACCACTGGTACAATTTATACAAATACACATGGATGCATACAGCCATACATACATACATATATATAAGTGTGTGTGTTTATACAATATAAAGAAAGAAGGACAGACAGCTGGCGAGACAATTTATATATTCAACAAATATTTTCACATATATATATATATATATAGTATAAATTATTTAGATACATATACGCACACATATATACTAACAAAATAAACATACGTTTACCAACTGAAACAACTGTGTAGGTTGGTAAATAAGGCCAGCAAAATTTTTTTTAAATTCTTATAATCAAACTAGCTAATACCCGGTGTGCTTCGCCACCCCAAATTTTAGTATTTAATTCATACGGCAGGTGCCACGCCCACTATTCTTGATGCACCCATTTTGTCCATAAATGTTTATTTGAATATCAAAGTTGCTTTTGCAAAATTTTACTACTCTAATCGATATCGTTTTCCAAATATACGAATTTTAGTATTTAATTCATATGGTAGGTGCCACGCCCACTATTGATAATGCACCCATTTCTTGCCTAAATGTTTATTTGGGTGTCAAAGTTGCTCTTGCAAAATTTTACTACTCTAACCGATATCGTCTTCCAAATATACGAATTTTAGTATTTAATTCATGTGGCCACACCTACTATTGCAAGTCCGCCCATTTTTTACCCAAATGTTAGTGTGGATGTCAAAGTTTACCGTACTTAATTTGAAGACTCTAGCTGCATTAACTTTTGTGATATATAATATTTAATACTTATTTTTTAATAGGGCGTGGCACCCCGCCCACTTACAATTTCAAACCAAAGTATAGCCTCTAGTTTCTTCCAGACATACAGAAAGATTCTGTGAAAATTTCAAGGAAATCGGTTTAGCCGTTTAATCGTCTATAAAGCACAAACAAACATACAAACATATAAACATACAAACACACATTGATTTTTATATATATGTATAGATAAAAACACTTTAAAAACTTAACGTGATTAATACCAAAATTTCAAATATCTTTTCTTTGATGTCAGGGAAAAAAGGTCTTAAGTAAAAAATTTTCAATTTGAAATTTTCATTGGATTTTGCTAAACTTTCTCTGTCTTCCTATCAATAACTTAAGCCTAACACATCTGCTTGAAATCATAAGCATTTTCTTTTTAAGCAATAATTAAGAAAAATTTATATTTTTTAAGCAAAACTCCAGTTTCTGACTTAAGACGCTTTTGCTTAACTTCAAAGATTTTATAAATTGAAAAATTTTTTCAAATTTTTTTTTTCAACTAATACTATGTTCACACAGGCGCCTTAATTGTCAATTTATAATATTATCGCAATTAAAGGCCTTATTGAGCTCAATTTACCATACTAAAAATTATTTTTAAATTGAGCAATATATACTTAATTGTTTCACTTATTGTCTAAAACTCGAAATACAACTCTTGAGAAGTATGTTCAGTGAGAAGAAAATTCTATAGGTGGCATTTCTAATGTCAAACAAATAAATATACAAAAAATAAAAATTAAGAAAATGAAAAATTTTTGAAGAAAATTTTAAAAAATGTTTGAATAAATTCGAATACATATGTACATATAAGTATATATATGTATAAATATAATTGTAAATATATTTTATCAACAGGAAAAACACTGAAAAGAAGCCATTATTTAATTTGGTATAAATACATCGTATTTATACAGCTATCAAATGCTAATGGAGTAAGATAAATTGAGTATGTCTGAACACTGATTTTAATTTCTCAATCAACACTAAATTGAAACAATTAAAAATATCTGTCTGAACAGGACTTTAAAAATTGATTGGGTTAAATTTGCTTTTCTACAACATTGTTTTTTTTTACAATAACAATTTACAGTTTGCAATTATCCTTACCTAAAACTAAAATGCCACAGTTGTTTCTATTATCACCCTCTTTGTCTATAACTGCCAAAGAAAAATAAATTTTAAATACCACAAATTTTCAAATGCATCAAAAATGTGTTTATCATATTTTTGTTATAATTAAAATTTAAAAAAATATTAAATTGTATTTAAAATAATGTCAGTTAAAAAATATCTTCTTATTTAAGTGATATATACAGTATTGGTCATAAATAATCTCTTCATCAGCTTAAAATACTAAATCATTTTTACTCTGCTAATTTTCTTAAATAAGTTTAACACCATGGTTTCTCGTTAGATGACTTATTTGCATCACAGTAAGGGTAGCCAATTAAAAATTTTCTAACTGAAACACACAATTTTTTAGACAACAAATCAAATAAACTTAACGCAAAACAATTGCTAAGTATACACTACTCCTTATTTTTCTTTTATTTATTTTTAATTTATAAAAAACAAAGTGGTTTACATGTGAAAATATATAATTTGTACAAAAAAAAATGTTATTTAATTAAGAAATAATAAATAATTCTAGGTATTCGGTTTGTATAGTGTGAGAACTGGTAACACTGTACTTAAAATAGATTCGCTCTTTACAACTATTAGCCAATAGGAACACAGGTTCAATGAAGTTTAAGTTGCCAGTTTGTTTTGTATATGAAATTTAAAATTTTTGCGAAAATTTTATGTAATATCTAAACGCTTGCAACCCTGTCATTAAAATCACTGGCAGCTTGAAATTATAAGCCAATAGAAACACGGCTTGAGTGACATTCTTAGTTTAACATTATTAATCTCCCACAAGTTTTCAATAGGATTTACATGTAGAATTGAGGTAAAGCATGTACCCTGTTCTAGTTTTGGCTAATACTGTATATCTCTACAAGGCAAATCGCTTATAATAATTAAGTTTTTTTTAACACTTTGACTTTTTCTCTTTAATGCCATTTTCACACGGCAATATAAATCTCGTGGTTCGCTCTCTGAATCTCGAATGCGAACACTGGCGTTCAGACGATAGTTCTTGTTTCACTTTGACATTTGTATTTTTGTTCAATTATTTAACGCGGCTTTTTGTTTTTTCTGTAGTTTATTTTTAAAATGGATAAAAGAAGTAAGTTAAATTTAAAATTATTTCATTAACCATACGACACCCTACACCAAAACAGTAAATTTTTCTGATATTCAGTTCAAGTTAACACTACATAGTTTGCGAAACACTATAATATGTGCGATTGAAAATTAAAATTCCTAAAATTTGGATTTTACGGACAAAAAAATTATGTTTTACAGTACTTCGGCTACTTGAAAAGCTACATTGAAAGAACTGGTGATATAGCAGCTGATATCTTTAGACGCATAACAAAGAAAGACAAACAAAAATCAGCATCTTCGGCTTCAAGTCACTCTGTTTTACGACGTTGTGTGCTAGTATTTATAATCCGTTTAAGTATTTTTGATAAATGTCAACGCAAGATACTACGTGTTAATTTGCCATCAACAATTTCAAACGTCTAGGTTTAAGTGTTGAGAAGCATCAATATATTTGAGTTTAAAAACAAAACAAAAATGGAGTTAAATTCCTGATACTCTCTAAAAATCACACGACTCCGCTAGCCATAATTTATACTATAGCCTTACAGAACACACCAGCACACACCTGGAAACGGCAAATTGTTTGTAAATAATTAAAGTTGCACCTTCAGTGGCGTGAAGTGAGAAAACGTTTAGAAAACCCAGAACATTTTAACAATCTGTGAGAGAAATATATATGTGAACTTTTTACATAATAACTTATATCGAAATATTATATCAAATATTTCAGAAATGCAAAAAACAAAACAAAAATATATCAAAAATATAATTAATTTCATTTCCTTGTAACTTTTTACGAAATGTGGATTATTGTAAATGAATCGAATTTTTGTGAACTGTGTATTTTTGAAACAAGAAGTGTTAATTCAATTTTAAAATTTATCAGAAAGCAGAAAAACTAATTAGGTTTGGAAAAAACACCAATGAAACGTCGGAATTATTTAATAATAAAAATATAAAGTCTTTTCATAACTTTCAATGACCTTGAAAGCCTGATTAAGAAAATCGTAAAAACTTAACTTTTTAATTTTCAGCATATTTTTAAACATCAATTTTGTTTAAACAGACAAAAGAGAAATCGGTACAGTCGAATGGTGCCTATATAAAACTAAACTATGGCAACTCCAAACTAACATTAACATTAGAAATAATTAAAGCATATTATTTTTTGACATTGAAGTTGGTTATTAAATTTTTGGCCAATAACTATGTAAATATATCAAATACATTGGTCCCCTATAAACCCTTTACATTACGCTCTTATTATTGCTATTAAAAGAAAATATATAACTGTGACAAAATATAAATTTTTTTCTTTACATTATTCCAATTTCTTAACAAACTTATTTCGTTCTATTAACTTTCTAAGATTTTTCTATATCTAATTACTTTTAATATACAATGTTCTACCATAATTACTTTAGGTAGAAAAATTCCTTATACCTGAACTTTTCTTTTGATTTAAAAACATTTCAAGAAGTTTTTTCATTTATGTATATTTATTTCTTCTTATAAATCTTCTCTAATTTACTTCTTTTTTTCTTGCTCTGAAACACTTTGTTTTATTATTATCCGAAGGTCATTTCCATATTTCATAGTTGTTACAGTATTTCTATTTAATTTCAACTACAAAAACAACTTATTTCTCATCATCATTATCACTGTATTTTGCCCCTGTGATTTTGTATTCAAGTATTATAATCATAATTTATAATAAACCCTAATGCAAATGTTGTGAAGCTTAATAAAGGAATATGCTTCTTGTGAAAAAATAGTCCTCTTTTATGCCACAACTACAAGTTAATTAGCTTTTAATTAATTGAGAGAAATGCAAAGAGTAAAGTACACAAACATTTCTTCGTATTTTATTGCATACTTATGAGACTTCATTTTTACTTCATTGTTTATAAGTTGGCGACAGAGATGAAAAATACAGTACTATTGTATTTTCCGAGGTACTTTCTACATAAAAAAATTTAACAGTGCCGGTTATGATTTAAAATTTTTAGCAATGTTTGTTATTTTTCAAAACAATATTAAATGTTGTTTATAATTTAAAAATTTGCTATTTAAGCAAAAATTAATTTAATTTGCTATTTACACGAAAAGTCACTTTTTTTTAACAAAAGGTACTTATTACACTTTTGCATAAGAAGTTACTTTTTTAACCAAAAGTTACTTTTTACACCAAGAATAGTTTTATAATCGAAAAGTCACTTTTTTCACATAAATCACTATTTACACAAAAAGTCACTTATCAAACAGAAAGTAACTTTTTAACACAAAAAGTAACTTTTTACATAAAAAATCACTATTTACACAAAAAAACCACTTCTCACACAAAAAGTCTCTTTTTACACAAAAAATAACTTTTTACACAAAAAGTCACTATTTCACAAAAAGTCACTATTCCACAAAAAGTCACTATTCACACAAAAAGTCACTTTTCACACAAAAAGTCACTTTTTACACAAAAAGTCACTTAACAAACAAAAGATAACTCTTTTACACAAGAAGTCACTTTTTAGACAAAAATCACTATTTACACAAAAAGTTACTTATCCAACAAAAAGTAACTGTTTATCAAAAAAGTAACTTTTTACACAGAGTCACTATCCACACAAAAAGTCACTTTTTACACAAAAAGTCACTTAAAAAACAAAAGATAAATGTTTAACACAAAAAGTCACTTTTTACACAAAAAGTCACTTTTTACACAAAAAGTCACTTTTTACACAAAAAGTCACTTTTTACACAAAAAGTCACTTTTTACACAAAAAGTCACTTTTCACACAAAAAGTCACTTTTTACATAAAAAGTCAAATTTTACACAAAAATTAACTGTTTTACACAAAAAGTCACTTTTTACACAAAAAGTCACTTTTTACACAAAAAGTCACTTCTAACACAAAACGTCACTTTTTACACGAAAAGTCAACTTTTACACAAAAATCCTATTTTACACAAAAAGTAATTAGTTCCGGTTTTTATTAATTAAGGAAGTAGTAATTGTTATCGATCAGGTTACTTAAAGGTGAGTGTAGGATAAAAATTACTAAAATTATACAAACCTCGGTATAAAAAAAAACATTTCTACAAAAAATATACAAAAATATTTAAGAAATATCAACATAAACAAAACAAATGTAATTATATTTATTAATAATGCTGTAAAATTAAAACAATTAACAACAATCTCTGTACCTTGTTCTACTTTGTTTTAATGCAAAAATTTATGCATAAATTCATTTCAAGTACAAAATCACAAGATAGTCTGTAGCCATTATAGCATCTTATTTCATTTTTTGGGGGCATTAAAACCTAAAATTACAACAACAAAAAATAACAAAGAACTTGAACAACTAACAAACAACATTATCATTAAAGCTGTCATATTTTTTATCAAAAAATTTATATTCTTATCATCAAATATTAACGTTCTTTGGCTGGTTGGTATCCTTTCATGTTACTTGTGCTTGTGTTACTTTCTTTGTTAGGTTGTTGTTGTTTTCATTTTATATTTTCACAACCTGAAAACATAAATCCAATTATAACTTATAGTATAACAACATAAAACAAAATAAAATACTACTTACACATAAGTTATATATAATTTCTTTCAAAATGAGTAGAAAATTTACACTCTACTTTTAACTGACCCCTCCTAAAACAAAAGAAAACGAGGACGGTTTATTAACAAAGAGCAAAAGAAAAACAAAACGGAAAGGAATTACTTACAAGTATTGAAGTAAATAATATATAAAAAATATGAAGTAAAAAGTGAAGTTTGCTTTTGAAATATTTATAGTGGTACAAATAATAAAATAATAAAAGCACACAAACAGAACACCCTATAAAAAATATTTTTGTATTTAGTAAAATTTTGTTAATATCTGTATTAATATAAAAAATACATAAAATTTACATGTGGCTATAATTTTGCACCGCAGTGTATCTGTGGCTTTCATGGGCACCAATTTTTGTCGAGTATAAGTTTTTTATGTCGCATTGCATAATTTTACAAGTTCTTAACATGGTTTTCAAAACTTCAAAAATAAGATCAACCACTTTCAATTTTTTAACCGAATAACAACGTAACTTCAATATTTATTTAAACTGCGTGCATCACTAAAGCAGCTCATACACGGCATGTTTTTACATCTGACTTGGCAAAATCCACACTGATAAATACGAACATGTCGTGTGTAACCTTTAAAATATTACTTCTGTAAAAAACATGTGTTGAGACATCTGACATAATTTTAATTAGAGCGCACTTTATTTTCTTCTGCCAAACATGTGACATTAGCCGTTGGCAGAAATCTCTGCTTCTGCAAAGCAGTCAGCGACGGTTGCCTGTAAAAGTACAATTTCGACAGACATGTAGATTTACATGTTTCACAAATTTTAAAGTCAGAGTTAAAAAAAACATGCTACTTTTTGTCAGCTATTTAAGTTTTTGGTTTAACATTTAGGAAGTTTTTTGTAGCAATAACATATATATGGTGCGACTACCTTGAGTTAATATACCTTGATTTACAAGAACTAAAATATACTTGTGTACAAAATAACTCTCATTAGGTATTTGCACTCGAATACTTTTATTAATTGATAATCACCCTTGTTGGCATAAGTTGTTTTATCTACACACACTTTCAGTATTCGTAACAGATCTAATTTTTAAAGGATATTTATCTGAAGTTTTTACCAAAAATTTGTATGACCTATTTTAACATGACATAACATGAAAAATTTTATTTCAATACACAGATACACAGCCTTTAAGATTCCTACTTGATTTTAGTATGCAATTTTTTATTCTAGACTGTTATAAAAAAAGATGGCATCATAGTGCATTCAGCAAGAGAAACAATGTCGCTTTTACGGGAAATATTCAGTGAATACACTGTTTCCATATACAGAGATTAAATTTTTTTTCTTTAGGGGGTACTCAATAAAACATACATATATATTAAAAAGCTGCGTAAAATGTTCTAAAGCTTATGTGTTTTATTTCATACTACTTCCAGTGAAAATATTAGTAACAAAACATAACTCTCACTAAAATAAATTTATCATCACTTAAAAAATTCTTCTCTGAAGATTTGATTTGTTTTCGAAACAAAGGCAACAATAAAATAAACAAACGGTAAATCATAGCAAAAGTATCAAATACAAAAGAACGTTTACATAAAACATCAAAAAAATAAAAACAGTAGTGTTACTTAATTACTGACTTTAGGGTAGTTTAAAAAGAAACGCTATTTTATAAGTGATTTTTAAATGCATTAAAAGTTAAAAAAATTTTTCTTTTGTCTAATTCTAATATTAGATCATTAAAAAAAGGTTTGTGTTCTATTTTAGTTTCTATATTCTATTTCATCTTTATTCTAATTCAGCTTCATTTTATTCCAACGTTGTTCTTTTTAAGTTTTGTTCTATTATTTAATGTTTTTATCTTAAGGAAAACAAATATTTTTGGAAGTATGTGTTTTATAATGAGAGAGTTTTATACACGCACTATGTTAAATTTAATAATATTACTTGTAAGCCATTTTTCTTATACTTGTTCAGCTCTTTGGTCTTTATATGTGAACGTAGCTTAGTTAACATTAGAAATATGTTTGCCCCAATAAGCCAAACCAATATTTTTTATAAATCCTTATTTGATTATTCTCTTAACAAATGTATGCATATATTAAGACATATATGTGGTTACGTCAAATACTTGCCTAATGTTAACATATATTAAGAGAACAAATAAACAACACAAGCTTCTTTTCAAATTCGATCAAATTTTAAGTTTGTACAAGCCTGTTGTATGTTGTGGGGGAGTGTTTTCGTGTTTGACAAGCCGCTTGTTGTTTTTTTTTTTTTGTAAAAAATCAAAAAATTTTAATATTTTTTACAAACATGCTGCTTTTTGTCAAACCCAAGGCGAATTCAATAAGGTGAACTTATTAGATCAGCTGATCATCAGCTGTTGACTACTTCTAGGGACCACTTGTCAAATTTTTGTGTTTGTGTGTGTTTTTTTATTTGACATTTGTGAGCGGTGTTTTATTTAAAATTACAAAAATTTTAAAAAATTATGAAAAACTATGAAAAACTGTAAAAAATCGTAAAGAATTTGCAAGCAAATAGTGAAAAAAGTGAAAAATTGTAAAAAATATGAAAAAAATTGTGAGCAAATTGTGTTGTTAACTTTTTAATTCTTAAAAATTTGTAAACAAACGTTGTTTTTCTTTATGAGTATTTGTGAATTTGTCAACAACTTTTTGGCATATCGTTTTGTTTTACACTAACAAAATACACGTTGTATTTTTTCACTTTGTAGTTGTTTTAGCGACGAGTTCACCTTATCGAATTCTCCTTGGTCAAACCATTTGTATCGTCTGTTGCCACATTTTTTATATAAAATTTAGTTTTAGTAGATAATTAACATCGTGTAAACTTTTGATTTGTGTGTTGTCTTGTTTATTGTAATTTTTTTTATGTACATAGTTTTGTATGATATTAAAAAAATATTTTTTTTTTCAGTTAAAAATGTTTTTTTTTTTAAATTTCACATCGCATTTCTATTGATCTATGCAACAAACTCTACATAAAACATTTTTTCAAAAAATACTTCAAATAAGCCACCACTTCCACCTGTTATAAATTCATCTAGCCTCTATGGTTTATGTTTGTGTTGTTTATATGAAAATGAAAAAAGGAGTTTTGACAAGCCTAAGCGGTAGGTTTTTTGGTCTTAAGTAACAAGGTGCAAGATGCAATAAAGTTATTCTTACGTATACTTGTTATAACTGAAAAATAATACTCATACGCAGAAAATAGTAACCACAATTAGAGAAGATTGTGTTACTCGAGTTTGGAAAATACAGATAACCTTATGGAATGACCATTGGCTGCTTATGGGTAACATAGACATACACAAGAGACAGTTCTAAATATTGGAATGCAGTACGTAGTAGAAGTCTGCGTGACAGTACTCAAAAGCCATTTAAATACATTAGTATGTATACATACTAGGGTGATCGAACAGTTATTATTTGAACGGTTATAACCGGTTTTTTTCAATTTTGTTGAAGCCGAATATTTTAAAATGCCCATTTTGGTAATATCGAATAAACCGTTTATTTTGGTACAAATAAACCGGTTATTGTTATGAGCTGGACAGTACAATTAAATATATGCACGGACCAAAATGCCTTACAAAAGTCAATCATAAAGAACACATTTTGGAGGATTTGCTTTAATTACACGCAAAGAAAAAATATGGTTGTGGTAACCATAATCGAAGAGCAACATACTATGATTGAATTGTATGATCGTGGTTAAAACATACAATGGTTACCAGTTATCATTATTATGTTTAATTAAAGTATCATGCAATAATCATATATATGTATGACTACAATTGAAATCGACAATCTTTGATTTTTACGGTAAATTATTGTCTTTTGCTGTAACATACACATATTGATTGTATGTACTTACCAACTTAATTGCAATTTTTTTACCAATATTTTTTACATTTTCTCGTTTATTTGTAAGTTTTCCCTAATTTTTCAAAATTTTGTTCATTTTTTTGACATCTCAAACTATTAAAATAGTAAAAATTTACTCGGCAAGAAGAATAATAGTTGAAATCAAATTATTATTAAAATAAATTATGTCTTGATTGATTTGTAATCATACTGTTGTCTAACCTATTATTTAATGATTATTTGTAATTTTTAATGCTTTTGAATATAATATATATAATTTTTGTCAAATTAATTTTTTTAAATGATACTATTTTTAAACGACAACCATATCGAATTTTTTAGGAAAAATAAACATTTAATGATACAATGCAAACAAATTCTTGGTTATCGTGACATAATATATAATGAAATAAAATAAAAATAACTATTACTTGTTGTCGACAACCAAAAATTGTTAAAGCGAATATAATATGACCATCGTGATCATGTCGTAACCATGGTTTTTCTTTGCGTGTACCTATACGAAATTTTCGAAAACCGGTTTTTGAAAAAAGTCAAATAATTGTTTATCATCATTGATAAATAAACTCAATGAATGAACTCTCAATCAAAAGAGATTAAGAACTATAAATTACTACCACATTTAAATAAATTAAACAGAATAAAATGTGTATAATATTCGAGTATGTTTTAAGTATAAAATTATTAAAAATTTTACTACTTAACTGAGTGTATTCAAATAACTTCTCCATCCCTTTATATTTTCAAATTTGTCGTTGTTGTTTGTTTTGTTTCTTTTAAGTACATACACATACCCATAGAAATAATCATTTATTTATGTCAGAGTTTTTGTTTTAATTTTTATAAAAACACTCACAATTTCTTCTTCATGAAAACCACAGATACATATGTATATGTATGTATATGGAATGACCAACAATATTAAATTTAATAAGAGCATTAAAAAGTTTTTTTTCGATTTGTTTTTAACTAGTAGAATCAGGCTAAATTTTTAGAATAAATCTTGAAAATTTTAAAATAAAGTTAAAGTTTGCAGCTTATTAAAACTCTTAAAGTTTGCTTTGCAAAACTGTTAGTACCAGTAAGTTAGTATTTCTAAAATTAGAAAATGACATTTGAAATAAATTTTTGAGAATTATCTGATTATATAAAATCTTAAAAAAACTTTTGCCCACATAATTTTTTAAATTTAGTCAACTTGGAATAAGTACTGTAGAAATGTTCATTGGAAAAGTTTTAAGTCTTATAGATAAATATTATCAAATACGTCACTCAGAACTTCCTGTGAAGTCAACAAATATATTATTTGATAAAAAAATTTAAGAGATTAACAACCACTTTATTTTTATTTCTAAATCTTATAACAATTGGCAGTTAACAGGTTATTAGACAAAAAAATATTTTTCCATTTTCTTAAAAAACAAACAGCTTAAACTTAAAAATGTCACATGAAAAATATTATTTGATCATAAATCACGTTTTGACCAGGAGCAACACAAACTTAAAAAAAAATTTCTTGAGCAAAAAAATTAAATAAAGTGGCGGAATTAAATAAAATTCTTAGCACTTAGATTTGTGTGAATGAGTACTTCTTATTAGCAAAAATAAAATTACTAAGATCCTAAATATATTAATAATCATAAATTTGTGTGCTATTAAGAAAACAAGTTGATGAATTATTAATAGAAAAGAAAATTAAAAAGAACTAACAAACCAACCAAGCTACCAAGTTATGAACAAGATAGAAAAATCTACCAGATCGGACTAAAGTGGAAGTATAGTTGAACTCAAACTAAATTATAAAATACTACAACCTAAACTAAAATGTTTAAATTACAAATCAAGGCATATCCATAAGGTATATGCATCGCGGCAACAAACACAACAATAAAAAACACATGTATTTTGTTTTTGTATATATGCCGGCGTGTCACACAATTTTTTTATTTTCTTCTTTAATTTGAATAATTTTAAAAAAACTTTAAAGCGAGAACTTTTTATTTATGGTTTTGTATTTTTTAAAACGTTTAAAACCAACTGAAATTAAGAATTATTTATTTCATAATAAAATTAAAAAAATTAAGTTAGACAAATGCAGGCAAGACTTTTAAAAAAGTTGGTAGCGCTCAAGGTGAATTTATACAGGTGAAATTATCAGCACATGATGATGGGGAAACACAATTTCTAAATTTGTTGAATTCTCCTTGATTCCATTTATTAATGCTGGAATGGAAAATTAGATTTTGGATTCCGAATTGAACATTTAACTTAGTTGTGCTTTTTTGATGATAAATTTACAAACTTTATGTATATTTGTTGTTCTTGCACCATTTATAATGTGCTTCACAAACACATATCCTTTTTTAATAAAATTTTATTGAAATAAACGTATAAAAACAACTGTTCTATATCTGTTATACAATGTGGCCTTGACAAAAAAATCCCCTAAAAAGTTGCTTTGTTGTATCAACTCGCCGTTGCATAAACCTGTATGAATATGCCTTGGTAACGCTTATAAAATTTATATAAAACAAGTAAGAGCACTATATTCGGCTGTGCCGAATCTTTTATACCCACCACCAATTTTGTGTACATTTAAAGCACAATATTTATTATTTTGTTAATCATTATGGAATAATCTCTTTATAATAAAATATGTATCACTTTCTTTGTAGAGGGTGGTTAAATTTTAAGGGCCCATGTTGAAGGTGAACTACACCTAGTCTTTAAATTTGTTTTCTGCATTTCACTTGACATTTCTCAATCTCAAACTTACTCATTTTGATCCGTGGAAAGATACGCAAATGAGCAACGCTTTAAAGTTATTCAGGTTTTTTATAAAAATGGGCGTTCAAATCAAAATGCATTTTGTGCACTTCGTAATTCTTTTGATCAACATAATCGTTCAAATTCGTCCACAATCGGGAGAATTGTAAAAAATATTTAAATTTCTGCAAAAGAGGTCTGTATAAAATGTTAGAAAATCTGTGAATGCCTTCTTAGTTCGTTGAATGGGAACTATTGCTGTTTTTTGCGATAGTGTGGCAAAAGAGCAGTCAACCTCGACTCATCATCATGCCCAATAATTGAGCATCAACATTGACATTGAAAATTTGGACCATCAGATAGAGGAGTGGCGCCAAGGATGGGGGGGGGCCATTTGGCCGATATTTTGTTAAATACATAATTGAACCATACAAATATTATCATTATAAAAAGAAATGATAATAATATCCTAAATAATTTGTGTTTTATTTAAATTCAACATCGGTCCTTAAATGAAATGAAATTCAATGAAAGTGTGTTAAAGTAGCTGTGTCAATAAAGTTTCTACTAATAAATACAACTTAAATATTTCAATATAGCCCTTTATTTTCCCAAAAACTTTGTCAATAGAGAAATAACATGAATTTAAGGTAAGCCGTTGTATGGGAGGTAGGCGTTAAAGTGGCCGTGTCACCTAAACTTTTTGGCACAACAATAACATTGATTAGAAGGATATACACAGCAAATTTGATCATCATACCTCTGATTTTGGCGGTTTTATGAGCTTTTAAATTTCATTAACGGTAGATTACGTGAAAAGTGGGCGTTATAGTAGGCGTGTCAAAGTTGTTTTGGCGAATGAGTACAACTTAGGTGTTTTAATATAGCCCTTTATTAATCCAAAATCATTATTAATAGAGAAATTAGAGGAATTTTGAGTAAAACGTTATATGGGAGGTGGGCGTAAAAGTAGGCGTGGCAACTCAATTTTCTAGCTCAGTAATGACATTGCCTAGTGGGATATACGTAGCAAATTTTATCATCATACCTCTTATTTTGGCGGTTTTATGAGCTTTTAAATTTCATTAACGGTATATAACGTGAAAAGTGGGCGTTATAGTAGGCGTGTCAAAGTTATTTTTGCGAATGAGTACAACTTAGGTGTTTCAATATAGTCCTTTATTATTTCAAAATCTTTATTAATAGAGGAATTATATGAATTTTAAGTAAAACGTTATATGGGAGGTGGGCGTAAAAGTGGGCGTGGCGCCTTAATTTTCTGGCGCAGTAATGACATTGCCTAAAATGATATACGTAGCGAATTTGATCATCATACCTCTAATTTTGGCGGTTTTATGAGCTTTTAAATTTCATTAACGGTATATAACGTGAAAAGTGGGCGTTATAGTGGGCGTATCAAAGTTGTATTTTCGAATGAGTACAAATGAGATGTTTCAATATAGCCCTTTATTATTCCAAAATCTACATAAATTGAGAAATTATATGAATTTTGGGTAAAACGTTATATGGGAGGTGGGCGTAAAAGTGGGCGTGGCACATTGATTTTCCGTTACAAAAAAGCGTCTCACCAATAAGCAAAGTGTGCAAAATTTCAGAGTCGTACATTCAATTTTGTTGCTTTTATGACGTTTTTGTTTTTAAATATACCGAAAAATACACTGTGCGGTATAAATTTTCGTACATTTTGATCGATAACTCCTCTCATAATGCATAGATTTAGATAATTTTCGGGGAAAAATATTGTTTTTACCCAGGAAATATATATTCGAAGTTTTATGAGTCTACGTTAATGCGTTTGGACACAATTCCATTTTATTCGATGTTTGAAGGACACGGTTTTTTCGACCTACTCTTGCTTTTCGAGCTATAACTCTCTTCCTAATATTCCGATTTAGCCCATTTTCAATACCAAACAAACCTTGTCTATAAGAAAGATTCTGGCTAAATTTGAGCCCCCTTGCTTTTTCGGTGCGACCTCTATCGTGCTTTCAACAGACGGACAGACGGACAGACGGACGGACATAGCTAGATCGTCATAAAATCAAACCCTGATTCAGAATATATATACTTTATGGGGTCTAAAATGGATATTTCGATGTGTTACAAACGGAATGACAAAATGAATATACCCCCACCATTTTTTTGGTGGCGGGTATAAAAAAACAGTCAGCTGATTGGGTACGAGTAACTTATGGATATGCCTTGTTACAAATCAAACTAGAAAAAGCATACTTAATCAATATAATAAATCCATCTGTTGTCATGTAAAAATCTTAAAGCTGTCCACAAAGATATATACCTATAGAATATTTAAAAGAAAACAATTGTTGCTGCATTTGATTTTTACCAAACTGTGGTATAACCACACTAAAAATTGTATTGTAAACTTGTAATGAAAACAAGGCGACCGGAAAAAAATTAAACACCACAAATTTTTGCTGAACATTTATGTATTTGGATTGCTAAGTACAAGGTGTTTTTATAGAGGTATAAATTTTTAAGTTGGCAACTCTTCTTTAAATGGCGGCTATTTTGTCAACTGTCAAGTGATTTGTGCTAAGTTTAGTTTGGCATTTAGACTGACGCTTGAACAACGCCTCTAAGATGTTCAAATTTATTTTGTAAATCATGGATCTGTTCGAAATACGAAAAGCGCCCTAAGTAAATTTTAAGATCAACAATTTTGTTTAGTGATGAAGACTATATTCTGTGGGTATATGTGAAGTCTATGCCAATAATCTCGAAACGATTGACCACTTGGAGGACAACTTACGCAGCATTATTGTCCATATACGGTCACAAATGTTGGAAAAAGTCATCTAAAATTTGA
Source organism: Phyto melanocephala (assembly GCA_941918925.1). Taxonomy (NCBI): domain Eukaryota; kingdom Metazoa; phylum Arthropoda; class Insecta; order Diptera; family Rhinophoridae; genus Phyto; species Phyto melanocephala. The sequence goes on along the minus strand of OW799236.1, from coordinate 23,519,904 downwards.
AGTACAGATTAGACTACGTGACGGTCATATGCCAGAGTCATATTTTAATTATAATGCCAGAAGATATTCTGCTGAATAAAGTAAGTTTCATGTAAATTTAAAACAAGTTGTTGTTCACAATTTATATACCCCTATAAAAAACACCCTTTAATTAAGGAAACATACCTATTCTATTTTGCTTTATTTTAAATAATCCAATTTTTTATTGTTATTACCAAGGCATATTTATTCATCAGGTAATTGCAGTTCGGAGAGAATTTTTTGTTTATGTTTTTTATATAAATATAAAGTTTGACATTTGAAACAAATTAGAAAAGAGAAAAAATTGTTTTTTATTTATACATTTTGACAGCTGAAATTTAAAATAAGTGTTGAAAAAAATAATCAGCTGACGAATCAAGAGTACCTGCACGCAAAGAAAAAATATGGTTGTGGTAACCATAATCGAAGAGCAACATACTATGATTGAATTGTATGATTATGTTTAAAATAATAATGGTTACCAGTTATCATTATTATGTTTAATTTAAGTATCATTCAATAATCATATATATGACTACAATTGATATCGACAATCTTTGCTTTTTTACGGCAAATAATTGTCTTTTGCTGTAACATACACATATTGATTGTACTTACCTTTTTAATTGCAATCTTTATACCAATATTTTTTTACATTTTCTCGTTTATTTTTAAATTTTTTTTAATTTTTCAAAATTTTTGTTCCTTTTTTTGACATCTCAAACTTTTAAAATAATAAAAATTTATTCAGCAAGAAGAAGAACAATTGAAATCAAATTATTATTAAAAAAAATCATAGCTTGATTATTTTGTAATCATACTGTTGTCTCACTTATTATTTAATGATTATTTTTAATTTTTAATGATTTTGAATATAATGTTATTTTTTTCACATTAATTTTTTTATATCATACTATTTTTAAATGATAAACATTTTGAAATTTTTACGAAAAGTAATCATTAAATAATAAAATTCAAACAAATGCTTGATTATCGTGACAAAATATATGATGAAATGAAACAAAAATAACTATTACTTGTTTTCGACAACCAAATATTGTTTTAGAAAAAATAATATGACCGTCGTGATCATGTCATAACTATGGTTTTTCCTTGCATGTGATGAATAAATATGCCTTGGTTATTACGTTAACACTTTCTTCACATTCCAGTCAAAAGCTAAAAAATATAAAAAAAGTTAATTAATTTCAAAAACGTTTACGGCCTTGAACTAAATATGAAATTAAATATATATGTTTATATATTTATGCATGTATCCGTATATGAATACATCAATACATAAAACTGTACAATTTTAAGTTTTTATTACAATACATAAAAATAAGAATATTTCATAAGAATAGAATAAAAACATCATCAAAACACATCAATAGTAAAGCCAGAATAAAAGAAACAAAAAACAGAAAACCACAGATTATTCAATAATAGGTTCGTTCGAGTACTTTTATTGCACTTTGTAGTAAATGAGTAATTATTTAGTAAATTGAAAATTTTACTCTCAAAAAAAGAATTTGTCCAAAAAATTACTCGAACAGACATTTGTAAAAATTCGTAAGATTGAAGCAACTGCTGATGGCAAATAAATATTGTGTTGTTTAATGGGAACTATGTACATACATATGTGCAAATATGTATTTATGTATGTATACCTGCGCCAGATTCAGGCAGTTCCATTCTTTCATCTGTAGACATTGTTAACTAACTTTATTTCACAAACAATTTAAATTTAATAATATTTTGCACTTTTGTTTGGATTTTCCTTTTTTTAATATTTTTTCACAAATTGTATACTTTTTGTTTGCTTACTTTTGTTTGTTTACATTTTGAATCATATGTTTTTTGGTTTTGCTAAATCTTACTGCAAGAAATTTCTGTAGTACAAATTTGCAAATACTCAGTCAAGAACTGTCACTTTTCGCTCTCTATTTGTGCTCTCATTTACTACAAATTTGTGTAAACGAACGCAATTTCGTAAAATGCAGTAAAAATTTTTACAAATTCGTACAAATTTGTGAGTTCTCGAACGAACCTAATATATATAGGAGCTTGCGACCAAAACTGAAACTATAAATAAACTTGAACTTAACGTTATTTTAGATTTAAAATTTAGCATTGTTAAATGCATAGGGTATTTTTTAAGACCTATAGAACTTGCGAAAATTATAATAATACAGTGTGTTTAACTCTTCTAAAGTATACTTTGGCAAATCACCATGCAAAGACTTACTTATACCAGAGCAACTTTTAAGAATTGTAGAAATTGGATAGTATTAATCGAAATTGAGCACAACAGTATACAATAAATGACGATTTACAAAAACCTAAATAAGCTGTTTTTGAAGGCGTGGCAAAAAAAAAATTATTTGTAGTACAACAAGCCATTTTTTTATTTTATTTTAATTTTTGATTACAGTAGCATCTAACCTCTTCTTCCTGTTCTTTTTCAAAAATCATTTGTACTGACCAGTCAAAACAAAACCTTCATTTGTGGAATTTTTTTATTTAAAAATTTGGCAAGTTAAAATCCTCCGCTTTTATTAAAAAAAAAGTGAAGGATAATAATTTCATCTCTATTTTTTTTACATATACAATTCGCTATTATTCCATGGCACTTAAATGGACCAAAAACAACATACCCAAAACGTGTAATAAGGGCTCTTATTGCATTTGTGGTGCAGACGTAAATATGCTTAAGAGATACAAAAAAATGAAAAAAAAGATGAAAAAAAACAAATACGACTACGAATGCTATATTTGGCCGTGCCGAATCTGATAACACCCTTCACAATCACGTACATAGGTAAAGTGACCACAGCTTAGCTTTTATCCGACGCACAGTGAACCATTTCGCGAGAAGGCGGTCTAAAATCTATAATTTTTGACTGGGTTGGAATTTTTAAACGCAGTTTTTTTTTGTTTACTAGGTGAGGCCATTAGCTTTAGGTTTAAGACATAAAACTTAAAACTCTACCGGTTAGAAAAATAGTTATTATTGGTTTAAAATTTTTAGCTGATTTTTGGTAAAAAAAAAAGTGAAGTATCTTACTACGAAGATTTCCATTTTAGCAAAATGCTGAGAATGCCCATTTTAAATCACCCTGTTCTCTGTAATATATGTGAAATAAAGTTTTAATATTTTGGCTCACGAGGTACACAAGTGTCTACATTCGTATGAACTTTAACATTTTGCAATCGGTGACCATAAAAAAATGCGTTTTGGCCGCCTTCTCGTAGAATGGTCCACTGTGCGAAACCATCTTTGATTTTTAATTTTTACATAGTAGGCTGTATTTTACTAGCCCTATGAGCTTATATCCATATTAATGGAGTTAAAAAAAAAATCAGCTATTTTGCTTAGGTCGCCATCTTTGATTTTAACTTTTTCATAGTTTACTGTATTCTACTGGTCAAGACCTTTCATGTGATAAAAAAATATTGTGGGGGTTGAAGGGGACAAAGCCGTATTTACTATATTTGACTCATATATCCTCCATTTGATTTCGGACGCCATCTTGGATTTTACTTTATCATATTTTACTGCAATCTACTAGTGACGCCCTTTCATTTGACACCAACATTAAGAGTATACCCGCTTAAGTTTTTAATAACCAAATTTTACCCATATATACATTTATTGTACGCTATTTGGTCGTGGTTTTGAGTCTTTTATAGTGTAATATATTCAGCTTGTCAAGCCATTTCTTTTCACATGCATATCACTCCTCTCTGTTATCCAGAGACTGAAAAAACTTGATTTCGTTTGCAAATTATAGGAAAAACACCGAGGCATATGTATGTTTGTGCTTATATCTCAGTTAGTTTCTAACCGATTTGTCAGTTTTTATCAAGAGCATTTTCCGAGACTACGGCTTGTATTTGGTGTCTTAGAGTGTCCAAAAGATAGTTAGAAGCTTTAGTAACTTGATATATGTACATATATAAAAAATATATTTTTAATGTCTATTTTTTGCCTATAACTTTGTCGGTTAGTAAGCGATTTATCCAAAAATTTTTAGAATATCTCCAGATAAAAATTATGAAGCAATTGTAATGAATTTCAATTGCGATTCATTCATAGATATTGCAAAATATTAATACCACATACAGATCTGATTTAACACAATGGACCATATTGGTCTCCGAGTGTGGGTGTTGGAGGCGGCTTTTGCTTCCTGCATCCCGCTTTCCTACCTACAGATTTGATTAACATGTGGGGGGCTTCTAAAAGTTGATTTCAACCAACACACGGACAAACGTACGTAGTCATAAACACTTTATGGAATCGGAAATTAATATTGTAGAAATTACAAACGAAATGACAGAGCTTTATTTACCCTTGACATAACATGTGAAGGGTGTAATAACGAAATCCTAGAATAAAATGAAATGGACAATCATTCGACGTACAAAAGGCATCATTGTTTCTGAATGTTGTACTATTTACTACAGGTTACAAATGCATTTTACAGTTAAATGCATTTAAGGAGTTTTGTATTCAAATGTGCATATATTTGTACGTTTGTATGTTAACATGTATGCATTTGTGTATGTTTATATGTATGTGTTCAATAAATCTCATTAAATTTGCAATTTTATTTACGTGTTTCTATTACATCAGACGAAATTTGGTGTATTTGCTGGATAATGTGTATTTGAACTTCAGGTAAAAAAAAACACTTTCATAGATAAGTATCATGGTGTAATTACATAAGGTGATAGAGTAAAGGAGAGCGATTTTCGGCTCTCTTTTTTATGTATAAAGTTTGACAATTTCCGGAGTTGACATCATTTTTTTAATATGTAGTTTGACATACTCCAGAACACAAAAAAATTTTCAGCTGTTCTGGCACCGCCACCTTGTATAAGTGTACCCTGGATAAGTATAACATTTATTTTCAATTTCCAATAAGAAACAAATGTCATAATTTTGGGGTCTTCAAAAAACTGATTATTAAAATTTCGCAAAAAAATATTTGACTTAAATTAGAAGTATCTATTTAACAGGTAGTCTTGACTTATGAGCTGAAAATTTATTTATTTTTTTCACTTATTTTGAACATCAGTTGTCAAATTTAATAGATAACAATACAGCGCACAGAGGAGTATTTGACCTAAAAAGCTGGCCAAAAAGGCAAAACTGAATTTTAAGAAATCTTAAGAACTAAGTACGCAGCTCGACAGACAAAAATATTTTACATTACATTATAAATTTTTAAGACTTTTAGTTGCGATTTGTAGCTCTGAGACCCTGCTAAAGTCAGGAAAGTGAAGAAAATTATATGAGATTTAAATGTTTTTTTCGGTTTCTTGATGTTTTTATGATATTTTTTTTACGGCTAAACGAATAAAGGTTTAACAATGATTTTTTTTTTTCGCTGAAAGGTTTGATCAAAAGTTATTTAAAAAAGAAAAAAATTTTAAATACGTTGAATATTCATGTTGAAACAATTCGTTCAAAAGCTAAAAAAAAAAAACAAAACTATACACTTTTTTTGCATCTCTACGAATTATGTTTGATACAATACTAAAATTTGGAATCTCTAATTTTAGAAACAAAAAAAAACTTTGCGCAAGTTTGCGCCATTATTTTTGACGATTTTTTTTAATTTTCACATTTCTTTCATTTTTGCTCATCAGGCACTTTTTCTTATATCAAGTGTTATTCACATCACTTTTAACACTTCACAATGTTAATACCTGCCTATAATTATAAATTTGAAAAATTCTTTATTACCCATAACAGTTATAAGGGAATGTCCCACGCATCCCCATAAAGGATATTTTTATATACCTGCTCTACAAAACATTATATGTTAAAAAAATATATACTGTACCTAATAAGAATAATTATTAAAAGCATTTATCACAAAAATAAATTTACAAAAAATAAATACAGGTACATAAAACATACATGTGCACCCAGGTATCAGGCTACCATCCAATTGTCAGAAGAAGCTGCCGAGGTCAAAAATAAGCCCTGACGATTATATCGTACGAATTATTCGAGGAAATTTAGCAGAAGTGATACGAATCGAAATGTCTTGAATAGGTTATTTCTGAGCAGTGACCCTTTTATAAGCAACAGTACGCAAAGAGAACGGGTAATTAAAAAATCTTTTTCATCAGAAACCATCACACTTCTTCTTCCTGACACCGATGATGCAGCTAATAAGGATATACATACGACATGATAATCATTAAGGAATTTATATTTGTTTAACTTTTCCGTATTTTAAGTATTATATAATATAAAATATATATAATAAAGCCTTTTTTCATAAAAAAAATACTGTTTCATAAGAGCCATACAATTTAAAAAAAAAAAAAATTTTTAATTAGACCGTAAATCATAATATGTATGCATGTGCATACAGTCTGACAAGAATGAGTTTAAACCTTTAAAATCAACATTTGTTAATTGAGTTTTACTATTTATACCGACTTTTGTTCCTTAGGAATGTGGCTTTTGAAAAAATCTTACAAATTTAAATTTTTGGTTCTTAAATTTTTTTTATGGCATTTTGAAAACAAAAAATTTGACGAATTTTGCAGGAAAAAATTTTTTTTCGCCATTACATTTTTAATAACTCCGAAATAGTAATAGATAGAAAAGAAATGTGTTGGGTTAGTTTAAGCAAAATTTTTCGGTGCATCTTTTGATCCTCATGCTATTAAAATCGGAGAAACCGTTTTCAAGTTATGACAAAATATATCAGGCAACCCAACGATTTAGAGAGTGAAATATGCCACGCCTTGAACAGAAAATCCTTACGTACTAGAGAAAAACGGAAAACAGATTTGAATTAAGGGTATCAAAATCAATATAGTCCACATACTTTTATTTCTAGCAGAGACAAAAAATTTTTTTGCGCAGTGTACTTTTGTTGCGCAGTGTAAATTTTTCAAAATCTGCCACTAGATTTCGTATATCATACCACACCTAAAACTATCAAAAAACTAGAACTTTTAATTCAAAAAACACGTTTCATAATTTTGGCCAGCTTTTCAGGCCAAATACTCCTCTGTGCAGCGTCGCGTCTCCTATTAGCCATCGATTTGTTAGCACAATTAAAAATTTTTTTTCGCCCATGAATTTGTCTTGTGTGGATTAATCTTGCGCAAACAGCGTTGTCAGAACATTTGTTTTCAAAACGAAATCTGACATTTAAAGGCGTTTATAATATGCAAAATGCGTCTACTGTTGACCCTAAGTATGGAGAATTAGAGAAAAGGACTCTCAGGATGGACGGTGGCCGTATTAAAATCAAATACCGTGTAAAAAATATACATATATTTTTTTCTGTTTAAAAAGGGTGTCTGAGTAATGATGAACTTTATAAATTTATTGCCATTTTTTTTCTTGTGCAAGTGGATATTCTGAAAATTGGCACCTGTCACATATGTTTATTCCGATTATTTAAATGCGAGTCGCATTTCAGCTCTGGTCAGGTCAAGAGCTCGCGCGTCATTGTCGTTATCGTTGTCGGACAATCAGGCCGTACCTTTTCATCTGGCTTCGAGAGTTTTGCGTCTCACTCTCGCATTGGTAAATTCCGTGGCGTCGGTTAGCGGCACCGATGTATAGTTACCCGGAGTCTCAATTAACCTCTGCAAAACTTTTTAAAAGAATATTTTTGACGTTCAGCTGCGACTTCCTATATGAAGGTATATGTCGACTTACGAATACTGAACCATCGTGGGATACCCTGCTCTATGGTTTAAAAACCTTGCCATTTTAATTAAATTAAAAAATTATTTAAAATGGAGCATTTTATGAAAGTACAATGTGTTACAATAATTGGGAAAGTAATGCAAGAATTTTCATTTAAGAAAATGCACCTAATGTGTCAACCAGTCAAAGGTGGTTAAAAAATTTTAAGAAACCAGGCATGGTACAATTATAGCTATAAATGTACCTTGAAACCAGGGTTGGTTATGAGCCATAAAAATCTTGTGCGTCAACGTACTAGTCGGTCTCTTAAAAACATTGCTGTTGTAAACGAGATTGTCGACGAAACCCCGAAAGCATCACATAGAGAGCCTCGGCAATTCGTTCAATAAATAATAAAGTAATAAATAATAAGTAATAAGTCAATGCTAATTAAAAAAAATCATCTCTGAAAACCTTCGTGATAACACAAAATTGTCGAACTTGGGACAATCCTACATACAATCAATAAGAACAAGAAACTGTCTGGTTGGGATTTTGGTGAAGAGGCGTGCTTTTTCCTTACTTTCTTGAAGATTAGGCCGAAATTGCAGTTACTGTGAACCACATTTATTACTGGCACATAAGAACGGAGTTCTTGTATCCTCAACTAGAAGGCATGCATCTAAATGCTTGTAATTTTGTCACACCGCGCATCAAACAATCCATTCATTAAAGCAATGATTTCCAAGAAATTTTATCTTAAAAAATTCTAAAATCATTAAGATCATGCGATTAAACACCTGGTTTGTGCGAATAAACCAGAATCAATTCCTGTGCTCAAGTCCGAGATTTATCACGTCATCGTCATCGGTGAGTTGCAGCCACATCTCTGTGAAAAAGTCATGGAAAATTGCATGGTCTGTCATCAAAGACGTGAAGACCACTTGACAGATACTTTATTATATACTTAATCGGTTCATGACTTCTTTGTGCAAAATTGCATAAATCATCTGGCCTATAAGCATATAATATAATAATATAAGATATGGAGTGTATCATTAAAAATACTTAAAAACACATTCTGAAATTAAATGAAATATAAATGAAAATTTTTGAAATGCAACTAGAAATTTTTGATATACAATTGAAAATGTTGTACATCCTACTAGTGGAACACACATGTTACCAGCTGTTCGGATGCTAGGAGAATAGAAATGAGAGGTAATTTAGAGTTAAACTAAGACTCGTTATTTTCAAGACATAAGACAACCTATTGTTTTTCTATGCTAAAGGCGTTAGAGAGACTAGTCGATTATATTATATTATTGGTTTAATTGGTTTACACGTCATCAACTGGAAGTATTTTCGTCCCTGTTGAGTCTACTAACGGTCAACATTACTCGAATGATGTTTATTAAAGTGGAAATATTGTGAAGTATGTGGACGACGTAGTACAACTAGTCAGGAAGAGATTTCTTTCAACGATTGGCAAGCTAGTCATCGGTAGTTTGAGGTTCGTGCATTTTCTACATGAGCGGCTGAAAGCAGTTCTTTTTACAAGGAGTTATAAGGACATGGCGTTTATAAGAGGGTTGATAAGAACCTAAGCGCCTGTTACACCTGCAGAAACACGATAAGTAGGAGCTAGAGTTTACAACCAAAGGTTATAAACTGGATTTACATGACAGTTGTAAGACTTAAAATTCCAAATAATACATGGTATTTTTAAGCCCTATAGAACTTGCAAAAAAATTAACTGCAAAAGGAACTGTCATACTGCGCCCTATTTTTTAAATTTTTTACCAGCATTCTCTGGTCATGGATAAATAGATTGTTTTAGAATTGTGCAATTTTCACTGACGGATCTGAGGTTGAAGTAGGCGGAGTGAACATCAGGAAGTCTTATAGACTATGTGTGTTCGAGCCAGAGATATTGGCCACGGATCTCATAACAGAACATATGCCTAAGGGAAGGGAGGTCACTTTTTACGTTAATAGACAGGCAGGTCGAAATGACTTGATAGACATTAAACTGTGCTGCTCACCGGCATAATGGGATATTATTAAACGATCCCTAGGTTTGTCATACGAGAAGTTGTTTAGGCCACCAATAATTTGCTATTTTGGTAAGGTTGGAGCATGGGTTTTAGAAGACAGAATTTGCATGGAGGAACACAAATGACTGCACAGAGTCTAGGGCATTACGGCCGAGTGTGATATTAGAAGGCACAAGGGTTTTCCTGGTTTTTAGTATTTTAAGTCTAAGAACCAATATTGAGCCCCTAACGGACATTGTTAGCATTGGGGCAATATAGCACGTTGTGTCACTGCCCGAGATAACAGAACCATAGAGTTAAGTGGTTGGGAAAAAGATTCCAAGATGAGCAAAATTATATCTCAGAGTGGAAACTGGAGTTTATATTCGGTTTCATCATATGGATCAGATGGCTAGAAGATAGGCAATGATGAAGAAGGTTATTTTATTTTTTTTTTTTTCTTCATCTTCTTAATTATTTTCTCTTATATTATTTTATACGAGTAAAGGTGTACACCCGTGTTTTGTGCACCCTAACCTATAGATTGCGCTTATAACTTATAATAAACTTTTTTTGTGGTTTACAGTTCTTCAATAAACAACTTTTTATTTAATAAACAAGTTTTATATTTTCTTTTTATTCTATATACTTTTCCATTAGAGTTTCTTTATTGTAATGTTTAATTTTATAAATTTTATATGG